>JAJPUD010002426.1:180227-246710 GCA_023553655.1 Myrmecobius fasciatus
TTTCTTTCTTTCTTTCTTTCTTTCTTTCTTTCTTTCTTTCTTTCTTTCTTTCTTTCTTTCTTTCTTTCTTTCTTTCTTTCTTTTTTTAATCTCTTAAGTGATTTTGATGAGGGAGAGAGAGATGGAGTTGATAAGGTGCATGAAAGAGGGGAGCATGGTGTGGGAGCCCCCCTTTGGCCAGTCGGGGATTGGAGAAGAATCGGCAAGCTGTCTATATGGTAAAAAGGAAACAAGTTTATTTTACTGGAAAGAACAAACTCTTGCCATGGGTGGAGGCCTGCTAGAAGTTTTCTCATCAGTGGTAGCAGCTCAGTGGGCTTTTTCCTGGTGTAGGAAAATAGTAAAGACTTGGGGTTCAGAGTCCTTTTTTTACCTTCTAAGCCTTCAGACTGGGGAGATTAAGGGCTATCTGTAAAGGGTGGTGATTATACCTTAGGCCAAGATTTCTGATTGAATTGCAAGTTTGCCTATGAATAGGCATCTCAACAGGTCTCTCCAGCTCTCCCCCCAGGACACAATCAAGGATGCAATTTACATCAATAATACTTGAACACAGGTCTTTCTAACTAAGAGCTCCCTTTAATAAAAAGAGAGAGGTTCTAAAGAAATATATTTGGAATCATAGTTATGAGTGCTTTGAATATTTAAATTTGAATATTTAAAACTGATGCTAAATATTGGCTATGTGACTTACTTGGCAAGTGGCTTCATCTTTTACTGTTCTAGGAAATTTTCCAAGTTTCCAAGACTCCTAGATGTAGAGTAGATTCTGACTATAAGAGTAAATTTTCTAATCCAAGAGTACTTTATAAAAATGAAATCAGTGGTTTTTAACTTTTTTGTGCTCTATGATTCCTTTTATCAGTCTGGTGAAACCTGTAGACTTTTCCCAGAATAATGCTTTTTAATACAAAAAATAAAAACCATAGTATTACAAATGAGACCAATTATATTGAAAAGCATATTTGTACACACATATAGATACACATACATTTATGTGCATGTATATATGTATATGTATGTGTGTGTATACAAATATGTTCCATTGCATCCAGTCATCTCCAGTCATTCTGATCTATATCTTGCCACTAGACCCAGATTGCTCTGCAAGAGAGAATGAATCTGATGACTTTGTACAGTCATGCCTCAGCTAAATCCAATTCATTTGCATGTCACCTTTGTGATGTCAATCATCCTTTTCAAGAATGAAGGACAACAACAACAACAATGCAACTTTATATGTTTTTGTTGTTATGTCATTTTCATTCATGTCTTATGCTTCGTGGGGCTTTCTTGAGAAAGATAATAGAATGATTTGCCATTTCCATCTCCAGCTCATTTTACTGATGTGGAAACTGAGGCAAACAATACTAAATGATTTGCCCAGGGTCACACAGTTAGCAAGTGTCTGAGGCAGAGTTGAACTCAGGAAGATGACTCTTCCGTGACTCTAGGCCCAGCACTTAACCACTGTGCAACCTATTTGCCCTGCAGGTGTGTGTGTGTGTGTGTGTGTGTGTGTGTGTGTGTGTTGTATAAATATTTGAATGAGGACAGTATTATAGTTGGAGTCAGAATATTTAGTCTTGTCTCTGGCATGAAGATAGGTCCTCAAAAATTAAATTCAATTAACTCTCAGAAAGAAAAAAAGAAAGTATTTGACATATGGTCAGCAAATTGCTCCCAAAACCATTCTGACTATAACTTCTAGTCCAATTGCTTGGCTACTTAATCAGAAAAGTGTTCTATTTAATAAAGATCTAAAAGGAAGACAAATTAGCTTATGGGGTAAATCATTTGAAAAATGCTTTTCTTATTCTGCAAATACACACAATCCTTGTTTTGAATAATTCCAATAAATCTAAGACAAAATGTACAATTCTGGTTTAGGTTAGAAAAAGAAGGGATTGTTAATTTAGGAGGTCTATGTACCTATTTTTATTAACTGCATTTCAATACAACTGGTTTTCTCTGTGATCTGATGTATTTATTTTATCTACTTAAAACTTGTAGAGGGCTATAAATGATAGGGGAACTCTGAGTGAGGTTCCCTCAGCCCAGAGGGAACCTACTGACAATTTTTGGTTCGGCTCCCCATCTTCCCTAAGGGCTCTCAGCCTTCCTGAAAAGTCAGGGGGCAATGACAACCTGTGTTGTAATTAAAGCAGAGTGATACCAAGTGGCAAAGAGTCATCTACACACAAAACCAGTTGTTTATGTGGTCCTGCATGCACAGTATATGGTTAGCACATGCATAGTGTTGCTTTGGTTATACAAGGGTTTTAGGGTATATAAAGTTGAGAATAAATGGACTCCATGTTTGACCATCCATGTGAGTCCCGCCTCATCACCCCTCTTCTAAGACCAAGGACTCGGGCTGGTACCAAAATCCTCCAGAGAGCCAGTCCAGACACAACAAAAACCCTTTCCCTGACTTACTTCAAGTTCCAGGTAAAATTTCATCTTTTTTTTTTTTTCCCAAATTTGTGTCTTTTTCTGTCATAATTTCCAATTTATTCTGTATTTGTCTTCTTTGTTTCTAATCACTTGCATATCGTCTTTCTTATCAGATTATAAGCTACTGGAGAGCCAGTATTTTTTTCTTTGTTTCTCCAATGTTTAGCAAAGTGTCTGACACATAAGGGACAAGCTGAAAAGGAGTATCAGTCTTATTTTAGAAACAGGGCTAAGGACCTCTGGCTTACAGCCTTCAGTGACTGCTGAGGTCTTCAATGTTGAATGTGGTTAACAAAAGAATTGATAAAAATTAATCCCGGAGGGAGGCAGGGACAAGGTATGATAGTGATCCCACCCTCTGGGGAAGTCATCCAGAAATCCTAGTTGTGTCAAACCTCTGAGACCCACCCTCTGTAGGGATCTTGAGTAGTCTCACCTTGTCATGCCTTGTCAGAAATCCCAGTCAAGTCCCTGAAGTTATATTTTCCCTATAAAATCTACTCATGAGCCATCCCATGACTCCTGCCACAGCATTCTGCCTTATAGTGGCTTTGCCCTTACCCCTTCTCAGGCCATGTGGTATCTCTTAACCCCATGCATGTTCTGTGGTGTTTCTCCTACCCTCACTTCTCCTCCTTATAGCTAACTAACTCTTTTAGGTGCTATATGCCTTTCAGGATTTAGCCTGCTGGTTAAAAACATGCCCCAGCTTCATAGGGTGCTCCCTTTCTACTGGGGAATTGTGAATTCTGTGGAGGAACTTGTCTTTCATATGCTCTCCCAACTCTTTCATATTTACCATGCCTGGTGTCTATTGTATCCCTTCATTTTGTCTGTAACCTCTTCCCTAAATAAATCTGCCTTTTGCCTAAGAGAATGACCATTGTGAATTCATCACATGACCAAATCCTGACTTTTGGTGCCTACCATCATCTGGTGTCTACAGCACCCACATCAGTGACCACTCTTTCTCACCTACCTAGTCTTTATTTCTTACTTAGTAAAATTGGTTCCTATATATTTGTGCGAGTCAGGGAAAAATGAAGAATTCATAAGGGGAACAATCCATATGTGTATACATATATATATATATATATATATATGTATAGACACACATATATTCTTTTATTATCAGCTAGGCCTCAGTCTCCTCTTCCCAGAGGTCACAAGACAGGGAGAAAGGAGACAAGGACATACCATGGAAGTTAGGTCATAATAGTCCAAAAAAGGGAATGAAGTTGTTGCAGCCAATCAAAGGGGTAAAGGGAGGGGTTAATGATTTCTGAAGGTTGGGAGGGGATAAAACTGTGTGTGTGCACCTAGGCTTGGGGCTGTTGGACCACCCAAATTTAATGAAATTCTAATTAAATATTGTTCTTCTTTCCACTTTGAGAGACCTTTGAATACTCATTTGGGTGAGGGTCTGCACATCCCACACAGTTGGGGGCTTTTCTGGGATCGGGATCTTTGGGGAGATGGCTGTGCATCCTGAATGGAGACAGGTGCACCCGCAAAGTGGTTTTTCTCCTTTGGTCTCTGGCTCTCCCTTCTGAGACAACAGCCTGAGGCAGGGGACTCAGTGAAAAGCAGAACTGAAGATTAGATAAGAGGAGTCCTGACAGGCAGCACAGTCAGAAAGACCTACATGTGTAGCTCAAGGTAAGCACTTGGGAATATGGGGGTTCATTGGCCGGGTTTAGACAAACCCAAGGGACAAGCCCTGCTAAATTTGCTAATTGGGGACCACTTCTGACCTCAGTGATAAAGGATTCCTGAGGGGAGGCTTTCTCAGGGGACTGTCGGTGTGGGGGTGACCCCCACCTATAATTTGGTTTAGAGCCAAGTGGAAAATATGGGAAAGATGCAGACCAACAATTAAATCTTTATGTGAATGGAAAAGATCCCTGTAATCCAGAAGAATTGGCCTATGCCAGTTTTTGGCTACTACGGACTGTAGGGGCTATGAAAATCTTTTTGAGTAAAGCAGAGAGGAGTAAGGAGATTAAGGGAGGCTCGGGAGAGTCCATTGGGACCCCCTGGTCGCTCTCCCACTCCCTTATGTTCCTCTTCCCTCTGCATCCCAAGTTCCCCTTCCCCTTCCCCTTCCTTCTCCCCTACTAGAGGATGTCCCTCTAATAGACTTGAGCCACAGAGCAAGGATAGAATTCAAAGTGACTCAGGCAAGTATTTGCAGAAAAAATTGGAGCACTTGAGACAGGATATTTTAAAACTGTTGAGGATAGAGGTAAGACTAAAGCTCCAGTAGAAGAATCAAAAGGAATATTTCTGTTAAGGAAGGTCTCCTTAGGTGGGGGGACCACAAAGAGGAATAGGATTTGTTAATGCTCCTCTTACAGGAGCAAAAATAAGGAACTGAGAGACAAAGGAAAAGGAGAGAGATAGTATCAGAAAGGATACTATCCTTTGGGTATTTGGAAGGAGAGAGAGAGAGAGAAAGAAAAGGCATGTAGTAACAAAGAAAAAGAGGCAAGTCTCTTAAAAGTTGAGTGGGGGAGGGAGGAATGGGAAGGTTCTTTCTCAAAGGTGAACTTTCCCTTCCTCACACCCACCACTTTTGGCTGCTTCTTTAGAAAGGAAGTAGAGGGTGCTTTTTTTTTTTTTTTCTTAAGGGACAGCTCACTTTTACACGGTGTTAATTGACTGAATAGTTATTTATTTCGGTGCATGATTGTCTCTTTGTTTAAGGAATATGATAACAAATGTGATCTATAATTTGGTAGGGTTATTTCCAAAAGTTTAATTGATATTTTTTTTTCAGAATCTTTCAGATTCTTTTATGTGGAATTGGGATATTCTGTAAGAGTTTTAATTGATTGCATTGAGTCAACTTAAAGTTGTACCCTTTTATTACAGGGATTCTGAGAATAATAGTTTTTGCCTTTTGTCCCTTTGAAAGTTTTTGTTCTGGACAATATGCAATTTAGAATTTTTTTATGTATTGGGTATTTTAAAAGCAAAATGACCTGTAATGTTCACTTTATGAAATATCTACTTTGGTATGAGAGTTAAGTCCCAGAAAGTTCATGGGACAAATCTCTTATTGTTATCAATATAAAATCATGGTAAATGCCTGTTTAGGATTTATCTGAAGCTTTGGTTAATGGGATCTGTTATTGAAGATAAAATTTCTTGGGCTTATAGCTAATATTATTTGGGAGTTTTACAATTCCACCTTCTGTAAGTTACTGGGACAATTACTTGGAGTAAACCTGAGTTAAGACTATTCTATCCTGTGTCCTGTATTTGCTGAACAATCAGTTTTGACTGATTATATTATGGTATAGTCATGTCCCTGTTTTTCTTCCTGTAATGATCAGAGCAAATAGTCAATAGAAATCATTAAGGCAATTCAATTATGAATACCTTGTTGTTTCCAATGAGGTTATCTGTTACTAGATATTTGTGCATGGGAAGCTACTGGAACATCTGTACTGGCTTCTCCACATCTTGTAGCAGTCCTTGTGAACCAATCTTTCTATCTCAGACTGTTCTAACCTTTTTTTTATTTTTTATTTGTTAGATTTGTTTTTTGTTATAGATTTTGGTCAAGTTACAGCCATACTGACCTGCTTCTGAATCAGATCACTGCCTGCTTTCATCACACCCAACCCCGTCCCTGACAAGAAATTAACTTCACCCCCTTTCAGCATGAAGCAGCTTTTTAAAGAGCTGTCACCCCTGCTCCTAAATGGACTTTGTATCTCATTAATTTGGGGGAACTGAGGGTGGTTGATAACTGACTGTTAAACTCTGACTGTGTACTATTGTACAATCCTGATTGGGCCCCTATTGCTGTGTTGTAGGTTTAAGGATGGAAAATGTTGGGTTAAGATTTTGGGAGACTGTTACTGTAATGGATAGTATGTAGTTCCATTATCTAATTGATCACAATGTTCCCTTCAGGATATGTAATTGTGTGAGGGATCTTTAGTTCCAGAGTGGAAAACCCCTACTATACTGGTCTGTTATATGGGATGAACTTGACAACTAGAGCCCAATTTACATTTACTCCTCCTTGGATGATTCCTTCATTGGAAAAAAAAAATGGGAACCACTGGTGCCCCTAGTTTCATTTGGCCTTAGGCACTTCTGCCCCATCCCCAACCCACCAGTTTAAATTGGAAGCCCCTACAGCAGTCCATTTTTCGTTTTTCTCTGCCTGCTTAGTTTATTATTTAAACCCCAACTAGACTGAGATTGCTGGTTCTGCTTTAACTTTGAACCCCCTTATTCTGTTGGAATTGCCCTGGGAGACGCAGTTACAAGACCATTTTCTGATTATTGGCAGTCTCTTTGATCCATTTCTCCAGTTCTGTAACCCCAGTTCCTTAATTAGTATTTCAGCATCCTCCAAGGACTTTGCAGTTTATTTATTATGCCTCGGAAAGTTCATGGAACTCTTTATCAGTCTCCAGAGTGAATCCCTCAATCCTCTGGGCAGCTTTAAACTGCTTTGAGATACTGATTAGCATATCTTTAGGCAAGTCTGACACCTGGTTGCCCAAGAGCATTGATCCTTTCCTCTGAGCTACAAAATTCTTCCTGATCCTTCATTGAGAAACCCCCAAGCCTTGTATTTCCCCTATAAAAGATGAAAATTTTTGCTAAGTTCTTTCCAGAAAGAAGCCTGCTATGCAGTACTCCCTCTCCCTCCTCCTAAGTGTCCTCCCTTCAGTGGCCTCTTTCTTCTTACTATAGCTAACTCTGATTAATCTGCTAAACATCTCTATGGATCTAACCTGCCAGTCATTGGTGAACTCCCACTTTATGGCATATTTCTTTAATGGATTCTTTCAAATTCTTTTCCTTGGTAACCTCATTGCTCTCCCAACTGTATTTTATCTCTTGACTTTGTCTATAACCTCTTCTCCTAAATAAACCCATCTTTTGGCAAAAAGAATGGTCATTGTGAATTTGTCACATGTTTATTTTGAACTAAGAATTGCTACTCTGACCTCATCATCTATAAAGTCACAAAAGTGATTTTTCCTATAAGGGGATATGTGACTTTGTTAATTTTCTACTCACAAAATTGCACTGATTCTCTATGATTTATAGCATTATTTATAAATTCTCATGTTTGGCATTAAAGTTCTTTAAAACATGGTTTCCGTGGGCAGCTAGGTGGCACAGTGGACAGAATGCTGGCCCTGGATTCAGAAAGACATGTTCAAATCTCATTTGAGACACTTTACTAACTGTATGACCCTTTGCAAAATATTTAATCCTGAGGTTTTGAGAGGCAAACAGACTCAAAAAAAAAAAAAAATCAAAGTATAGTCCCATCAAACTCTTCCAAATAATTTACAAATTAGAATCTTTCAATCCAATCTTTTTTACAACCTGAGCCATACTTTATTACCAGCACACACCAAACTCCATGGCTTTGCATGGGAGGTCCCACCCATACCTGGAGTTGTTCCTAACTCCCTCAGCATCTCTTGGAATCTGATTTCTCTCATTATTTGGCTCAAATCCCACCCTCTAGAGTTAGCTTTTCCTGGACTCTGCTAACAATACCTTCCCCCCCCCCCCCCTTTCCAACTCTCTCTGTTATCTTGTATCTGTTTTGAATTCATTTTAGCCAACACCTAATTAGCGTGAACAATGAATCTCTTGAAATGGCCATGTTATTTGAAAGTATACTGAATATTTTCATGGGCCTGGAATCAATGATCATATTTTATATAATTGTTACTTCAAAAAATATAAATTTGGATACATATGCTTCATGGGATTCCTTATTATGAATAAGTACTCAGCTCTACATGTAAATATTCCCCTTCCCCAACTCAGATATAAATACCTTGAGGTTAGAGATTGGCTCACTATCTTTTTATCTCTAGCACCATTCCTGGAATATAGGAATTTAATAATTAGTGATGGAAAAGGTCCTTTTTGATTTGTTGATGCAATTCCAATTTTCATTTTTAATGTCTTACTTGTTCCAGGTAAATAATATTGAATCTTGTTATGATTGAATAGGTTCCTAATTTCCCATTGCAGCATGACTGCTTTTAAGAAATAGACAAGTTAAATCTGCTAGGCAGAAATGAATGAAATCTTTTTTTTTTAATCATCTCATTTTAAAGTCATATACTTACATCAATTATAAAGTGTTATGAAATAATTTTAATAACATATTACAAGAATGATTTTTAAAGATAAATATATATGGGAAAATATACATATATATTTTTCTGCAATATAGATTACTATGTGGAAAGGCATTTTATTTAATGAATAGTTGGTATAATTTTTAAGCATCTGTATATGCTTAAACATATATACATACATATGAGTTTGTGCAAAATATATAAACAATTCATTGGTGGTGGTGTTCAGAGCAGCAATTATTTTGTATAAGCTGGCTGGTTTTGTGAGAGCAAGAAGGTCATATTCAGTATCATTGTTGGTTTGGCAATTTGAAAGATTTATGCTAAAGGTAATGGTGCTTGTTGATTTGATTGCTATGATGAATGAAGATGAGAGGAGAGAATCTCTTTTATCTAAATTATATCTTTTAACTTTAAAAATTATGCCTCTTTTTCTTTTGTTATTAGTAAAATCATTTTTATTGCATTCTGGCCTTGATCTTGAATTATTAGGACTGGTCCTGAATCATGGCATATTACTAATATGAGTCACATTTTAAATCTTGACACTTCATTAATAAGTACATGCTTCTTTAATGACTATATTTATTCTATGTTTCTCATTATATAGACACCAGACTTTGTTTTCAATAAATAATTACACTTTAATGGCAAAGTAATAATTTAGACAGATACAGTGTGCACATTTGCCAGAAGGAAAAAGGAAAAAATAATATATATGCAAGCTGGTTTACAAGCTAGAGAAACAATAAACCAATAGAAAATACATCATCCAGTTAAGTCCGAGGACACCAAATACTTATAATCAGGGCTTTACAAAGACTACAAAACTTTTCAGATGATTTATTTCACTGTTTCTGTCTATTTACATGATATGTTACATCAAAAATGTACAAAATATAAAATGTATACAGACAAATGTTTCACAAACAAGTTTCATTTGTAAACTAGGTGGACTCACTGAGATGTATTGCAGGAGGTTCTGTCTATGTTGTTCATGGTTTGTTTGGATTTCTCAGAAATGGCAGGGAAAGATTTTCCAATTTTCTTTTTCACTCATGTCTCATACAAGGGCAACTAGTCACTTAGCCAGCTACGCATGTCAATGTTACACCACAGAACCAATCTACCTTCGGGGCCCCAAAATCAAGTTGTCAAAATTCTACATGCACGAACTCCATTGTGATTTCTATTAGGACAATAGCACCACAAAGGGACCTAAAGACTTAGTAACACACTGAAAACTGCAGAGATGTCTTTGTCTCAGTTATATATAGTAACTGACCCCTGGATGGTCACAGAGATTAGCACCAATTGTACATCCTGAAGGTAACACCTTTTTTTTTTTTTTTTTTTTTTTTTTTTTTTTAATGGTACAGTACATATCTACACCATTATTCAAGCCCTTGGATTGTGTTTGAAACTAGTTATTTCTTATGGCCAGAACTTTCACTAATGAATCCAATCAAGTTTTATCATGCAATCTGTTTACAGCCTGCCATGCCAGATGCACTTTAAAACCATTAATGTCTGAAAATGTATTGGCTTCATGTACAGATTGGAAACATGCTCACTCCATCACTGATAACTCCTGCATAGTCATACCAACTGTAAATACAGGACAAACACACCAGATAAAAACAACTTTTTAGGGTTTGCATTCTGTATTTGTTTGCAACATACAGGAAATCTCAGCAAGTGAAACATCTCAACACCAACAGGATAAAATACAATTTGTGTGAGTGTGTTTGTTTGATTTGTGCAAGGCCTTTTTTATTTACAATACCCACCCAGTAGACTGTGCAAAACTAACCCTCCTTTACAATATAAACTTATCCTCTTCCACAGTGTATGTCACTGCTTCCATGTGATTCAATGCTGCTTTTTCTCATGTACAACAATAGCAATCAAAACACCATGCGTCAAATTAGAAAAAAGCAGGGGAAGTGTAGGGACAGAAAAGAGAAGAAAAAAGAGAAAGAGAGAAAGAAAAACCCCAAAAGTTTGTGCTCATGCTCCATCAAATGCTTCCAGCTCTGCCGGAGAGGAATTTCCAAATATCAAGCCTTCAGAAAAGTTCCAAACAATGGCACTGGATAGATCTTAGCTACCTCCCTCAGCTTGTAAGTGATGGTCAAAATGGGTCTGGGATTCCTTGACTACATCCAAGGAAAGACAAAGCAATCTCTTCACAAGATAAAAATACTGATCTTTCTCCTATCCATTTCTTAAAAAAAAAAAAAAATTCTTGATCTACAGATATGAGGCTGTTGTGTGAACCAATGTGTCTTGTTGGTAAAATGAAAAGACAGTGTGAGTTACCAATGGTTTAGGAGTTAAACCAACTGTAAAATTGTTCTAGAAATCGGGTTTAAGGCAGTGAGACAGCACCATAGGAAATGTTCCTTCATCCACTGAAAAGGCTCACATACATGAGGCCCTAAACAAGCCTTTTGTCAGTGTTCTCTAATAATTGGTAGAAAACTCTTGTTGGGGTTGGGAAGTGGGTAGGTGGTTTAAAAGACCACTGTGGTAAAAACAATCTTATAAAAACGGTGACTTGCACACTAAAAAGTTGGTGGAGTACATCACTGTGGAAATGGCAGGAATTAGCTTGGCACTTATCCAACATATCACAGTAGTGTTTTCTGGTGGTTGCACAATGCCATTTGTGCTTATGAGAACAGAGCCTCTGGCATCCATTTTGGAATGGGCAGTAGCACAACACAAACACTACTGGAGTCATGTGACCAGTGCCATGTGGCACAAAGGAGGTAAGGATAGAATTGGATCTGGAAAACACAGGGCCTGCATGGTGGATGCAGCACCTCAGAATTAAAACAAAAAAGAACCTATTTCTCCCCAAATAAGGGAAATGCCAAGAGAGAAGTGGAAAACAAAATAAAACAATCAAAAAAAAAATCTTATTGTAAACTTTTAAAGAGAAAAAAAAATTCCAGTTTTGGCTAACTCATGTGCAATCTGCTTAGTGGCCCTCTACATAGGGCCTTTTCCAGTTAACTAATGGAGTCTTACTTGTTTGACTCCATAGAGATAGAAATGCCTTGAAAGAAAAATGAATTCAAGCTTTCCATTTCAATTGAGCATCTTGACTTTTCTGACTGAAATGTCTTGCCCTTTCATAGCATATAGCTTTTGTTCAGGGACCTTCAACTGGTTGCTCCAACACTGGCAGTGGCTGAGTGGAAATGCATTTTGTTTTCTAAGCTTAATCCTATATCTAACTTTATACCCTCTAGAGAGTTGATTCAAGAGATGAATCTAAAATGTCATCTTGGTGGCTGGTGCTGTCACTGTCACAGCTTTGTGCACTGGAGTAATTGGCTGCTTCTTGGAGCTTCATCAGCATATTCATCTGAAAAAGAAGAAAAAAAATCTATATAGACAAGTATATACAAAAAATATCTATATTCATTCATACATATGTTCATATCTATCTATATATACAAGGAACATAGATAAGAGCCTTAAATGTCTTTAGCCACATTTTTGTATCACTCAAGAGAAAGGGAAAAATGGTTTTAGAATATCACATCTCCCTTGGTTTCCCTGCTGTGTCTTCAACTACGACTTTGAAAAACTGAGGAAGCATAAGGATATAATAGGGCTGCAGAATAATTCTTTTATTCAGTGTTGTGAATGTCTGCTATTCAAGCAGGAAGATTGGAAAGGAAACTGTATCACAGCTGGACATCTGGGCCTATGGTTGGAGACGATGCCAAGCATCCGAGCTTTTTTGGCTGAAAGAAGCAGAAACCATTGAATGGCAACAGAAAGTCGTGAGTGCTCATCCACACATACACACACACAAACACACAGCCCCCCGAGAAAGGGAGAGGCTGGAGTGGAATGGAGCCAGCTGCTCCACACAAGCACACCATCTGCTGATCGGGAGTCGACCTCAGGAGGAGGTGACTGAATGAAGTCGACCATGGGTACCAGAAACAGGCAGGGGAAAGATTCACTGGGCAGTTTGTTATTATTGTTGACTCTGCAGCTCAATCAGGATTGATATGTCAGTGAAAACAAAAACCACTTTCTGGAACAACATCAGCTGCTTTGAGTTTTCTAGCATTCAGTTTCCTTATGGACTGGGGTAATATTTGTTCTAGTCCAAGAGAAGCACATATATGTCTTTATAGAGAATGAGACTTTAATTTTTTATATTGAGAAATGCAGCTATATGGCTTAGATTTGAAGGAGAGCTATAGGTTCTCTGTTGACAGTAGAGCTGTAAAATGTTACTTAAAAGTTAATCTAATTCAAGACATTTGTGTATAGTCTCTGCCTAATATACAAACTTTCCAGAGTAAAATGAATGGGAAAGGCAAAACCTGACCCTCTAGTGAGTCAAGCACTGGCAGCTGCTCAGTGGAAATGCCTTTTTCTGTGTGCTAAGCTAAATTCTATACCTATCTAACTTTATACCCTCTAGAGAATCTGTTCAAGAGATGAATTCCAAATGTCATCATGGTGGCTGGTGCTAGCACTGTCAGAGTTTTGTGCACCAGATCATTGGCTGCTTTTTGGAGCATCATTAAATAGCAGGGTGTTGAGGAGCAATGCCAGACAAGGTGCTAACAAGGAGATAACATAAACCCAATACATAAAAGAGGTGGAGAGGATCAGAGATTCAAAGTGAGAAGCCCTAAACACAGAGATCTCTGGAGGAAGAGTGAATCCAGGGAAAAAGAGAAGAGCTCTTACACTGGACCAAATACAGCAGTCATTAAAAGTAAGGTCAAAATAAAAAGTTGTTTGCTTCTGTGCACTCCAAGTTGAGATCAAAAGTTGGCATTGCATGGAAGAGCCAAGTTTTCAGAAACTTGGAATTCAAGTCAATTCAAAAAAAGTAGGGCATGCTGGTGAACCTAGTAGCCTGGGGGAAAGTGAATTTCAAGACAAGCCATCAACCATAACTAGAATGCCACCATTCAATTCAATAAGCTTTTATTAGGCACATACTGCATATTCAGAGCATAAAGACCTGATGATCCATTTCAATACCTTGATTTTAAATACTCCTGCATGAAAGTATGTCACAATGCCATAGATTGGGAGCTAGAAGGATTCTCACAGTTCATTTAGTTCAACACCCTCAGGAAAAGTGGTTACATGAGTTGTCCAAAAGCATACAGGTAAAAAGACTGAGACACGGATTTTGAATTTAAGGCTCTTGATTCTGGAGCAGATGTAGATTCAGAAACAATAAAGAGGATAATATCCAAAGCAAGAGGTGTCCATGGCTAAAGTGGTCTATCAATGTGAGGGAAAGCCATTTTAGGTTAATCACAGTGTCTTTTATTAATTTCTTCCCCTTAGAATACAGACTCATAAAGAGCAAGCCAAATTTTGTTTTTCTAATATCAGCAAATAGGCTAGCACTTGAAGAGAATGCTGGAATATACATAAAGGAGGACAGTGAGAACCAGTGAGGAGTGAACTAGCTTGGAGACTAGAAAAACCTTTATTCAAGTCCAGGCTCTGTAACACTGGACAAGTCACTTCCCTTTTCACTATTCTAAGTGATTCTAAGTTTGAGCCAATCAAGTTACCATTTCAACTTAAATTATTCTATCATAAGAACCAATGGGCCAATGGATAATTCATGATGAAATGGATTGTTTTACCAGAAAAGAAACCTAGTTGGGGAAAATGTGTACTTTCAAAATCAAGATAATGCTTTAAATGTCAAGTGTAAAAATAACAACTAAAAAAATACCACACTTTACGTTAGTTAAGAATAGCTTTATGATTCTTTTATTACTTCCCCTTCTCGATTTGAGGAGGAACTAGAATCTCTTTGATATATTTGTTTTGTAAATGCATCAAGGTCTTCATTTTCAAAATATAGTATTCTGGTGAATAGTTTAATGCCTCACACCTAGTAATTTTGCTTCTATCTATTTATGGAAAGTAATTTGCAAAACAAAATAATAAATTCTGTTTCTAATAATGATACACTTAAAATGTACTGGGGAATAATCATTTGGACTTTTATGACTTTCCATCCAAAGACTTTGAAGTACTTTACAGATACTGAAACTAATTAAACCATATAATATGGAAACAGACAAAGAAAAGAGAGGATTGATTTTTCCTTTGCTTCTGTGTTAATCCTATTCCTCAAATAGTAGACCATATCAGCCTCCTTAATTTCATCATGAAACCAGACTCAGGAATGGCATCTGCTATTTTTTCAAGTATTCTTTTAACTTCCTTGTTTCTGAAGTCTTCATTCAAACAAATATAATTTGATTTTCTATGAATTCATGAAGAAATTGAGGCAATTTGTATTTTTGTCTTAATATGCTCATTGACTCCTCATTGTTTTTACACTCTTCAAGATAAGAGAGAATATGGTCTCTAAATGTTTCTTGATACTGGGGAATAGGTAGTTAAAAGGGACAAACAAAATAAAGAGTGTCAAATTTGGAATCAGAAGATCTGGTTTCAAATCTGAATTCTCTCATTGACTATACACATCAGGAATTCCCCTTCTATTTTTCTGTATCTCTCTCTTTTCTCAGCTGTAAAACAGCTAGATTATCTCAAAGATCTCCTTAATACATACACAACCACAAGTACTTTGCCTATGAATCTTTACATTGTTGTTAAGGCTAAATGAGATAAGAATAAAACATTCACTTCTCACCAAAGGATCCCCCTCTGTTTCAGTCTGTGGAATGTGCTTAGAAGTCGTCCCTTCCTTTGCTAATGTACAGCCTTCATAACCGACATCTTCTGGTCTCAACTGAAGTAAGGCTGGACCTCCTTGTTGCAGTGAGGCAGAGCTCCATGGGTATGTGTCAAGTACCCACTTGGAGGGATCTTCCCAAGGTGCTCGCTTACCATACATCTAGAAAATAGGAGTAAATAAAATAATTAAAAGCTGAAAATCATACAGTTCCAAGTCAATATATATTTATCAAGAAACTACTATATGCAAGGCACAATGCAGGATTACAAAGACAGTGATGACCTTTCCTCAAGAAATGTATTTTCAAAGTTATTTGATGTATCTTTTGAATCTCAGATTTTCATTTAACTGGATAAATATTAATAAGAATAACAACAAAGTGTGGCAGGAAAGAAAAAGGAAGCAAGCTCAGTCAAAAAATTAACATTAAACCAAAAGGCCAGTTAAAATAATATGTATCAGAAGATCTTCATTTCAGGTAATCTATTTTATTTAATATAAGGAAAACTTATTCACTAATTAAATTTCTACTTTATAAATTTTAACCATTTTGTGAAACACAATAAAACAGATGATAAGAAAAATTTCAGTTATTTAGAGTTTAAAGGGCTGTGTTACATAATTCTTAAGTAGAATTCTTAAAATCTCAGCAGGGAAATGGCTAAACTAAAAGGAAGAGAGTCAACAAAAGTTGAAGCAAAGTGGAGTGTTATGTCATGAATATGTCCACCTCGGTGGAAATCCAAGAAGTTGAAAAGAGTTATAGGCTAACAAAGTAAAAAGTGCTTTAAAAAATGTGGTGGTACAGCTGGACAAATGAAAGAAATAGATATTACAGATTGCAAAAGTGGTGTATAAATAGGATATAGTTGGGATGGACAGTCATAAACTAGGTGAATAACACAAAAGATCCCTCTTTTGCTAAAATCAGAATGTTATCCTAATGATCTTGGAGGACCTCCAAGCATTTTCATTCATTACCCTCAATGCCAAGGATATGCTTTAGTTTCCCACATTTATAATGCTGATTATATGCATTATAAAACAATGTTTAAAAACCTCATATATGTGCTATATTATGAAATAGATCAAGTTAGAACAGGGAAATAGGGAAAGATCAGAGAAATCCAGGGAAAGATAGTACTAAATTAGCAATCACTGAAATGGAAAAGAAAGACAATGTGCCTAAAGTGAGAAACAAAATGTCCCACTTATATTTGTCAGTGGATGCGATCCATCTTCACTTATTGGGGAGGAAAATTCAGTAAATAAAATGAAGGATTTTTCCTTTTCTAAGGGAGTAACTGAATCATTACATACCTGAAGACCTTCTCTCACTGCTTCCAGAAGATATGGCACTAGGGAATAGTTCCAGAGATCAGTGAACCATACTCTGGCACCCTCTACGTCCATAGGACAAGAGAGGAAAAGACGAGGACCTGCAACAAAACAAAAATTCAGTTTGTAAGATGTCTAATCAACTTCATGTGAAATAGAAGCATTCTAAAAATAAAAATAAAATAAAATAAAACCGCTTTAAGTCCTATTTTGGGTAATTTAACAAATTTCTGATTCCAGTGAAAATTACACTATAGAAAAGCTTGATTAAACCGTTTGTAGAAAAGTAATTTACTGAATTTAATTTTTAATTTAATTTCTTCCTTAAATTCATTTATTCCTCATCTACATCTTAACTCTAAATAGGATCTTAACTCTGTGATTATCTCAATGTTTTTCAAACAATGCAAAGAAATGGGCTTTTTACAATGAAAAATTGAAATTGTACATAAAATATTAAAACATATTCAATTAGTTGGAAAAAAGTTTTTCTAGCATAGTTTTCTCTTAAAAGCTTTTTAAAAAATTATAGACATTGTATATAGAACTGTGATCCTGAACAATTCATTTAACATTATTAAGTCTCAGTTTCCTTATTTATTAAAAGGAGATTGTCCTTTAGCCTTGTTGTAATTCTTAGTTGAAATCCTGCTCCTGACATGTATTATCAGGATAACCTTAAGCACATCACTGAACCTCTTTTACTTTCTATTTCATTATCTTTAAAATGGAAATAATAGCCATCCTTTCTCCAAAGATCTCTTTTTAGGATAAAATAAGATTATATATTTATCTTCTATATTATTCTATATTACACATATTCCAAATATGTGTAATATAGAATTTACACATATTTGTTTGCTTGTTGTCTTTCCCACTAGGTTGTAATCTCCTTGAGGACAGGGAGTATCTTTTACCTCTCTCTCTCTCTCTCTCTTTTTTTTTTTTTCAATTCTCAGTTCTTGCAAATAATGTTTAATGTTTATTGACTGACTATATGCAGATATGCATATATGCAGATATGCAAATATCTTAGCAAAACTTAAAAGTGCTATATAAATGTCAGGTAATCATAATAAAGCTCAGTGTCTAGACATCTCTTTAAGTTTCTAAGTTGCAGATGATTTGCCCATTTTCCTGGGTAGAAAGAGTTTCCTTATAAAGAGCTTCTTTTACAGTCAATTTATCACTGTGCTAAAAATGTTGCAAACCACAACAAAATATCCAACCTTCATCACAGCGTACTAGGGAAAGCCCCTTCAAAATTCAAAGTATTATTTAAATGTAAGTACTAATAGCATTAATAATATCTAATAACATCAAATGCCTGTCATTTGGATACTCATGACATTAAAATTACTTTAAAAAAAACTTATGAGAACATTGGCTACTTTATATTATTATGAACACTTTCTAAGCCAGAATTTCCCGTACAAATTGCTCCCTCTGACTATTGTAGCTAAGAAAAGGGCAAAATTTCAGGGAAAAAATGTTAACTAGATTGTTTGAAGTCTTCTAATATGATCAATTTGGCTCAGTCACTTGTTTATCCAATCTGCCAATTTTTACCAAGGACACCAAGTTCCTTGAGGAAGGCATATGCAGTTTTAGAACTCACCAATGGTCACATCAGAAGAACTGTGTGTTTCCAAAAAGCTATTCAGATGATGCCATGTTTTAGGAATCCAGTCTATAATTTTGATGAGGTCACTGTTGCGCATATTTCTTTCTATTTCTGTCTCGATTAATTTTCTCCGCAGATATCTGCCCAGAAAGCCTTTCACTGGTTCTGTGTGGTTAGCACAGAGTACCCATCTGTACAAAGGAAGGTCCAACCTCAGAAATTATTGTATAAAATGAATTTTCAATCAAAATCCCATCTTCTCCCTGAAAATGCAAAGTTCTGATTTCCCTGCTTAAAATTATAATTGCGATGACTAATAGAAATATCAGAAACTGAGTTAGGTGATCGGGGTTTGATCCTGAGCTAAGAGAAAATTAATATTCTTCAGAGATGAGTGGGAGGATGTATGCTGCCTTGCTACTGAGGATACTTCTGCATGAAAAACAAATCAATCAGATAGAAGAGCCAGAACTTGTATTCTTCATGGATAAAATGAAAGTATCATACTTTCGATTTAGGAATCAAGAAAAAGGGAACATTTATAGGAAAGCAAACATTTCAGATTAAAAGGAAAAGAAGTGTACATAATGTCCACTTTTGCTGAAGTATATGTGGAAAAAGAAATGAAAATTACTTTCACAACAGGTCAACACTGGAATGATTTATCACTGTCCAAATACAAAGACAAAAAAACAAAAAAAACCCCAAAAAACCCAAAAAAACCTTTTTTTTTTTTTTTTTTTTTTTTTTTACCTGAAATTGTGATGCAATTCTAGATTTGGTGATGATGAAACCCCCTGGTTCATTGTTCCAATTATATAGGGACTGAGAATAGAAGAAAAAAAAAGTATGAATTAGAAAGAGCCAAGGAAGAAATAAGAAATAATTAATTAAACTGGCTTAATTCTGGATTACTGGTTTAAATAACTTTTGGCTCATGATAGCACTTAAAAATTAAGTTTCAAAGTTGCAAGTCAGGAAATATGGATCCTATAATAATATATTAGACAAGTCATATATTTTTGGACTTCAGGTTTTTTTTTTCCTGTAAAATGATATTTGAACTTCAGTATTACGTGAAATAAATTGGCCCATGAGCGTGTATGGCCTCTGAGTTGATAATGGATTTAAAAATTTTAAAAACAATAAAATGTTTTGTTTTGTTTTTGCTTAGGCAATTGGGGTTAAGTGACTTGCCCAAGGTCACACAGCTAGGGAATGTTAATTGTCTGAGACCAGATTTGAACTCAGGTCCTCCTGAATTCAGGGCTGGTGCTCTATCCACTGCGCCACCTAGCTGCCCCTTATTTAAACATTTTTTAAAAATAGTTCCTAACTCTTAGGCCATATGAAAACAGGTGATGGACCAAATTTATCCCATCAGTCATTTATAGATCATCAATCCCAGAACTAGATGATCTCTAAGAATCTTCTCATTTTAAAATTCTCTGACTCTAATGAGCTCTTTTCCCAATAGTGATTTCTCTTCATGATTTAATTATTTTTCTCCTTAAAAAGTTACAAAATAAAATTAGGTGAATAGCATTCTCTGTTCAGTCTTCATTTCATTCTACCCTGTTTGGAATAGTTTAATTTATAAAAAGGAACAATTCAGTTGGTCAAGGAATCAAATAACATTATCAAGGGATGTTCTCATTGGTTTGTTTGTTTTAAATAGCCATGCAATAATTAAGTTCAAGTGGTTTTCAGATTCTCTTTTTTTCATTCACTTTAGTTCTATGGTCGCGCGAAAAAGCAGTTAATCAGCCTGGTTCAGGATGGTTGATATATAAGAGATGTATTTTTCTTTTTCCATGTAGTCAGGTTGGTGTGTGACATGGTGAATGATTGCTGCAGCTAAAATTAGGGTATCTCAGATTTAGAAAATGTTACAAAATATATGCCTGATTAGAAGCCCCTTCATGACATCACTAATAAGTTATCATTTGGTTTCCTCTTGAAGACCTCCAGTGGGTGGGAATCTACTAATTCCTAAGGTAGTCTTTTTCATTACTGGACAGTCTAATTGTTAGTGCATTGAATTTTAATCAGTCTCTTTAACTTTTAGCCAATATTTTTAGTTTTGCCCTTTGGGTCAAACAGAATATGAAAGAAGAGTACACTCACTTCCTCCTTAAATATGACCAAGTCTTCTTTTATACAGGTTAAAAAGAACCTCTCAGGTTATAAATTGGAGAGAAAGTTCCAACCCTGAATTGCTAGAAGGAATCTCCTCATCTAAGTAATTTCTATAGGTATGAAATCATAGAATCAGTTTTTATCCCTAAACATAACTGGTTCCTTCAACCAATATAAGATATGGACTCAACCATTTTGATTGCCTTCCTTTATATGTCCTTCAATTGTGACTATTCATCCAAAATACAGTACATCGAACTCAACACAATGTGTCAGGTATGGTGTGACCAGGGCAGAGTACATCAAAACAATCACCTCCCTAGTCCTATACATTATGTTTCTCTTAATGCAATCTAACATTAAATTAGCTCCCTGGAATGAAGTTGAGTAATAGAAAATTTCCTTTATATACTCCCAACTAACAATGTAATGTTACTATTGATTTTTGAAACTCATGATAACACGAGATCTAAAAGTTGTCAACTACATGTTTAACCCCTGTACCATTCAAAAAACATTTACATACCATTTGTTATATTTGCAGTTGAGGAAACCATTGAAGATGTCACTCAAAGAACCAATATGATGGAGATTATCAAGAATAATTACAACGGGTAGGTCTGCACCATTATTATCAGCACTGCATTGTTCAGCCAAGTTGGCTAGGTACTGTTGCAATTCCTTAAGAAAAAAATCAATCAGTAATTAAAAAAAACAACAATCAACATTTAGTTATATCAATGCCATATTTTTGTCTTGGGAATAACCTGTTATTAATTGAACTAAGGGTAATGCAGAAATAGATATGAAGTTAGAAAGGAGAGGGAAGAGTTAACAAATGAATTAGGGAAATTGGCAATAGGGAGAATATCAATAGTGTTTGGGTTCAGTATTCTACATGAGTGGTACCTACAAATGTGGGAGCAAAAGGCATATTTTTATCACTTCTCCCCAAAAGAAAAAGCTAAAATCGATCTTGTGATATTCTATGCATGATGCATCTTGTAGGAATATAATATCTCTGTAGAAACCAGAAAGCATTAAAAAAATTCCATAAACATTTGGTTAATATCTAAAAAATATGTAGTTACTTCATAATGATAACCCCAAGTGAGTTCTCAGTAATTTCTTTTATTCAAACTAGTTTCATAGATAGAATGCAGATAAAATTTATGCTCTTGAATTGGGGATAACAGCATTCTAAGCATCTTCCCTTTTACCACCCTCCTCTATTTTATTAAAGTAGGGTTCAATGGAAATTCTATAATTCTGAAGAAAGACTAAAATTTTAAATAGGACACTTAAAATGAGCATTTATCATTACTTAGGATGGTTGGTATTTTGTAAAGGTATGGTCCCTAAATAGCTTATAATTTAAATATGATAAACACTTTTGTTGATTGACTACTCTCACAGATGGGTAGGCCAGGGAACATAATTAGGTTACTGAGAGTCACCCTAATCAGTAAAATCATTTACATATCATTTGCATATTTACAATGACATTTTCAATTTGTAAATCATGCTGAAGATTGAGGAAGAGAGGAAGTTTTATGATCCTAATTTTCAACAACCATGTGTACATATAGCTCATTCAGCTGCTTCTATCTGCAGTACTCTATCAGAAACAAAAACCTCAGGGGAATAAATTTATAATAAATAAAACATTCATTTTACAGGCAGTGCTTTTAGGACATTGCAATTTTTTAATCCAAATCTAAGGTAGCTAACATTCTAAATGATATAGCCTGTGTGCTATTTTGAGCTATAGCTATTAATGGTTTTTCAAAAAAGATACATTATTTCTTTGGGCTTGGAATTACAAAGCTTTTCATTAAAAGGTTAAAACACATAAACTAAAAATCAAACAACAAAAAAGCACAACTTTATCTAATCCTTAAACAAGTGTGAAAATGAAGTCATAAATTGGAAAGCTGCATTTGACTTAAAAGTGAAAATGAAGTTTGTGTTTTAAATCAAAATGCTATACAGGCCAATTTAACTTAATATCTTTTTTGAGAGATATTTGACTTGGTATATTAAATGAACTGAATTCCTGAACATTGGAAAAGGATGTATTGCTGGCCAAATAAAAAGAATGGAGGAAAGTAGGCAAAGACTTCATCCTATAGGCCTAACCCATTTTGGTCTGCTAATATTTTAACAAATGTAATAGAGTAGTCGAAGTTAGAAAAATTCAGATTCACATTCCACTGCTGACACTTAAAGGTAACTCTGGAAAAGTTATTTAAAATCTTCTGTGTCTCAACTTGTTAGGACTTAGCCCCTGGGTTATATGCATATCTCTATTTAAGAGGAGAATTACCAATCAAGAATTTTCCAATCTGGTGAACTCATTGTTTTTTAGCGTATTTATATGTTAGAGACACCAGTTCCTATTAATTACTTTATTTTTGCACATACAGGAAAATTTAGTCAAGTCCAAACTGCTAATCTCCCTTTTCATATTCTCATCTCTCTAGTGGCTCCAGTTTTTTTGTTTTTTCCTACAAGCAACAATTGCCTTCTCAGCCTATTATATCAAATGCCACAAATTCTACTCTTTAGATACACTCTTTCAATCAAAACATTCCAAATTGTGGTTTGATGCTAAACCTAAAGAGGAGTAAGGATGATGGACTGTGAAAAACAGAGGTTCATAAGACATAAAAAGATATTTTCTGTTTTTCTCTTCTTGGCCTTTTGTTTGAATTTTTTGAGTGAGTGAAGCACTTTTTGGCTTTGTCTCCTGTGTGTTATCTACAGCATGGCATAGAGCATATTAGAAATTAAGCTGTACAAATAAGTTTTCTCAGAGCATTTTCATGTATTTCATAAAACATTTTGGGTTATTGATTCCCTAAACTTCATGCCTATCCTTAGCACAATATCAGTTCCCAGGAAGAAAACTTGGACCTCTCACAAGTTGGAATTTTCCCAATGCTGGCAACAAAGTTCATGCATATCATACAATAATGGCATGCAGGGGAAGGAACAAGTTCTAATGAGCCCCATTTTCAGGCTTCCTTTACAAGTAGTTTCTTCCTATTATAGCTTCATATCATTTAATTATTACTGTACAATGAATTGTTTAATTTTTAAGCAATAGCAACTATATTGGTCAAATAACAGCATAAATTCTTCTGCAATGAAAAGAAAAAAATAGAATATTTGGAAATACTTGGTTAAAAAGTCTATATGTCATAAGGAAAACATTTCTTGCATGATAATGACTATTCAATAAGTGAATTTTTTAAGCTAATGATAAAAAAGACTTTTTATATTGAGCTTAACTTTAAATATTGCATTTCAGTAAGTAAATTATTTAAAAAGCATTCTATGTAACTAAGCTTTTCCTAAAATTAACTTTCATTTCAGTGTGCCATGGGCAAATCTCAGATGTGTCATAGGATTATAGATCTAGAACTGGAAAGGACCATGGAAGCCATCTAGTTTAATTCATTTTACAGTTGACAAAACTGAGGCTTAGGAAAGTTTAGTGATTGGTTCACTTGCCCAAGGTCACACACAAAATTAGAGGAGTAGGATTTGAAAGATATCGAAAAGGAATATGTATTTATAGAGTGCCCTTATACACACACAAACACACACACACACACACACACACACACACACACACACACCAGGCACTGTGTCAAGTATTTTTTTTCAAATATTATTTCACTTGATTTTTATAACAACCCTGGAAGGTAGGTGATAATATTATACCCATCTTATACTTGAGAAACTGAGGAAAGCAAAGATGAATGACTTGGTCAGGGTCATGCTGCCATTAAGTGTCCGAGAACAGATTTGAACTAGTCTTTGAACTAGACTCCAGGTTCAATTCATTATCCACTGTGCCACAGTCGTTCCCTTTGATCAAAAAGCACAAAGCAACTAAAAGCTTTCATTAATCTAATCACTAATCTAAAAAAAATCCCCTTCCACAAAGAAATTTTATAAATTAAAAATAATAAAATCAAATCAAAATTATGTTTTAATTTAAATCAAATCAAAAATATTTTTTTTAAAAATGGCTAAATATCATTTGTGGGAAAAATAAAAAGAATAGGAAAATGGCTTTCTACTTCTGAGAAAGAAAGGAAAGGAAAGGAAAAGATTGGATAATTTTATGTGAAGATCTATAGTTAGGAAGAAGTAAAAAACCCAAAGAAGGAATTAAACATATAAGAAGTAAAAATCAGTAATGTTCATTTCAACCTACATTCGTGAGTCAAATATCCTAACTTTATATATTTGTCAATGAAAACTCCAGCTTATTTCACCAAAGTTAGAATATTGCCAGCTGTGAAGAAAACACCTAAAATCTGCGTGGCAGATGTGTTTAGCCGTGAGGGACCCGTATTCTTTGTACACTAGTAAATGAGAATTGGCAAGTGATCTTTCCATCTGACTTTGTAAAGTGAAGTATTAGGAAGACCTTAACTGAGTTCAAATGCATTTTTTCTAAAAACTCTCTTTGTAATTTCTTCTGAAGATTTGAGTCATCATTCTCTTTGATGAATACTTAGGAGACTGCTCTGAGCAAAGGTATTTACTGTCAGACATATTCCTTGAAAACTCTTCCTCTCAATCCTCTCTCTCCCTGCAAATTAACATTCAGTGAATTATCTAATTATATATATTTAGATGAACCCTTTAGATGCCCTTGTTAATACAGGGCTTTTTAAACTTTTTTTCCACTCACAATTCCTTTTTTCCAGTGAATTTTTTATGTGACTCCTAGCATATAGGTATAAAAAAATCAACCTTTTACTGATAATAAATCATAATTTTCATTCAGTTATGAGATCCCATTAGAGGATCACAAACCACAATTTAAGAAAGTAGGTGTTTAATAGATCAACCTACAAATGATCAAAACTCCCCTCCACAAACATAGTCAAAGGTTGACATAGTTGATGTCATTTGGGCTTACAATTGAATTGTATTTATTGAAAATATTTCCTTTTTAGGGTGTTTTGCTATAATCCAAATATGAAAAACAGAAACAAATCTTTGATCTAATATATTCTAAATGTAGATCATTCCTCCTGAAGCCCTTAAAATGAGGTAGTATTGAAGTACTTTCAGGCAACAGTCCCAGGGGATTTGGTTCTAGTCCCCCCCAAAATTGAAAACCTTAAGGATCTGCGGAAATAGAATGAATTTTGGACCTTTTCCCAGATTGCCTAAAGAACTGTAAATGCCCAGGGGCTAATTTTAGCTGCAGTAGATCCCAAAGGGAACCTTTAGCCTAGATTGGAACAGAATTTAATTCAAGAAATTCAGGCAGATGTGAGCAAGTTTTAGAAATTCATTGAGTCAAACACCATTAATCCCAGCTGTAAATGACCTTCAGTTACCATTTTTGTTGTGTATACATATACTTTAGGATTCCAAGAATTTAATTTCACTTAAAATTAATGAAGATACTTTACTATTTATTTTTTCTCTTCATTAGAATTATAATTTAATTTGCTATATCCTCATACATGTACATATGTATATATACACATGACTACAAATATACATACATACATTCACATTTACTATTTAAGAAGAAAGAGACCAGTATTGTAGAAGGAAATGCAAAAGTGGGATCTTCTTCAGGTTTTTCTAAAAGAATCCAGAAAAAGCTACAAGCTTCTATATAATTCTAAAATACACGTTATAATCAAACACTAGTTATAGTGATGATATAGCACATTTAAGGAGCAATGCATGCTCATGAAGGAGACTGAATTATTTTGACTAGCTATTTACCTTACTTGATTTGTGGTCCACATTAAATACAGCAAGAGCATCCTCTGTTTTTTTCCTACCAGATTTCGTTATTATATATTCAGCAAGTTTGTTGGCTAAATATGTTTTTCCAGTGCCACTTGGTCCTGATAGGATAATTCTGTGATGCTCCATCAGCAAATTAAAATACCTTTGGGTAATTGGTTTGGGTATCAATGTATCAAAAACAAAGCTATCCAAACTGTTTTCTTCCACCCCTGAAAGAAGAAACAAAGAAACAAAAATACTTCATTGTTTTATAGTTCAGTGTAAAACCAATGCATGGTCAACACATGGTTTCTACCATATTAGTAATTTGCCAATGACAAGAATGAAGTTCCTAATGCCCATTGTAAAATACCTGTCTTGATATTTCTGCTACAAAAGCCCTTGTCATTTTCAGGCAATGACCATAATGCAGGGGGAAAAAACAAATGAAAAAAAAAAGTCTTTGCCCTTAATACCAGCTTCCTTTTTAAACCCATTTTTCTTCCTTTCTCTGTGACTATAACACATTCTAGATCTTACAAAGTATGTCAACAGATAACTCCCCTCATTCACATAGTGTCCTAGAAAACAAAATTCAGAGCCAGAAGCGATTGTGGAGACCCTCCAATATAAACCTTTTATTAAACGGATGAGGAACATATACCACCTAGTTTTTCAGCCCAATGGATACATGAGAAACTGATAGTGGTATCCTGTTACCTAAACACTATATCTGTTTTTTTATGAATTAGGAATAAATTCTGTAATGACTTTAACTGCATTTAAAAATTATAATTTACTTTTTTTCATTTTCTTCTTTATTATATTCAAAGACATTAATATAATTAATAGGTAGGAAATATGATCTAATTATATTCTGTAAAGTGTTTAAGTAAGCATACTGTGATTTAGTGAACATACTATATATATTTAAGCATAGGCAGCTTAGCTATATTGGACAGAATGCTGGGCATGGACTCAGGGAAACCTAGTTCAAATTCAGCTTCAGATACTTACTAGCTAAGTGTCATATAACCTCTGGCTCAGTTTCCTGATCTGTAAAATGGGGATAATGATAATATCTACCTCCCAGGGTTGTTATAAGGATCAAATGAGTAAATTATAATAAGAGTAATAGTTATAAAAGCACTTAATAGTGCCTGGCACATAGTAAGTGCTATACAAATATTAGTTATTATTATTAAAATAATCAGAAATTCTGATGCCTAGTTCTTGATTGCTACTATCAGGTACCTCATTGCACATTTTATATTTTTTAATGACAAATGTGCAAGTTCTGTTGTTCATGAGGAAAAAAATAGATTGTAATAGGAAGTATATAAAATTTGGGAAATCAAAATAAATGGCTAATTCTAGATTGGGGTCTATATATAGGTCTCAGTATTTTCATCTGTAACAGGAAGGTTTTAGACAAAATGACTTCTGAGACTTCTTCTAGCAATAAATCTATGATCCAATGACTCACGGTGTCTTTAAATTTCAGTCCTTTTAATGGAACATTGTGGAATCTTTAACTATTTCACTTTTACTTTTACCTCTGTATCACCAAAGACTTTTTTTTGGTGATCCTATTACTTTAAAATGTTTAAAATTATGAGTGCTTTTTTTTTTTTTTAAACCTTTTATTTTTTGCTGAGGCAATTGGGGTTAAGTGACTTGCCCAAGGTCACACAGCTAGGCCATGTTAAGTGTCTGAGGCCACATTTGAACTCAGGTCTTCCTGACTTCAGGGATGGTGCTCTATCCACTGCGCCACCTAGCTGCCCCCATGAGTGCTTTTTAAAAAAAAAGTTTTTAAAAAATAAAGAATGTGAAAATGGAGGGGAATTAAAGTAAAACTGGACATTGTTGGTACAAACACAATTGTCTTTTTTTTTTTTTTTTTTACCTTTAAGGTTCACAGTGATGATGTTATTATCGCCAACAAGATATCCACAAGGCAGCAATTCAGGCACTTCTAGACTATGGGATCTAATTAAATCCCCTATACAGTAGCTAGCAATACAGTCAGAGCTCAAGCCAAGACTAGTGGATGTATCAATTCGGAATACATACTCCTAAAAATGGCACACACAAAAACACAATCAAAACAGGGGTTTAGTGCATGTAAGATGAAAAACAGAACTGAGTAGTCTGGAGCAAGTGATCAAGAATTGGAAGAACAGGTGACATGAGAGTAATTACAGTCCAATAGCATTAACCAGAAGAGGTATTAAAGAATATTTTGAATTAGGGATCAAAGAAACAAATCAGTTCAGACTTGAATAGTGAAGGACAGAGTTATTAAAAATGGGCACAAATATTCAAATGAATACTTTGCTATTGCACAGATCCTACCTTGAAGAGCCGTCTAATTACACCATCTAATACATCCCATTTGGTTTTTCCACTAACACCAATGGATCCTATCAAGTATGCCTGAGGTTTCTGTTCCTAAAAGAAAAAAAGAGAAAGAAAGAATAGAAAATATAAACCAAGATCAAATTCAGCTGCCAATCATGTTTGATTATTTTGTTGTTGCTTTTTAAACCAGATACATATTAATTAAGTAGCTATTTATTTATTTAGAAACTGCATCTTCCTG
Source organism: Myrmecobius fasciatus (assembly GCA_023553655.1). Taxonomy (NCBI): domain Eukaryota; kingdom Metazoa; phylum Chordata; class Mammalia; order Dasyuromorphia; family Myrmecobiidae; genus Myrmecobius; species Myrmecobius fasciatus. The sequence continues at coordinate 209,024 of JAJPUD010002426.1, forward strand.
TCTTACCAGATTGGAAGTGAAGTGGACCCTGAAGTACCTGATTTCAATATTAATAGGCATGGAAGCTTTAGCCAGCTCCATTTTTCCTGCCTAGGTAAATTCATTCCTCTTTCAAAAGCTTGATGTTCCCTTGCTTCTGGCGGTTCACCACACTGGTGCTAGATTGAGTGCACTAATCCACCAGCCTTTCCAGGAACAGGGAGTACAAGCATGTGCCACCATACCCAGTGAGACAACAAAATAATAACACTTACACATTCATGTATTTTCCAATAAAATGCTATTTTGGTCATACAAATGGAAAGGGAAATATTTAAAGGGATTAAAAGAGAAAGAAATGAAGTAGTTTAGTAATGATGTTATAGACTATTGATAGGAAAATCAAAGGCCTACTATTTTATAGGCACTATACAAGGAACTGAGGATATAAAAACAAAATACTAACATTCTTTGCCCTCAAGGAAAAACTTTTTACATGACCCAAGAAAATTATTTGAGGATACTGAATTTACACTGCAAATAAGTACCTTTTTGTTTTTCTGCTTTGTTGATTATTATATGTACAAATGTGTGCTTCCTTCACATATATTAAAACAATTCTCACAAGGAAAATTCAGAATACAGCAAAATTTGGAATGTTAACTGAAAAGTGCCTGTGATACCATGATCACATGCATGTCTTAGATCTCTCCAAAAGTGAAATGGCTGACCTCAGGAAGAATTAGATTTGTCCCCACTAAAGTTCTTTAAAGACAGCTTAGATGATCAGCTTTGGGCAATGCTATGGGTTTATTTTTTTCTATATTTTTCATAATAGGCGAGATAAAGTCCCTTCCAACTCCAAGATTCTGGAATTTTGTCATCTTATTACTGAACTGATACATATACCCCCTGACTTGGATGCCAGTAGAAATTTTTGCTGAAAGAACTGGAAAGTCATTTTCCCATGTTTAAGATGGAAAATTTTGTTAATTTAAACTTTTAAGGTCATAGCTTTCCAAGTTTTCTTGAAAAGGAAGTTTTTTTCCTCCAAAGTTATTAGAGTTTATTGAAAATTGGTCCTTATGGGCCCCACATGTGTAAGAATGTTTGTGGCAGCTCTTTTTGTAGTGGCTAGAAACTGGAAACTGAAGGGATGCCCATCAATTGGAGAATGGCTGAACAAATTATGGTATATGAATGTTATGGAATATTATTGCTCTGTAAGAAACGACCAGCAGGATGATTTCAGAGAGGCCTGGAGAGACTTGAATGAACTAATGCTCAGTGAAGTGAGCAGAACCAGGAGATCATTATAAACAGCAACAACAAGACTATATGAGGATCAGTTCTAATGGACATGACTCTCTTCAACAATGAAATGCTTCAAATCAGTTCCAATTGTTCAGTGAAGAAAGCCATATACACCCAGAGAGAGGGATGTGAAATGTGGACCACAACATAACATTTTTATGTTCTCTATTAATATTTGCTTGCATTGTATTTCCTTTATCGGATTATTCTTTCTTGTAGATACGATTTCTCCTGCACAAAAAATGATGTGTGGCAATAACTATACATATATTTGATTTCTTAAGTATTCTAACATAATTATCATGTAGTGGATATCCTGCCATCTAGGGGAGGGGTGGGGAGTAGGGGGGAAAAATTTGTAACAGAAAGCTTTGTAAGGGTTAATGTTTAGGAATTACCCATACATATGTTTTGCAAATAAAAAGTATTAATAAAAAAAAGAAAAGAAAATTGGTCCTTATGAAACGGCTTCTTTTTTATGCAAAAAGATGGTTTCAGCCTCAAAGAGGGGATCAGAGACTCTGGTGTGAATATTGACTCTGGAAAAGTTGACATGCTTCTCTAGCTCATGCAGTTAATTTATGGCTTTAGAATCTTTGGAACATTTAGTATAGTTGTAAATTTAGCTATGCCATGATAATCTTTTTTTTTTTTTTTTTCTGCTGAGGCATAAGCGACTTGCCCAAGGTCACATAGTCAGGAAGTGTTAAGTGTCTGAGGTCACATTTGAACTCAGGTCTTCTTGACTTCAGGGCTGGTGCTCTATCCACTATACCAACTAGTTGCCCCACTCAATTAAATTTCTCAATTGCTTTAAAAACAAATTTAAACTTTTGGTTTGGAATTTGAAAGGCATAAAACCTTTTATATCATTACCAGTTTAGAGTTTTTAACATTCCCTTAAATACTCAGATTAAAAAGTTTTATGATTTATTCTTTTACAGTGGTTTAAAAAGAGTTGGGGGGGGGTTGATGGAAGGAAAGAATCAGAACATAGATATCTAAGAGTTCAAAGAAAGGACTGATAGGAACTGGGAAGGGTATTAGTTTAAAGAGGACCCAAGTCAAATCTTGCCTCTGCTACTTACTAAATGGAGGAAAATCATTTCATCTCTATGGACCTTATGATGCTTATCTTTAAAATGAAATAATTCAAATTATACGGGCTCTAAGATCTCTTCCAGTTATAAATCTATATCTCTATAATGATACGGCCTGGGATTCTACAATAGATATTGCCTCAAGAGGGTAGGAGACTACCAGGAATAAAAACACTGGGTGAGTATTTATCCAAAGAGGCCAATATAGCATGCTGTTCAACTGAGGTACCTATAAATTAGAGAATGGCTAAACAAGTTATAGGGTACAAATGGTACTTATTGTTGATGGTAATGAATGTATTGCAGTGTAAAGAATGAGGAAAAGTTCAGAGAAATGTCAGGCCCTTAAAAAATTCTAGAATACTTTAAAGGAATGATTCATGGAATTTGGGAAGGAAATAAGTCATGCTAGACAAAGCTAATCTTTTTCTGACAGATACATAAGAAGATATATATTCAATATCCATCTGGAGGGGTGGTTGTTGCTATAATTTGAACACCTATTATGTTTAGAATTTTTTTTCAATAACTTGTATGAAAATACAGTAAGATCAACTTACTTATCTGTGGTATATGAAGACAGGAGAGTAAAATAATAAGCTAACAAAATTGGTGTCAAGATGATCTAGACAGGGTAACAAAATGGTTTTAATTTAATAAAATATATAAGGATAAATATAAAACTCTGCACCTGAGGTTTTTTTTTAAATCAACTATATAAGTAAATATATAGACTTCAAATTCAGCATAAGTTAAGAAAGGAATACAATAATCCAAATGATAATTATTGTCATCTAATTGAACTTTGGGGATAAAGAAGGTGATATTCCTACTATCTTAGCCAGGCTATATTTCCAATAGTATCACCAGTTTTAGGTATCATATTTGGAGTGGGCATAAGAAATCTAGTGGATGGCCAGAGATGGTGACCAGGATCATAAAATGATTTGAAACCATGCCATACAAAGGAAGGAAGGAAGAAAATAAGAAAATCATGCCAGTTACCTCGAAACAGGCTACCTTTCTAGCTTTGGGGAAAAAAAAGAATTTGTGAAAGAAAATTAGATGCATTTTGCTAGACTCCAAAGAACAACAGAATGAGGACTTGTAGGTGAGTATAATAGGAAGCAGATTTTTAGCTCAGTATCTGAAAATAGAAAAATACTCTTTGTATTATCTATCACTAAGGACAATGTTCTGTCAGTCATTATATTGCCAAATATGATGGATGACATTTTTGTACCTGAGATTTGGATTGAAAATCTGACATAATCTTCCAAATCTAAGATTCTGTTAATTTGGGGGTCCTTATTTCCTTCACATCAGCATCCTTTCTTTGAATCCCTTCCTGATTTCCTCAGATTCTCATGCCTTCCTCCCCAACAAAAAATATTTTGCATATATGTGTATGTATGCATCTTCTTTACAAAAATACAATATAAGTTCTATGAAGGTAGGAAATATTTCATTTCTCTGTATCTCTTGTCTTTATATACTCTTGTCTCTTCCTCTATAGCCCCACTCACCATCTGTAATTTTCTGGACTAAAATGTCCCTCCCTGGTAATCATTCTCCTATGTGAGTTTTTTTCTGCCTATTTAAATCCAATTACCAAGAGAACAAAGACAATTTTTGCTTTTATATTTTTATCCCCAATGCTCAAGAGAGGGTTTGACATATAGTGAATTCTTAACATGACTTTTCTTTCATTTCCTCCTTCAGTGTTTAACAAGGTACCTGAAAAATCCTAAGCACTTATGGAATGCTTGTGGTATGATTGTTAAAACTATAGTTAAAATATTATCTCAAACCCTAAAGGTCTAGTCACTCAGGTCTCTCTTTTGGAAAGGTGACAGACAAATTGACTCACTGGTATTTCCATATCAAGTAGCTTCAAGACAGGATACTCATTGCTTTTTGGGAATGTGGTACAGTGTTTAGAAACCCTATTTCTTGGTTTAGGACAGCACTACTAGCCAGTAAAACAATGTTTCCCTTTAGAAAAACTAATATAAGCAATTGTCTCATTTGTTTTGTGATTTATAATTACCCTACATGATTATTCAAAAGGCTAAGAAAAGGCTTTTTCTGAATATTACCATTGGAAATTTGAAGAGAGAAAATATCTGTGGCTCCAGGGAACTTTCTATGCCCATAATAACACAGAATACAGCATAAGTGGAATACCTTTGATCGACCATAACCCTTGCTAATAGATACTATAATTTTCACACTGCGGCCATCTTTATGGAGAGTTCCATCAGTAGCATCTTCCAGTAAAATATCTACAAAACAATATACCAATAAAATCAGAATTATAACAAATGGAATCAGTTGTTTTCAATTGTAATGATTTTCCCCATTACTTTACATATCTCAATAGGAATACCAGTGCTACAAAGTTGAAATAACTGTATTTGGACTGCCTTTTACATTCTAATCTACTTGGACCTGAAAAACCAATGCATTTTCTCTTTCTTGATTGCTCTTTCCTTCAAGCTAGAAAATATAAAGTTTCAATTTTATCATGTGCTTGTCTTCATGAGCATAACCACATCTGGATAAAGCCAGTCACTATGAAAACTAGGACATTTAGAACAGTCTGCCTTTTCTTTAATTAAATGAAAAATACCCACATTTAAGTTCTCATGTAATCTATGGATTTGAAAAATACTTTTGATAGGCTGTCAATGCAAATTATTTTCAAACATTTGGGCACATTCCCAGCTGCATTATTGCTTGGACTATCTTTGTAATTGCTAAGCACTATTATTAAAACACTACCACAGAGTATTTTTTTCTTCTACAGCAACATATTAATTGTAATTATGTACTTTATGCTTACCATTCTGCAACCAAATACTATTCAACTTATTTGGCTAGAAAGAAAAGAAGAAAGATTCTTGACTCCTTGCTCTTTGTATTAGAGAAAGATGCTATCTTACTTTTATATTTAGTTATCTTGGTCTAACTGGAGGTGGAAGGAGTTGATAATGGTTTAGATCATTGCTTCATTACTATAGGAGTTTCCAATGGGAAAACTTTCTCTATCAGTTCAGTTAATTAATATTATGTAAGCTATTGATTAACAAGCATTTATTAAGTACCTTATATGTTCCAGATACTGTGTTAAATACTAAGGAAAGAAAGAAAACAATCTTTGTCTTCAAAGAGCTTATGTTCTATTTGGGAGATGATACAGATGTAAAAACATAAACAAAATAAATCATGTTATGTGCCTAGACCATGGAGATGTTAAATAATTTCCCTAACATCACACAGCAAGTTTCTTTAAGTGGCAGTACATGAATCAAAATTTAGCTAACTCCAAAGTCAGCTCTCTACCCACTGCACCATGCAGCCCCTTTTAAAAAAATATATATTTTCAAACATAATTAAAACTATGAGGGCAGGGATTGGTTTTTGTTTGTTTAGATTTTTTTTTTTTTTTGCCTTTGCGTATCCCTAGCACCTTGCAGTCACCTAATAAATACTTATTGGATTGTCTTGAATTGGAAAGAATTGTGCTAAATCCATTTTTTTTTAGAATAAAATGAATTAAAACAAAATCATTCTTCCAGTCATAATAATCTTGGTATATAGACAAACTCAGTATGGAGTTACCCATGTCCTATGAATAAGAGAAACACAGTTGGCTGCTTCTCAGCAAATACTGAGAATAAAAGCAGAATATAAGTGCTATGATTCTTAAAAGCCTAGACTTATAACAGTGAAATGAATGAAGGATATCTGATGACAACCATATCATTTTTATCACTTTAATCATTTAAAAGATGGAAGGCTTCAGAGAAAATAGGTATAAAGATATATTAAAAATTATACTGATATAACAACAAAAAAACAGACTAAAGAATTTGAGACCTAAAGAATATGGGATGACTGGGTTTGACATTTCAGTGGCAAAAAAGCATTTCATCTGCATCTATTATTATACTATCATTCCCTCTCCCTTCCATTTCTGGACAAGAATTGTTAAGCAATATTTAATTACATTTTTCTCACCAGAAACAGGAAATGACTTCCAGTCAACCCTTATACCTAAACCACTTAGGGAAATCTATTAATTATACTAATTGGATTCTCCAAAATCATGGCTATTCTTTAGCAGTTAGACTTACTTATTTTGCTGACAAATGAATTGTTAAATTTTGCCTACAAGGATATCATTTCTCCCTTGATGAAATATCATCCATTTCCTTTCTAAGTCATATTCCACTCATCTTTCCACACTCTGCTTAATGAACATGATTAGATTGGCATATTGGATAAAGTTCAGGTACTAGAATCAAGAAGACCAACTCAAAATCCAAATATTAACTAACAAATCAGATACTAAACTAGTACATGACATCAGGCAAGTCATTTAACTTCTGCTTCAGTTTCTGAATTTATAAAATGAGGATAATATATAATCATGATACTTACCTCCCAGCATAGATATCAGGTTCAGATGAGATCATTGTAAAGTGCCTAGCATAGTACCTAGCATACATTGTGTTGTTTTGGGGCTTTTATGATTTCTTGAACCATTGCACTCCAATGCTGTCTATAGGTTTTATTTGTCAAAGCAAATCCCATGTTTGGAGTGGTTTACTATTTTCTTCCCAAGTGAATTAAGGCAAAAAGAGATTAAATGGCTTGCCCAGAGGCACACAACTACTAAGTGTCTGAGGTCTCATTTCAGCTCAGGTCTTCCTGAATCCAAGCCCAGGATTCTAACACCCTCAGCCAGCTAGCTGTCCTAGCAGTGCTATACAATATATTAATGCTATCACTATTATTATTATTCCAGCACTTAACAGAGTACCTGGCATATAGTACTTGTTATTGTGACTTTGTCTCTCATTATTGCAAAGTCTGGTTCCAGTATGGTACCTTGGTATGAGTGTTATCTCTGGAGTTATTAAGGCCTTTCTTTAAATCCTGTCTTCAGTATTTGTAGCTTTGTAACTCCAAAATAGCCACTTTGCCTCTTTGGGTCTCAGGGTTTTTATCAGTAAAATGAGGGCATTAAACTAGTTGGTCTTCAGTGTCCCTTTGATGTCTAGTATTTCCTTATCCTTATTATATATAGCTATATGTAACTGAATAACTCTGCCTTAGGACAGTTAGTTTTCCTTAGAGTATATCTTTCTGGTGTGTACAACTGAGTTGTTCAATTAATATTGCTAGCTGATGCAAGCAATCAGTGTCAGAGAGTCTAGTCATCAACTGATTGAAACTGATGATTTATTACATAAACAGCTCCAGAGAGAAGACAGCAGATGTGACATGTGGGGCATGACCAAGTTAGATGCCAGTACTCACTTCATTTTTTTCTAGTCCAACTACATGAAATATAGCTGTTGTTGCTGCTCTTTTTCTCTATTTACTTTCATGTTTCATGGCCTGGAAGTTACCTAAAACTCCAATTTCTTAAACTGTGTGTCATGATCCCATATAGGACCTCATTACTGAATGTGAATTTTGCAAAATTATGATTTATTATCAATAAATGTTTAATTTGTATACTTATTTTATATGCTTTATGTGTCCAATGTCATGTAAAAATTTCTTGGCCAAAAAGGGGTTGCAAGTCAAAAATGTTTAAGAGGCTCTGCCCTAGATCAGCTTTCTCACCTAGTTTCACTGTCTCATTAATTTATTGATGCAGGGGATAAAGGGTTGGAACTAGAGTCAGGAATACCAGAGGCCAAATCTAGCCCCAGACGTTTACTAGCTGGAGATAATAACAATACCTATCTCCTAGAGTTGAAATGAGAGAATACTGATAAAATGTTTAGTGCAGTATCTAGCACCTAGTAGGCTCAATACTAATTTCAGTTGTTGTCATTATCATCATCATTATGAAAAACAACAACAATTATAAACTATTTTTGTTAGGTAAGTCTTGATATTCTGGAATTTATGAATATTAAAAAAGTCTAACCTTGAAAACAAGAGTCATAATATGGAAAATAGGATCACAGGATGCTAAGCTTCAGTGGTGAAGCTCATTTCATATATCAAGTATCAGTGATCAAAGAGATGAAAAAATAAAACACTCATTTGAAGAGTTAAAAAGGACACAAGTGGAAAATCATCTCTCACGTCTTATTTGTAGAAACTGGTAATGTTATATTAGTGAATATTTGAATTATAACATTCTAAAGAGACCCTTCTTGTTTATTTTGCCAGTATTGCAAAGATTCCTTGATCAATTACTTTTCTATCCAATGATAATTTTCCCTTTTCTTTCCTATCCTTTTGAGCTCCTGGTCTTTAATATTAATTCTGCCCTCTCTAATTTCTGGAGCCTGGGAGATGTTTCCTGGCTTTGCTTTCTTGACATCTCTCTCTGCTAATCATTCCCAAATCTATAAACCCACCCGCAATATCTGGCCTGAGCTTCAGTTCCATATTACTTGACATTTTAAATAAAATAAAATTAAATTAAATCCCATAAACATCTCAAGCTAAGGCCTATGCAGAACTCATTATGATTTCCCCAGCACTTCCCTCTTCTGAACTTCTCTTTTATAATGGAGAATACCAGCATCTTCCCAGGAAACCAGACATGTAACCCAGATGTCATCCTCAACTTGTTTCTCTTGTTCCCACTAAAAACACAATCCACTGACAAATGTTCTTATACATCATATAGCTATCATATACATCCCTCTTTCCCTCCCCTCTCCCAGCTACCATCTTAGTCCAAGACCTCCACATCTCACCTGATTTTTTTGCAACAGACCCCTAACTAGTGCTTCAGCTTCAATTCTCTCACCATTTCAATTCATTCTCCACTAAGGTGCCAAAATGATTTCCTAAAGCATAGTGATGTCACCTCCTTGTTCAATAATGCTGCACTGAATTTCCATATTCTCCAGGATCAAATGTAAATTTCCTTTATTTGTCCTTTGAAGCATTATAACTTCACCAATTTTCTCATGTGTCACTTCCCTCTATATAATCCATGGTATGACCATCCTAGATACCATGATATTTTTTGCACAGAATTTTGGAATGATGTCCTAATATCCCTGAAATATTCTCCCTCCTCAATATTTACTCATAGAATCCCCAGCTTTCTTCAAGACTCTGCTCAAATGCCTATTTCTACAAAATACCTTTCCTGAATCCTCCCAGCTTCCAGAGCCTTCCTAGTTAAGGTTTCCTTCCATCTACTCTTTATGTACTAAATATTGAACATACTGGTAAATATTAACATTTAAATACATGTTGAGATTTGTAAAACAAAAATAATAATGCTGATAAAAGGTAAGACACAAAAACACATCATTTCATGTGGTGAGAAAACCAAATTATTTAAACAAAAGCAAAATATTGAGTTCTCAGTTTTTAACTCCTGAAATGGTGCTATAATGTACTCACTTTTGAACTCTATTAAGATGCTAACCCAGGCAGAGAACTCCCTTTTCTTCTAAGAGTTATAATAACTTCCACCCCCACCACTCTTTGTTAGTAAGAAGAGTAAATATAAAGCAAATAATCTTAATTCAACCCTTTTTGAATTTCTTTACCTTTTTTGACCTCCAGAAGGGGGTTTAGGTTATTCCAATCTTATGTTTTTCTTTTATATACTGGCATAGTTAATTTTTAAATCTTTTTTTTTTCTTTTCTAATTTAATTAGTTGACAGGAATAAAGTTCAGTATATTAAAAAAAAGTCTGGATTTGGAGATAGAAGATCTCAATTCAAATATTAACTCTGTTATTTACTCCCTCTAATAACTGGAAAAAGTTTTATTATTTTATTATTTGACTATCCTTGTCTTCAATTTCTTCATCTGTACAAAGGAAAGGTTTGGATGACTTGACCTCAATGGTCCCTTCTAATTTTAGATCTAAGATCCCATGATTAAGTATTGTATGCAATTTCTATATGCTTTTTGTTTAGAATCTGAGTTTTTTACTCCATTTCTCTGAAGTTCATTGTTTTTTTTAAAGTGCTTTACTTACTGATTGCTCATTTGCTCTCTCTTTCACACACAGATACAGACACATGTATGTCTGTGTGTGTGTAAATATGATAGATATATAAGTATATATGTATCTATGTGTATATTTGTGCTACATTATTTCTTTTGTATTAGATTAGTGTCTTACACTCAAGACACAGGAAGGTGTTTTCCATAGGACTTAAGATCTATCAGTTGCTTCTTTGTTAGTGATTCTACCTCACAAATTTAGGACCTAATGTTGTATATAAGCATGCAGTAGGGAATATGTCAAAATTTAGACAGGGACATGCAAATTCTGGTTTTAAATGGCCCAGGAGAAAAGCATCCATTTTAGGGCGGGGGGGGGATTAGCAATTATAGTTGCCCTATGACAGTTTATACTGCTTCAGCTTTTGCTTTTTAATCTAAATTAAAGGAGAATCTAATTTTATACTTAAGCATTTAAATTGTTTCCAAGCGTCACCTGGTGGTCATGTCTTGTAATTACAAAAAGTGCTCCTAAGGCTGTGCCAAAAATTATAATCAAGTGAAGGGCTCATATCTTCCCACTTAATATTTCATTGGAAAACACTATCCCATTTGAAATTAAATAATATCTCTACTTTGGCTATAAATTTATAATATATATATATATATACATATATATACACACATATATTACATATATATATATATAATAGATTCTTTTGCTAAATAAGTGACATTGGAAATGGATTATTCAGTCAACAAGTATATATTAGGATTATGCTTTGTGCCATGAATAATGTAATTACTGGGATACAAAGAAAAATAAATTATATTGACCTTTCCCTCAAAGAGTTTACATTATAATGTGTGCGATATTTAAGCAACTACAAATATTTCATAAATGTATGCTTCTTTCCCACATTAGAATGTAAACATACCTTTAAAAAATGCATGTATGTATGTATATACACACATATATGTAGGATGCATCTGTCTTTGTATATGTGCATATACTTGCACATATACATATATTTCTATACACCTCTCTGTATATGTATGTATACATATGTGTATATGTATATTTCTCTCCCACATTAGAATGTAAACTCCTTGAAAACAAGGTCTAACTCCCTAATTTATAACAAAATGTTGAATGAAGATAGGTGATATTTATATATCTGTAAATATTATATATGCATATAAAAACACAATTGCAAAAACAGAGGATATTCTCAACATTATTTAAATTTTTGAATTATGAATTCTATAGATTAAGTGATTTGGGATTATACAAATAATGAATGCATTTACTTAACAGATTATGTAATAATTTGAGTGACTATATTGAGATTTTCTGTTCATGATCCAAGAGACATTTTTCATAGGATCATTGTGCTATGTCAGATGATGAAATAGAAATAACATTGATTGACAGTTGGAGGCTAGAAGAATAAACTCTTTAATACACTCTCCCTTCCACTTTCCATGATGAAGTCAGATCAATCAATGAAGAACTGGCTTCTGAGATACGAAACTCTGGGTTAAATTCCTATTTCTACCATATGTTGGCTATGCAAATTTGGACAAATTACTAAACTTTCAATTTTTTAGGAAATTCTTCAAAACTATCGGTAACACAGTTTGTCTTGGTTAGAGAAAGTTTCTTTATTCCTTATATTTTGAAATATATACCAGTTGGGACAGATAGTCAGAGCAGAGAATAGAGCACTGGCCCTGAAGTCAAGAGGACGTGAGTTCAAATTTGATCTCAGACACTTAACATTTACTGGCTGTCTGATCTAGGGTTAAATGTCTCTCTGTGTGTGTTTATGTATGTGTTTATGTATGTATGTATGCATGCATGCATGTATGTATATGCCAGTGAAATGTGAGGTAGGAGCCAAGAATGCCCAAACAAAAATCTCAATTACTAGATTTGGAGCTAGAAGTTAAATTCCCTCAACTTACACTTATGGAAACTGAGGCCCAGAGATAAGAATTTACTCAAATTAGCTAGATAACAACTGGCAGAGCTAAGATTTCTTCTCAGATCACTGATTCCATATCTCTTAACTCTTGCCACCTTACTAACACTGATAACATTTAGGAAACATTTTGTAGGGTTAAAAAAAGTTATATTTTTAGTATTACTAGCTTTCTTCAGTGGAATAATAGGCAGATGTAGACAGACAGACAGACAGACACACACACACACACACAATCACCTGAGGTAATAGAGTCAGTGATGTTCAAGTTGTTCAATGAAAGCCCTAAAGATTGGCGAGAAGATGAGGAGGAGGTACTGCTAGAAGACTCAGATGAAGGGCGAGCAGGCTTCCCTGTATTCCCAGTCTCTGCCTTCAAACGATCATTTTCAGCTTTCAGGATTTCAATTTCATTCTTTTGCAAAGATGGTGTGGAGATGGGGAAGTCAGCAAAAAGAAAAAGAACTGAATTAGAGAAAAGACTTTTCTCTTCTCAAATGCCAAACAGAAATGTCCCTCCTCACAATTTGAAATAACATAAAAAGTGAACAAATATGGGTTCTAAACACAGAATTTCATTCCTTAGTGGAGAAGGGAGAATACATGATAGAAAATGAAAAAAATCACACTTTTTTTTCTCTCATAGCTAAACACTAAATATTTTTTAGTTTATATATACACACACACAGAAAGAGAGGGGGAAAAGCAGAAGCTTGGTTAAGCGGTGACCTCTGACCAAAGACCTATTAGGGCTTGTAGTTTTAGAAGCCCACTTTTCTCAGTTTCATGTTTATTTAGAGTAATTTAAATGAATGACTACTAAAATAATCCTTAGATAATGATCTAGTCAAAGACAAAAAACTCAAACAATGCCCTTCTCAGCATTGTGAATGGATTATTTCACCAAAGAGATTAAACAAAGCTTCAGTAATATTACATAAAAATAAGGTAGACTCCCTATAAATTTCAAAACCCATATTGAAATCTGAAATGTTCATTCAAACATAGGACAGCAGTTCATAAAATAGTCAACAAAATCATCTGACAACTATATACTGTGGGGGGGGGATGAATTTGCACAAGTAGGAGGGTTCCTCCCTCCCATTTAAATCCTTTATGGTGCTGAGTGATGAATTTACAATTATAAAGGGAAAACATCCAAAAATAGTCAGATTCTATCACAACTTAACTTTTCTTCTTTTCATGAAGTACAGTAAAATTCAAAAGCTTACTTCTGAAATAGCCATTTTCCTTCCATAATTAGAATCAATGTTAAAGCCTTGTTAATTTTATTAAAGATTTATTATTTAAAAATATATTATTGTATAAAGTCACTTGAAAGCCAACATGATGACAAGAAGGGAAAAAAAATCAGTATTGCAGAATAATAATGTTTCTCTAAAGATACAGGATTGAACTTCAATTTAAATTCCAATTGAAATGAATTCAGTTGTCTTGGTTAGAAGCATAGCTCACAGCTTCTAGTCTGACATGACTACTCCTTTCTGATACTCATGCCTGGACTTCAAATTCTATTTTGAGGACTATGGGTAAAAAATGAAATACAATGGTAGAATGCAGAGGACATTTTTACAGTATATTTTAACACAGAGCATATTCATTTTCACAGTGTGTGAAAGTTGCCTTAAGTAATCTATATAAATCTAGAGATAAAAATACCAGTATCTTAAGCATTTGCTTTATTTCTCAACCTCAGCAAAGTACTGACCTGCATTCGATTCATGGCTTCCCGAATTTGGTCAAGATGATGAGCAGAACTGAGAGCTTCTAGACGAATATCTGTTAATTTTAGCTCCTTCTCTCTGAGCTCACTCTTTAGCTGCAGAATTATCTCAGCCTCTGCTTCCGTGCATTCACAGATCCTAAAGAGGAAAGCACAAAAAGTTAGGGAAAAAGATGAAGATTAAGGAAAAGAATGAGCCCCCTCAGAAACTAATTTCCAAAATAAAGTGTTTGTTGATATGTAGATGAGACTAGGTAGAGATAGAGGGAAAGAAGAGAGGAGATGCACAAAACCAACTTTAAATGGTCCAAAAGAAAGGAAATATTTTCAAATATTTTTTACCTATTTATTTTTTTATCTGAAGTTTAAAATATCCATATGTGACTAAACATGAAGTGACCTCACCAAGTAATTAATCTATAAGGATAATTTCCATGATGTTGATATTATAGAGGAACAACTGATATCTAACCATACCTCCCTTTATCTTATATTTGTAAAAATGGTTTTTTTTGTACCCAAGTGTAAGACTACATTTATTCCTACTGAATTTCATCTTATAAGATTCATCCAAATGATTAAAGTTATTATTTTTTGAGATTATGGCACTGTCATTCTTTGTATTGGCTATTCAACTTCAGATAATCTTCATGTAATTCACAAATATGATGAATATCCCATTATTATCTTTATCCAAATCATTGAAAATAAACATAGATCCTAGGGATGCTCTGTTGGAAATCTCCAACTATGCTGACATTAAACTATTAATAAAAACTTTTTGGCCATCTAACCAGTTTAGAATTCTTGTGAGTGTGTTATTGTCTAATCCAGGAATATCAAACTTGTAGCCTGCAACTGGCATGGCAAGTGGCTTGGTGTATCTATAGGAAAATATTTTTATTTGAATTTAACACCATCTTTCCATGTTTTCCACAAAAAAGTGGAAGAAAGTTTATCAAAAACTTTGCCAAAAATATGTATGTAAAGGATTTCCCCTATCTATGAGTTTGGTAAAAATTAATTTTAGAAGAAGAAGGAGAAGGAGAAGGAGAAAGAGAAGGAGAAGGAGAAGGAGGAGAAGGAAGAGGAGAAGGAGAAGGAAGAGGAGGAGGAGGAGGAGGAGGAGGAGGAGGAGGAGGAGGAGGAGGAGGATAAGGAGAAGGAGAAGAAGAAGAAGAAGAAGAAGAAGAAGAAGAAGAAGAAGAAGAAGAAGAAGAAGAAAGAAGAAAGAAGAAAGAAGAAAGAAGAAAGAAGAAAGAAGAAGAAAGAAGAAAGAAGAAGAAAGAAGGAAGAAGAAAGAAGGAAGAAGAAAGAAGAAAGAAGAAGAAGAAAGAAGAAAGAAGAAAGAAGAAAGAAGAAGAAGGTAAAGTTCACAATGTCTTGCTCTTCAGAATCAGTTTCTCAATCTAAATATTCATCAACCATCTGAATAATAATCAGTTCTAGAATTTTTTTCCAAGAATCCAAGTCAAGCTTCTTGGCCTTAAGTTTTAGAATTCTTTTCTTCCCTGTTTTGAATATTGGAATATTTGCTCCTCAATTCGTTGGTACCCATTTCATTTCCCATGATCTTTCAGATATCGCTAAAAGAAGGTCAGCAAGTTCTTCTGAGTTCCCTAAAACTTCATTTGGGATAAAAGACTTTAAATTCATCAAGGGCAGCTAGCTACCTGCTTATCTTGAATTTAAAATCCCTGTTATTGATTTCTGTTGTGCCATTTCCATTTCAAAGGTCATTCTCATTGTCAAAAACAAAAACAAAAACAAACAAACAAACAAAAAAAAAAACCCAGAAATAAGAGGAATGAGTTGCTCTGCCTTCTGTTGTCAAGCAGACTTTTTATCCCTGCTTTTATCATCCTTTTTCTCTAAATATAACAATATGACTTAATGTTTAATGCTATTGTTGTTGTCCTTAGCTTCCCTAACCAAGATCAGTTCATTTTGAGCTTTTGTATTTCTGACACTTTTTTTTTCAATAGGAACAAACCGTATTTTTTTCTCTTTTCTGACCTTGCCTTCATCTTCTCTGAATTTTTTTGAGAGTTGCCTATCTCCTCTGATAAATCTAATTTTCTCTCCAATTTGAATTCTTTATTTTTGTGGCTTCAGAATTGTATTTTGAAACTAGGTGGTGTATCCACCCTGAAGTCAGGAGGACCGATTTCAAATCTGGCCTCAGACATTTAACATTTACTAGCTGTGTAATCCTGGGCAAATCACTTAATCCAAATTGCCTCCATCCCCAAAACAAATAAATAAGTTTGACCTTTTAATTAAAAAAAAAAAAAAAAAAACAGCCTGTCCTATCTTTTCTAGGCTAATTATCTCTGAAGTGTTTTATTTGATGAGATCCTATCATCTGTATTTCCTTCAGACCTTTTGAAATCTGCTTTCCCCAAGTCTAGGAAATATATCAAATTGCCCAGATTTCTTCTCCATTTCTACCAGAACAATGGTTCCTTCCTCTTACTCAGGTTTTTCCTAATTCCCATCCCAGCAGTCAGGATCTCTTTATTAATGAGATTTTTGGTTATGCTACCTTTTTTAGTTACCCTACATTTTGAATAATTAAATTATCACTAAAAACATTAAGAGGTTATTAATTACTTTACTTTTGTAAAAGTTGATGAAGCCTTCCTTCCCCCACTTCTACTCTAACATAGTGTCCTTGTGCTCTATTTCAAATACTCTTCATCGGTTTCTTCTTTCTATCCAAGTAATGGAATGTCTTTTTTTTTTTTTTTTAAGATTCCAATGATTTTCACTCAAATTCACTCCAGCATTTGCTCCACCATGCCTCTCCTTTTTTGATTCCTCCATTTTCTCACATGGGTATACTTTGTAAAATATAATGTTGTACCAACCTCCACATCTCATTTATCTGTCCTACTACTTTTGGATAAGGCATAACCATCTAGATCCATGATCTAGTTATAATGTTTCATACCCGGGTAAATATTTTATCTACGAGGTTAAAAAATTCTTTGTGTTAGGACCTTTGATATATCTTATTCGCTGCCTAAATTTAGCACATCTGTACAGACTTTTGGGGTCATAGATTTTGTTACTGGTTTCTTGTATTTTTGTCTCCTATGAATTTCTAGTTATATCAATTGGTATTCTCTGTAGCTACTTTTTATAGTTTCTAACTTGGAAGATACATATAGGCAGTCTTTTCTTGCCCTATCTTTTATTTTTTATTTAAAACCTTTTTTTGGCTTAAAGATCTATGATCATATGATCCTATGATGAAGTTTAAAAGACAGAAGATAAACCAGCAAAGTGTTAAGGCACAAATACAAGAAAGCAGAAATTTTCCAAGAGTAGTAAGTGATCAACAACATCAAAAACAGCAGAAAGGTTAGACCTGGGCATTTCAAAGAGCAACACATGCTTTTTCTTTCTCATTGGACCAACTCATTAGAGGATGCTAATAGGGCTAAAATCACAAGTTCCACCACCCAGGTAGTTTTTCCCCTTTTCCCAACCAGCTGTCTTAACAAATTATATTTTTGGTCTCATAGGGTAAGAGACTGTGATTAGATCAGGACAAATTTATTACTAGCACTAGAAAAGCAAATGAAAACACTAAATCCTATAGCTCTTCCTGTCCATATCACTTGTCCTGGCACTAAATCACATGCTGTCTTATACATCTCCCCAGTGATACTATAAACTCATTCTATATTCCCACTGCTTCTTATGCATCTTTATATATATATATATATATATATATATGTATATATATATATATATATATATATTTAATGGCTCACAGCATCTAACTCAGTCCTGAGCACACTGGAGTCACTCCGTCAATGTTGTGAAAGTGATTGACTACTGATCATTTTTGTTACTTATGGAGATAAAGGAATTCATTCTTATCCTCACTTTGTGACTGACAAAGTACCCTTCCATTTTTTTTTATTAATTTGTTTTGCATTTCAGTGTCAGGAAAGGCTTGATGAATATCAAATCATCGCAAAGTGTTTTTTTTTTTAAGTTTCAATTAGACTTTAAAAAAGAGAGAGAAAGGAATTGTCTGAGAACAATATCTTAATTGTAAGAATGTTCTCAAGTTAGAAGAGACCTTAGAAGGATTTAGTTCAACTTCTGTGTGAAAATAATCCTTCTACATCAGAGTCAAGTAGTCACCCAGCCTTTACCTGAAAAGACCTCAAGAAATTATGAACAAATAATGATTACTTAAACAATTTAGTGACCTGCGATTTCTTTGGCATGGGCATTGCTCGTTCCTACATTTTATAACTTTGTGGGCAATAGACCTAAATATTTAAACATCTTGCAATATTGTGCCCATCAATATCTGACACATAATGCCAAAGTTTCTGGTGACAAATCTTCAAAATACTGATAATCTATTCCTTATATGAGATTTGTCTATCATCAGGCTCATTCTTAAAGTCTTAGTATCTTTGTAAGACCTAAGAAGTTTTCTTCTATTGCCATTGTCTTCCAGATCCAAGAGTTAAGTCAGAACTTTGAGGATGTATCAGGACTTAAAGGATGACAATTCAGCCAAATTAATCATATTAGAGAACTGGGAAAAAGTATAGGTCAATTTTTATACCTTCATTTACTGGAGAGAGAGGGAAATGGGCCTAGAATTTCAACTACCATTGGAGAAAGTATCTCTATCAATACATATTGGCTTCTCATGTCTAACTTTTTTTTTTTTGGAGGGGTATTAGTAGAAGATGATTTTATTGTTCTAAGAGTTCCAAGTAAAGAACTTGTTCTTCAAACTGAGGTCAGCATCGGACTAGCAACTTTTACTTTTAGCAAGTTGAAAGTGGCAATGAAAAGATTTGAGTCTATATCTCTTAACTCCCAGGCCAATTCTGTACCATGTCACAATAGCTACAATTCATTTATATGATTAATCTACAATAATAAACACTTTCATTTACATAGCAATTCCCTTTTCATAAATACTTTTCCCTAAGAAATCTTGAAAAGTAAAGCAAGAATAATTAATACTAATTGGGACACTGATAAGTTATTATACATCCAGAAGAAGGCAAACAGGGTGGTAAGGCATTTGAAAACATACCCTATGAGGATCACTTGAAAGAAATGGGGATAGTACTTGGAGAAGAGATGAGCTTAGTGGAGAAATAACCACTGTTTTCAAATGTGGATGTGGATTTGTGGATGGAGAATTTAATTTGTTTTGCTTGGCCTCTGAGACCAGAATTTAAACTAATGAGTGTCAGTTACAGAGAGCTAAATTTTCACTCAATATCAGGAAAAATGTTCAATCAGCAAAAGCTGAAAATGGAATGAGTTGCTGGGGGAAGGTAATGATCTCCCAAACACTGAAAATCTTTAATCAGGGTGTGGATGGTCATTTGTCTGGAATGTTATAGAGGGGATTCATTTTCCAGGTAGATAGACTAGTTTAATCAATAAATCAATAATCAGTTAATAAGTTCCAACTATGTGCCAGCCATCGTACTAGGCAGTGGAGATACAACGAGAAAAAATGAACCATACATGCCCTCGATAGATTCATATTCTATCAGGTGAAAACATTAGATTTTATTTTTTTCTTTGAGGTCCCTTGCAACTCTATGATATTATTCCTCCCATTTTACATATGAGAAAATAGGCTCAGAGTCTTGACTTTTTGGGGGTTGGAGGTCATTTATCTAGTAAGTGATAGTTATGATTTAAAAATAGGTCTTCTATTTGACATGAGGCTTAGTAAAATTTTCACTAGCAGATTGCTTCCCTATACTATACTAAAAGAATAAGAATATTTCATTTCTGGAAAACATGCAAATGATTCTCCGGAAGAAAAAAAAAAAACAAAAAACATCATCCAGGCTTGCTTTTGGGCTATGTACAGAGTGTCATGCACCACACGCCTTTTACCGGGATCTGTGCTTGTAGATGACATGGCCATTTTGTCGTTTCTTTGGTGCCCACATAAGAGATGACCTTCATCCATGTATGTACAATTAGACAGACAGAGACAAATGCAAATAGAAAGAAGCAAAGATTATGGTTTAGAGGGAAAAATGGAGAAAGAGATATTGGGAGAAATGAACTATTTCCATTGTATGAAAGGAAAGTATGTATTGTCATATATGGGAAGAAAATATGAAGATGAAAATATGAAGTTCAAAAATGGGGACTGCTATACTGGAAAATTTAGGATGGCTCATCTTTTAAAAAAAAGGTTCAAATATTTAAGATGTGGAATTGAATAATAGAAATAGAAGAAGACTCAGTCCAAAATCCAGTACCTCATTTTGCTGATTGCTTTTTTATTCCCCCAATCAGAAGCCTATCTAGAACATGACTTACACAGAAGCTGATTGTGAATGCTTCATAGATACTGACCCACAGTCACCAGAGCTATGGGGCAGCTTTGGTGATGATGGAAGAGATGAATCAGTCAGTTCTTCTATGTCAGAATGCGAGGAAGGGGGCTTGGTAGATTTTTTCTTCCCAAAGGCTTGTTTGAATGAGCTCCTCAGCTGAAAGAAAGTGAGAAATTAGTTTTCTCCTCCTTTTCCGTATATAATGATTTTTTGTTGTTGTGCTGTTTTGAGAGTTAGTTTGCAGATGCCATTCTAGCCACTGCCTGGGGTCAGTATTTAGAAGCAGAGAATTAACATATGCAACACGGTATCTCTAATACCAATACTGTGTTTTGCCTTTAAAAAAAAAAATTAATCCAGCACAGCGCAGACATTGAGGATTTTCAGACAAGGGCAGAATGAGCATCGTGGCTGTCAGAGTATTTATTTAAAACCAAGCACCTTTGACCAGTGCCCATGCAGTGGCTTCTCCCTTCAAGGCACTTGGTTTTAAATAATCACCTCATCACTACAAAAACATCAGCCATTGCTGATATTGTCAACTTAAAAGGCTTAATAAAACCAAATCACCTTGCTCTCTATTAAGTGCCATTTTCTACTCAAATTTTAAATTCCCAACCTATTCAAAAAGAGAATTGATATCCCCTATGGTTTTATTCAGAAGTAGCTATATTACCTCTTTTTATAGATCAAGATTAAAATGAAAAAGACACAAAGAAAAGACATACAAGATAATTTGTTTTTAAAAGGGTATAAAAGCCTACTGCCAAAATGAATAGCAATCATGCCAAGATAGGGGTTTTTTATAAATGCATGCCAAATTGTCCATGGTTTATATTCACCTCACTTCCTCTAGAGTTCACCTTGCAGAAACATGAAAGAGTGTGGAATTACAAATCAAGGGAATGAAGGCTGATCAGTATTTAAAAATATTACCTGCATAAACATTTTTTTAAAACAAAAAAAATATGTCTTTCATTATTTAATAGAAAACACTCCAATAAGATCCTGTGATATGTATTTGTTTGGTTTCATCAAAAGAGTTTTACTTAGGTAACCACTCTGTTCACCAGTGGTTTGTGTCTTTTTAAGAGAACCCCTCATTTTGTTGCTTCTAAATTATGCATTGGAACTATTCCTGATAAGTGGAATTACACTGAATGTATTACTTACTATCTGTCCTCCAGGTAGCTATGTTCTTTTTTTTTGTATATTTCTTTTTTCCCCCCTCTTCTTTCTTCCTTCCTTCCATATGAAGCAAATTGACTATCCCTATCACTTTTGCTTGGTGAATATAGTCAGACTGTCCCAGAAGATAATGTGACAGATTGCCTTTGCATGGAGCGGGAGAGAGTTGATCATTCTATACTTTGGAATTCCCCCACCCCATCCCATTTCATAGAATGTAAGCAACTTGAAAGAAGGGATTGTTCCTCTCTTCTCTTCTCCTCTTATTATAAACACTTACTATAATCCCTGGTACATAGCAGGCATTCAAATATTTGCTGATTGATTATTGGTGTAGTGGAAGAGGCCTCATTTCATTTTAACCAGACCATGCTGATAAATGGTCATTGAATTAGTAACAAATGGAATTTGGCTCTTAAGATTACAGTTGAATTCTAACACATCATCAAGTTCTCCTAATGTTGGAAACAGCCAATATATAAACTGTAAGACAAATTGATCATAAGAACTTACCCAGTTTTTCTTTTTCTTTTTCTTAGAGTCAGCATCATTACCACTGCCAATGCTGGAATGGCTTGTAGCACTGTTGATACTGGACACACTTTCTGAGGAATGCTGCCTTCTAATGCGGAGATCTAGAAGAAAAATGAGAGAAAAGGGGAGGAGAAGGAAAAATATAGAGACACAAAGGAACAGATTATGGTGTAAAAGAGGAAGGGAGAAAGCAGAGAAGCAAGGGAAGAAAGAGCGATCTATGAATATTCCTTGCCATTTAGCCACTAATGATAATTTTGTTTTCTTGTTTTTGTGTAAAACTTACTTTGTTTAGTTTATTTTTACTAATTGATCACATAGAATAGAGACTAGACCTGAGATTTGAAGATAATTTTAGTATTGTTTGATGACTAATGATAATAGGTATAGTCAGTCATCAAACATTGATTAAAGGCTTATTATTGTCCAAATCTTGGTAATTGATCTCTGATTTTGTTGTTGTTGTTGTTGTTGTTTTGTATGTAGGAAAGTGTCAGATGAAAAAACTTCCATTTATTTATAATGGTTATGTTGAAACTTATAGGTCACAGAGTTGTCTAGAGCCTAGCTTCTCAAACTTAAATTTAAACCCCATAACTGAATGTGGAGGTTGCAAAATTATGATTTATTATCAGTAAACGTTTGCGTAGTATACCTATTTTATAAAGATATTTTATTTTTATATATGACTTGGGAAGAAAGGAATCACAACTGAAAAAAAATTAAGAAGTTAAATTATTAAAGATAAGTAGTGCTTTTATTTTTGTTTTTATTCATTATGATTATAACAGGACCCATTAAAAAGATGCTTGATGTGCTCAGTAAAGTGAAAACCATCATCTGTAAGCCCATGTCAGAGATTTATTTGATACTTAATCCCTGACATTTAAAAGGAAGCATGTGTTGTCTGCAAGTCAAACACGATCACTTAAAGCCAATTTCAATTTAAATTTATGAGGCTGTGTCTATGTGACTCCTGAAATAGCCTATTGGTAGGAAAACAATTCACTCAATCTTTTGGGTTGTTAATCAGTACAACAGGTATTTAAAATCAGTATGGTATGCATATTTTTGTTATTCATTAGGTGACCTGTTAATCTTTATAATACTGAAACATAACCAAAGTACTTGAAGACACAGGAGAAGACATTACATGGAGATAGAACTTTGATTCAGTCTAAATCCTAACAATCCCCCCTTTGACTATTGGAACTAAATGAATTTCTTCCCTTTCAACCTTTTATGTAATTATAGTTTATATTTCCAGGTCTGATTGATATATTGAACTACCTATTTAGCCCAAGAATAAAGAAATCCTTCACTGAGTTTTATTTCCATGAGTTGTGTTGTATTAGAGAAAGGATTAAGTTTTCATAAATCCCTTCTGGATCCATTTAAAGCTTCAAGATTTACAACAAAAGCTGCTTTATTATAGCCTATGATGTAACAATTTCCTATAAAGCATATCGATTTTCCTTGAAAAAAGTTGCTAAATATTAACTAGCTATAACACCACAGGACTAATTTATTCTATCGTTTAAAGGTACATGTCACTTTGAATAGCGGATGCATCCTAAACAAGGTGAATGTAAGGAATGTTGAATGTTATTTTAAGGGTAGCAGTTAAATCAGCTATTTGATGATATAAAATAAATTATTTTGTGAGAAATATGTCTGCTTTTTTATCTCAGTCATGTCTATATGGAAGCTCATAAGCCATATTAGGTTAGTTTAAAGAGTTGCACAATGTAATATTAAAAAAAAAAACAAAACCCAATAAATGTTCAACGTAAGTGGGAAAAATGTTAACTTTACCATTTTACAAATATGGAAATCTTAGCTGATGTTGAAAATTAGGGAGGTAATGATATCTTCATAAACTTAAGAATACATTAATAATATCACAATGATTGTTTGGGAATAATAAGCTATAGATAAGTAAAAATCTGTCTCGATATCTATAAATACTATCTTTTTAAAGAAAAAAATTCTTTGATATGTTTTTCTTTTAAAAGATAATCTCTGAATGTCATAGCATAAGACTGCCTTTGAGCTGAAGTACAGTTAAAATGAATTTTCATTTTTATAAAAAACCAGGAATAATATTTGGAGGAAACATACCTTTTTGGGGATTATCAGGGCCATTAAGTGCTCCTTGAATGGCGGCCTGTGCAGCAGAATTCTGAGCTTTCAACATTTCTATAGTTTCCCTTAATTCAATAAGTTCAGACTCCTAGAGACCAAAGAAAGGACAATAATAAACATTTAGACATTAAAGAGATTTCATAAGGATGAATTGTTAATCAACTACCATGTGCCAGGTACTTACTCCAAGAGCTGTAAAGATATGAAGACAAAATTCAAACTAGTATCTGCCCTCAAGGGTCTTGAGTATGTTGTGTGTGTGTGTTTGTGTGTGTTTTCATAAAGCTTTATCAAATAGATTTACTTTTTTTCTAATCTCTAAGAGTACTGTATTATGTATAATAGTTATTATATGATATAAATATCCAATTACTATTCCCTGACTGTTACCAAACTGTGCCTGCAAAAACTTTGACCCATTATAACATTACTAAGGCTATTGATCAAAGTAAACAAAGAAAGAGGAAAAGAACTCATATGTACAAAAATACTTACAGTACTTATTTTTTCACAATAGCCAAAAGCTAGAATTTGATGGGCTGCCTTCCTCTTAGAAAATGGTTACCAAAAAAACATATATGAATAGAATTAATTGTCCCATAATTAATGCTAAAAACAGAATTTCAGAGGAAAGTAGGAAGAATTTAGGGTTAGCAGAAGTAGTAAAACAAATTGTATAAAAATAACATTATGAGGGAAAAAAACAACTTTGAAATCTTTTAGAATTCATTAATGCAATGATAAACCATGTGTTTTAAAAATTGAAGATGAAATATTTCACTCACCTCCTTACAGAGGGGTGATGAACTTCAAATCTAGACAGAAACAAACATTTTTGTTTGTTTAACTAATGTGGGAATTTATTTTGCTAGACTATTATAGATATGAAGAACTGTTCTTTACTTACTGAGGATATGTTTATGAGAGGACAGCAAATATAAAAAATAAAGAAAAAAGTGAATCATAGATGCTCATCGTAATTCCATTTGTTTTCATTATAATCAAAAAAATGTCAATAGCATTTAATTTTGGGGAAAGTATTAAAAAAATCTGTACTATGTTTTAAGTAAATTTGCATTAAAAAATTACCAGGACTTAAAATATTAATTCTGAAGGTAAACAAAGGGATTTCAAATATCATATAATTCAATTTTATAGCACTCAGACTGTAATGTAGATTCAATTTTAATTAAAATGTGGTTTATATTCTTGAGTTAAAAAAGGTTTTCTGCTCTATATATTGAAGATTAGAACTAATAAAGGAATTTAGATTCAGCAATAAAGGTAGAAAGAGAGTGAGAAAATCTCTTTTAAATTTTCCCATTTCTATTTTAGTAACATAGTGTTAATATGTTTCTAGAAATGTGAATAACTATTGAAATAAATTAGCTCTATAAAGATTAATTATTTTATTATTGAAATAAGTAACTTTATTTTGGTGGGTTGGAGGCTAGAGGTAAGGCTGGGCCTGTGTTTTCACTGGTACAGGGACCCTCTGCCAATGCAGATCAACAACTGCTCTGTCAATTATAAATTATAATCAATTATAATTTCTGGAGAGATTAGTTGTTTCTCATTCCCTCTTAAAGAGGATCAGTGAGTAGTGAAATATATTCAGTATGTTTCAGAGGCAGAATTTGAATCCAGCTCTTCCTGATTATCTTAATCATTGCTGGACTTCTACACTATTATACTACAATAACTTGTTTAATAGGGGGAAATGCTAAGAATTTTTGACAATCA
Source organism: Myrmecobius fasciatus (assembly GCA_023553655.1). Lineage (NCBI taxonomy): Eukaryota > Metazoa > Chordata > Mammalia > Dasyuromorphia > Myrmecobiidae > Myrmecobius > Myrmecobius fasciatus. The sequence continues at coordinate 235,063 of JAJPUD010002426.1, forward strand.
AGTTCTGCATTGCCATGTGGACTTATATAGGCAAATACATTTACAAATCTACAAGGTGTTAGAATTCCTATTGTACTGGCTGTTCATAGAATACTCTAATGGCTCAATCAGGGAGTCACATTAAGTGACAACCATGTCCCAGACATTGTGTTAGGCCCTAGGGATACAGAGATAATCTGAATATTTTAAAACTTGAATTCTATAAGAGGAAACAACAAGCATATGTATAAAATAACATACAAAATTATGAATTAATTTGGTGGTTGATTTGACTGTAGTGCAGCTATATGAATCTTAAAGGCAGCCTTTAATGTAAACTTTTCAAGAAATCAAGAAAGGTGGCTTAGTAGAACAAAGGGGCTGGAATCAAAGACATGAGTTAAAATTTAGCTTCAGACAATGGTTATGTGACCTTGGGCAAGTCACTTATCCCTGTTTAATATGGGAGAGTCTCCACATTCAGTCTCCATAGTTCTCTCTCTTGATGTGAATGGCACTTTTTATACAAGTCTATTGGAATTGCTTTGAGAAGAACCAGGTTCATCACATATTCTTGTTTCTGTTCTGGTTCCCCTGTTCTCCTGGTTCTGCTCACTTCACTCAGCATCAGTTCATGTAAGTCTTTCCAGGCTTTTCTGAAATCAGCCTGTTCATCATTTTTTTAATAGAACAGTAATATTTCCATTACCTTTATATACCATAATTTATTCAGCCATTCCCCAACTGATGGGCATCCACTCAGTTTCCAGTTCCTTGCCACTACAAAAAAGGCTGCCAAAACATTTTTGCACATGTGGGTCCTTTTCCCTTTTTGCCCTTCATTTTCAGAAGACCATGACATCAGGGAAGTGATGTCATGACATGCAAGTGAATTGGATTTAAGTGAGGATGGACTGTACAAAGTCACCAACCTCATTTTCTCTTTCAAATCTATCTGGGTCCATATAATAAATATAAAATGAATCCCACAAATAATGTAAAATGCAAATGAAAGATCATGGAAAACTAGAGTCATCCTGCAAGAATGAAGAAAGCACAAGTTGTATCTGTTTTCAAAAAAGGGAAGAGAAGAGAATGTATGACTGATAGACTGAGGAGTATGAGAAATTTCTGACAAAATTCTAGAATTAAAGAGAGGCAGAATAAAATAAATTTTCTCTATAATCTAACAGTGGACAGAGGACCAGCTACTAAGTCTGTAAAAGAGGGTCTTCCACATGATAGCAATAATAATAATCATAGCTAGGCAACTTGGTGCTCCCAGAAACAATCTAATGTAATAAGCTTCATAATTTTTTCACTTAGAGTTCTCTACACTGCTGAAATTATAAGTCCAGGTCAAACAAACCAACAAATAAGGAAATCAATAAACAAATATTAAAGAGATGTTAAGTGAACATTTTATAAAGGAAATACTGATCATGAGGAACAAGCACGGTTTTATTAATAACACATTATGTTAGATTAACCTTTCCTTCTTTGAAAGGAATACTAAATTGATGTACTAGGTTAATACAGCAGATATAGTCTACTTAGATTTTAGTGAAGCATTTGCTAAATATCTCATTCTCTCTCTCTCTCTTTTTTTTTGCTGAGGCAATTGGGATTAAGTGACTTGCCCAGGGTCACACAGTTAGGGAATGTTAAGTGTCTGAGATCGGATTTGAACTCAGGTCCTCCTGACTTCAGGGCTGGTGTTCTATCCACTGCACCACCTAGATGCCCCTCTCATTCTCTTCTTAAGGGAAAGGGAGAAATGCTTGTCAGGCAACAGCATAACTGGGTAGCTTCAAAGTTGGCTAAATTATCAAATTCAAAGGGAACTCATAAATGCTTTGCTGAGAGCTTAAAAGGAGGTAAGCAATGCTGTTTAACACTATGCCAATGGCTTGAATAAAGGATTATGTTTGAAATTTGTCAATGATACAGAGTTGAGAAGGATAGTTAACACACTGGATGACAGTAAGTTTACGAACAAGATTTTGATTCATTATAACATGGGGTTGAATTTAATAAGATATAATTTTATAGTGATAAATATACAGATCTTATATGTGTCTTGAAAATATGGACTTCACAAGCACAGGGGATAATAGGATTGGTCAATAGATTGTCTGGGAAAAAAATCTTTGGATTTTAGTAAACAATCTGAGGTGAATATGATATGGTAGCCTAAAAAGCTAATGCAATCTTGGGTTTCATGAAGCGAGGCATAGTTTTAAAGAATTAAAAATATTAGTCTGATCATAATAGAAACAGAACATTGTGTTCAGTTCAATGTTCCTACAATTTAGAAAGGGTGGCCCTAAGATATTGAACAAAAGTCCATAACTTAGGGTTCATCTAGGGAATGTTCACGAACAGAATGGTGTCAAATGGGTCAATCTCTCTGTCTCACTTTGTCTGTCTCTTTGTCTTTTTCTCTGTCTCTGTCACTGTCTGTCTGTCTTTGTCTCTCTGTCCCTCTCTCTCTCTGTCTTTTTCTTCTCTCTCCCTTTCCTTTTCTGTCTCTGTCTCTCCATCCCTCTGTCTGTCTCTCATACACAGATACACACATTTAAAATTCCTACTCTAGAATATTCAGAGAACAATCAAAATGGGGAGAGTCCTTGAGTACATGTCATATGAAAATCAGAGGAAAAAAACTGGAGATTTTTAACCTGGAAAAGAGAAAGGAAGGAAATTTGAAAGTCTATCATCAGGAAAAAAGATTCAACTGTTCTTGATCACAGAGGGCAAAAGCAGATGCCAGGAGTGGAAGCTGAAGGGGAAAATTTAATCTTGATGATTAGGAGAAAATAAGATTCCAAAAAAAGAGAGAGAAAGAGATTTGCAAATACAATGGACTGCTTTAGGACATGATAGTTCTGCCTCATTGGAATACTTCTATCAAAAAAAATTAATAAGTCATTTTTGAGTGTGGTATGTTGGGCATTTTTTTCCCTAGATGACCTCTTTAAAGACAGTCACTTTTAACTTTGCAATTGCATGACTAACCATCTAGCCTAGAAGGTATTAAACTGGGGAAACAGCTGCAAAGAACGTGATATTATTTCCTTCATTTCTTTTTAAAATATTTTTTATTAAAGCTTTTTATTTGCAAAATATAAGCATGGGTAATTTTTCAGCATTGACCCTTGCAAGAGATTCTGTCCAAATTTTTTCCTCTTTACCCCAACTCCCTCCCCCAGATGGCATGTAGTCCAATACATGTTAACTATGTTAAAATATATGATAAATCCAATGTATGTGTACAAATTTATACAATTATCTTGCTGCACAAGAAAAATCGGATCTAGAAAAAAAAACCTGAGAAGAAAAACAAAATGCAAGAAAACATCAACAGAAAGCATGAAAATGCTAGGTTGTGGTCCACACTCAGTTTCCACAGTCCTCTCTCTGCGTGTATATGGATCTCTTCATGACTGAACAATTAGAACTGGTTTGAATTGTTGAACAGAGCCATGCCCATCAGAATTGATCATCGTGTAGTCTTGTTGTTGCCGTACATAATGATCTCCTGGTTCTGCTCATTTCACCTAGCATCAGTTCATGCAAATCTCTCCAGGCTTCTCTGAAATCATCCTGCTGGTCATTTCTTATAGAACAATAATATTCCATGACATTCATATGCCATAATTAATCAGTCATTCCCCAATCGATGGGCATCCATTCAGTTTCCAGTTTCTAGCCACTACAAAAAGGGCCGCCACAAACATTCTTGCACCTGTGGGTCCCTTCCCTTCCTTTAAGATCTCTTTGGGAGATAAGCCCAATAGAAACACTGCTGGGTCAAAGGGTATGCACAGTTTGATAACTTTTTGAGCGTCGTTTCAAATTGTTCTCCAGAATGGCTGGATCCGTTCACAGTTCCACCAACAATGCATCAGTGTCCCAGCTTTCCCACATCCCCTCCAACATTCATCATTATCTTTTCCTGTCATTTTAGCCAATCTGACAGGTATGTAATGGTATCTCAGAGTTGTCTTAATTTGCATTTCTCTGATCAATAGTGATTTGGAGCACCTTTTCATATGACTAGAAATAATTTCAATTTCTTCATCTGAAAATTGTCTGTTCATATCCTTTAACCATTTATCAATTGCAGAGTGGCTTGAATTCTTATAAATATGAGACAATTCTCTATATATTTTAGAAAGGAAGCCTTTATCAGAACCCTTAAATGTAAAGATGATTTCCCAATTTATTGCTTCCCTCCTAATGTTGTCTGCATTAGTTTTGTTTGTACAAAAGTTTTTTAACTTAATATAATCAACATTATCTATCTGGTGTTCAATTATGAGTTCTAGTTCTTCTTTGGACACAAATTCTTCTCTTCTCCACAGATTTGAGAGATAAACTATCCTATGTTCCTCTAATTTGTTTATAATATCACTCTTTTTGTATAAATCATGAACCCATTTAGATCTTATCCTGGTATGTGGTGTTAGGTGTGGATCAAGCTCTAATTTCTTCCATACTAGTTTCCAATTTTCCCAGCAGTTTTTGTCAAACAGTGAGTTCTTATCCCAAAAGCTGAGGTCTTTGGGTTTGTCAAACACTAGATTGCTATAGTTATTGCTTATTTTGTCCTGTGATCCTATCCATTCCACTGATTGACTAATCTATTTCTTAGCCAGTACTAAATGGTTTTGATGACCACTGCTTTATGTTTTTAGATCTGGCACAGCTGGCCATCTTCATCAGCATTTTTTTTCTATCATTAATTCCCTTGAAATTCTTGATCTTTTGTTCTTTCAGATGAACTTTGTTACTATTTTTTCTAGATCTATAAAGTAATTTCTTGGGAGTTTGATTGGTATGGTACTAAATAAGTAGATTAAGTAGTATTGTCATTTTATTATATTTGCTGAGCCTACCCATGAGCACTTGATATTTTTCCAACTGATTATATTTCCTTCATTTCTGTCTTTAATAGCTGTTTACAATGGGTCTGACTTATAGGGAGGAAAACACTTCTCATTGTATAAGACTTCAGATCCTTTCCGCATGCAAAGAAATTTTGGAAAATGAAAGGGAGAAAGCAATCACATTTATCTGTTAACAGAAGGTCATTTTTTGACCCAGTTGATTCATATAATAATAATAAAAATAAAACTTATTCCACCAAGTCCTGATCCAAGTTCCTGACAAGACCAACCTGACGTATTTTATGTATCTTACAATGTAATGGTCTTCTGAACTTTGTTTCCTTAGTATCCAATGACTAATAGAATCATTATTAGTTTTGAATATTAGAGCTAGTATTTTGCCAAAGCTGCAAGAGGGCTGCAAGAGGGAAATCAGAATTAGGATGCTACCTTTCCTATGAGTCATTTTTTACCCAAAGACAACTGCCTGAATAAAGAAATTCACCTCAGTCAGACTGACTTATTTTTCAGGAGAATCACAATGCTAAATGGTAGTGACTTGGATAGATTTAGAGGAATTTTGGTCTCTAACCAGGGGATTAACATTATTTATTGTATTCTATCCCTGTCTTTGAGATAAATACTTCTAGATCAAGTTGAAAAATTTTAACTTCTTATTAGGATTTATTTTGAGAGTCAAAATTGGTATATGATCTCACATATTACTGGAAAAGAGAGATTGTGGAAAATGTGAAAATTATGGAGTAAAGATGTCTTCTTGGAGACAACATGGTAAACTGGATGTGGATTAGACTTGTAGCCACTAGGATCTAGCCTGGAGTCCACTGCCAGCATTTACTAACTGGGTAATCAAGGACAATTCACTTGCCTTTTTTTTTATCCCTCAGGGATTCGTTTACCCTTCTGTTTAATACTAGAATTACTTAGAATAATTGTTATGAGCTATTGTGAGGAAGTAATTTTGTAAATTTAAGGAGCAATATGAGTTATAATGAGCAAATTCCATGGCTGAGAGAATATTACCATCTGTGAGTTTCCTATATCCATGAAATCATAGGTCCAGCCTATATCCAATCCCTGATTCATAATGAATCTGTAGGATCACTAATTTATACCAACAGATTATAACCAAGAGTAAATTCCCTCTCCCCGGGCACTCAGAGAAATTGCTATTATAGAATATCTTATCTAGAGAAGAAGAAAATAATTAGTTCAGTTTATAATAAAGAAGAATTCTCTCAAAATTATTCTTCATGGGAAGTTATCTAGACTCTGCCTGAAGATGTTTAGTAGTGAAGATTTAATTGTCTATTAAAGAAGTACATTTCACATTCAGATACCTCTGTTAGAAAATTTCCTTTCTCCCTCCTTCATTCTTTCCTTCTTTCCTTTTCTGCAAAAATCTAAATCTGTTTCTTTGAACCTTCCAACCACTGCCCCTTCTTTTTCACAGAATAATCACTCAAATGCTCAAAGACAGCTCATTGTATGCGTCTCTTCCCCAGGCTCAACATTCTCAGTTCCATCAATCAGTTTTTGGAATGGAATATTCTCTAAGTCAAAACGTTACTTGTCTCTCTGCTACTTTCCTTACCAAATAAACAAAACATTAATTAGCCTTTGACTCCATCAACAAGATTGTTTCTAAATTTATCATCTCATTATGGATCTCAGGTTATTAGTGCTTATTCAAAACCTGCTTCATTATACTATTGCTAACTTCAAAATGAGCAAAAGAAGCTGCAGTCCTAAAGAATCTAAACAACATTAGACCATCATTAACTATTATCGTGGAAACACACTTAAGGCATGTCCTCAAGTGGTATAGAAAACAGGAAGACAAACATCATCCACAATTATTTCAAGCTAAAAGTGACATAAATAAATGAATATAACAGATAATTATTGCCAGAGAGAAAAATTCGGCAGCAAATATAGTGAATTCAGAATGATTTGGGAGGGGGGATACCTTGAGGACAGGAGCTATTTCACTTCTATCTTTTTATCCCCAATGTGTAGCACAGAGGAGATCCTTAATAAATGTTGACATTTTAATGAATTACATTAAATAATCCCACTCAACAAATAAATGAACTTAATTATCTGTGCCTGATTTTGGTTACCACCCTTATTTTGGCAGACTGATTAAAATACTCTACTAAACTCCCACTGAGTTTGAAGGATAGTCAGGTTGGTCTAAGAGTAAAGATCTGACTGTTAAACTTCAGATTAAAAGCACAATTATATTGCAAAATTTAACTAAGAGTGCTGTTCACCAGCAGTGAGAACACTGGGCATCTAGATAGCACAGTAGATGGAATTCTAGGCTTGAAATTAGGAAGTTATTTGTTGTTGTTGCTATTGTTTAGTTCTATATGACTCTTTGTGACCTCATGTGGGGTTTTCTTGGAAAAGACACTGGTTTGCCATTTTCTTCTCTAGTTTATTTTATAGAGGAGGAGAATGAAGCAAATAGGATTAGGTGACTTGCCTGGTATCACACTACTAAACAAGGGTTTGAGGACACATTTAAATTCACAAAGAGGAATTTTACTGACACCAGGTCTCTTACTCTATCTACTGAGCCACTAGTTACTAGCCAGTTACTTAACTTGTTTGACTCAGTTTACTCACCTGTAAAATGAGGATAATAATGGCACATACCTCCCAGGATTATTATGATGATCAAATGAGATACTCTTACAGCTGAGGAAATGAGACAGAGCTTAATTAAATAATGAGCTCAAAAGTGATTTTAAAAATTAACTAAGAGCTAGAAGAAAAATTGGGAAGAAGAATGACAGTTAAGCAGGAGAATTATGAAAATTTTAAAAAGTCAACAGCTTAGAAAAGAAGCAAAAAATTGGGTGAAGAAAATAACTTCTTAAAAAATAGAATTGACCAAGTGAAGGAAGAACCCACTGGGGGCAAAAGTTTTAAAAATAGAATGGGCCAAATGGAAAAGAAGGTTTAAAGAGCTAATTGAAGAAACTAATTCCTTAAAAAATAGCATTAGCAAGTGAAAGCTAATAACTCTATGAGACATCAAGAATCAGTTAAACAAAATCAAAAGAATGAAAAAGTAGAAGAAAATGTAAAATGCCTCATTGGAAAAACAAGTGACCTGAAAAACAATCCAGGAGAATAATTTAAGAACTATGGAGTACCTGAAAGGCATGATCAAAAAATTAAGTCTGGAGTATCTCTTCCAATAAATTATCAAGAACCAAAGGGCAAAATAGTTATTTTTTCCTCCTGAAAAAGATCCCAAAATGAAAACTCCAATGAATCTTGTAGCCAAATTCCAGAATTATCAGATCAAGGAGAAAATTCTGCAAGTAGGCAAAAAGAAACAATTCAAATATCAAGGAATCACAGTTAGGATGACACAGGATTTAACAGCATCTATATTAAAAATTGGAGTGTTTGAAATATGATATTCTGGAAAGCAAAGAAGTTTGGACTACAAACCAAGAGTCAACTACCTAGCAAAACTGAGCATAATCTTTGAAGGGGAAAAATTAATATTCAATGAAATAAAAGCATTTCAAAATTTCCTGATAAAAATAACAGAGCTCAAATATAATACTCAAAAAGAAAGAAAACAAACAAAAAATTATTATTCAAAAAAGATTAATTGTTTACATTTGTACATGGGAAGATGATCCTTCTAATTCTTAAAAATTGTTAATTAAGGCAGTAACAAGGAATATTCTTAGAAAGAAGATTTGGATATAAATTGATTTTGATTTGACTATTAAAAATTATTAATGGGTGAAAATGGATTGTACTGGGAGGAAAGGGGGAGGCAGAATGAAGTAAAATATGCCACAAGAAGAGGTATGAAAGATTTATTACAGTAGTTGTATAGATGGAAGTGAGTAAGGATTATTTGAATTTTACTCTCATTGGCTTTGACTGAAAGAGGGAATAACACATTCAGGTGGCTATATTTCCTATAGAGAATTAGGAGGGAAAAGGGAAAAGAAGAGGGAAGGGAGTTAAAAGAAGGGAGGACAAATTGAGGGAGGTAGTAGTCAAAAGAAAAACACAGGTGAGGAGAGACAGAGTGAAAGATGAGAGAGAAAAAAAGTACAATGAAAAATTAAGAGGGAAATACAATTAATAATCATAACTGTTAATATGAATGTGATGAACTCTCCTATAACATGAAAGCAGATAGCAGAGTGAATTAAAAACTCAAATCCTATAACTATTATTTACAAGAAACATATATGAAACAGAGAGACACATAGAGTAAAGATTAAAAAAAAAGTTGGAGCAGAATATTTTATGGTTAAGCTGAAGAAAAAAAAATCAGGGATAGAAATCCTGATTATAGATGGAAAAATGCAAAAACAGATCTAATTAACAGAAATAAGGAAGGAAACTACATCTTGATAAAAAAAAAGATACCATAGATAATGAAGAAATATCAATACTAAACATAATATGACCAAAGTGTTATAGCATCCAAATTCTTAGACATAAAGTTAAGTGATTTATAGAAAAAAGACAAAAAACTATACTATTTTGGGACATCAACCTCCCCCTCTGAAAACTAGATAAATTTAATCACAAATTAAATAAGAAAGAAGTTAAGCAGGTGAGTGAAAAATTACTCATGCATATGCTTTGCAAATAAAAAGCTTAAGAAAAAGAAAAGCAATGAAAAGATATATTAAAAATTAATTAGAAACTAAATAATCTAATCCTAAAGAATGAGTCAAACAACAAATCATAGAAATAAACAATAATTTTATCAAAGATAATGACAATAATGAGATACATACCCAAATTATACTTATGGGAAATTTTATATCTCTAAATACTTTTGTGAATGAAATCTATAGTCATATGAAAAAAAATGGTCTAAATAACTTTTGATTAGAGAAATGCAAATGAATTGGGCAAGCACTCCAAAAAGTTAGTAAAAGAACAACTTAAAAATCCCAATTAAACATCAAATTAGAAATTCTGAAAATTATAGGCAAGATTAATAAAATTGGAAATAAGAAAACTATTGAACTAATAAGTAAAACTAAGAGCTGGTTTTATGAAAAGAACCAATAAAAGAGATAAGCTTTTGGTTAATTTAATTTAAAAAACAGATGACCAAATATCCAGGATCAAAAATGAAAAGGGAGGGACAGCTAAGTGGAACAGTGGATAGAGCACCAGCCCTGAAGTCAGGAGGGCCTGAGTTCAAATTTGGTCTCACACTTCCTAGCTGTGTGATCCTGGGCAAGTCACTTAACACCAATTGCCTGGGGGGGGGGGGAGCGGGAGGAGGCGGGGGGGAGTGAATTTACACTAATGAAGGGGAGGATAAAGCAATAATTAGGAATTATTTTGCTCAATTCTGTGCCAATAATTCTGACAATCTATGGAAAATTGATGGATATCCACAAACATATAAATTGCCCAGATTTATATATTATTTATTTATATGTTATATATTTATATATTATATATTTCACAGATAGCAGAAGAGAATATAAAATACTTACATACCCCTATTTCAGAAAAAAAAAAAAGAAATTGAGCAAGCCATCAATAGACTTCCTAAGAAAAACTCTCCAGGGCATAATGGATTTAAAGGTGAATTCTACCACACATTTAAAGAACAATTAATTCCAATACCATGTAGACTATTTCAATAAATAGACAAAGAAAAAGTCCTTTTATGACAGAATTATGGTTCTAATATCTAACTCAAAAGAGCCAAAACAGAGAAAGAAAATTATAGATCAATTTCCTTAATGAATGAATATTGATGCAAAATTTTCAAATAAAATATCAGCAAGGACATTACAGAAATTATTTGCAGGGTAATATATTATGCTCATGTGGGATTCATGACAGGAATTCAGGGACAATTCAATATTAAGAAAACAATTAGCATAACTGACCATATTAATAATAAAATCAACAGAAATATTATTATCTCAATAGATGCAGAAAAAGCTTTTGAAAAAATATGGCACCCATTCCTGTTAAAAACACTAGAGAACATGGGAATAAACAAAACTTTCCTTAAAATGAATTATCTATCTAAAACTATCACAAACATTATTTATAGGGGGACAAACTAGAAGCTTTCCAAATAAAATCAGGGGTGAAAAAATGATGCCTATTGTCACCATTATTAACACTCTTATCAAGAATGTATTAGAAATTTTAGCTTTATCAGTAAGAGAAAATAAAAGAAATAAAAGGAAATAGAATAGTCAATAAAGAGACAAAACTTTATTGTCCTATCCATTCCTAGTGAAAGAACTGATTGTATCTGAATACATATTGAACCATTCTCTCTTTCCCTCACAGTTTTTAAAACTTTATCTTGAAGATTTTTACTTTCATTAGGGTAGGAAATCCATGTTTTCTTTCACAACATGACTTTTATGGAAATGTTTTGCATAATTTCACATGTGGTTTCTTAATTGTGGCTAGGGATAAGGGAGAGAACATAGAATTAAAAACTTTTAAAAACAAATGTGAAAAAATGTTTTAAAAGTAACTGGAGAAAATATTAAATAAATAAATCAAATAAATAAACAATTCATCAGCATTTCTATGTGTTACCAACAAAGCTTGTAACAGGAGATAGATTCCATTTGAAATAACTGTATTTTCATTTGGTTTTTGATAAACCCAAAGACCCCAGCTTTTGGGATAAGTATTCACTATTTGACAAAAACTGCTGGGAAAACTGGAAACTAGTGTGGAAGAAATTAGGGCTTGACCCACATCTAA
>JAJPUD010002426.1:258963-298650 GCA_023553655.1 Myrmecobius fasciatus
TATATGAAAGGATAATATCTTTTTTAAAAAGTTTTGAAATTGGGGCAGCTAGGTGCTGCAGTGAAGAGAGCACCAGCCCTGAAGTCGGGAGGACCTGATTCAAATCTGGTCTCAGACACAACACTCCCTAGCTGTGTGACCCTGGGCAAGTCACTTAACCCCAATTGCCTCAGCAATAAGCAAAAAAAAAAAGTGGTGAAATTAAGGGGTGTGAGAGAACTATATTGAGAGAAAGGGAAAGAGAGAAATGGAAAGGTGCAAATTATATGCCATAAAAAAGAGGCAAGGAAAAGCTTTTACATTGGGTGGGGAAGGGGAAGGAGGAGGCAGGAAAGGAGGAAGAGAGAGTGAATGAACCTTACTCTCATCAGAATTGGTTCAAATAGGAAACAACATACATACTCAATAGGGGTATAGAAATCAAATTTATCATTCAGGAAAATAGGAAGTGAATGGGATACGGAAAGGGAGAAGTATTTTAATATGAGGCCTCACTCATATTTATAGTTAAAACACCGGAATTGAAATAAAAAAATACTGGAAATGTTTTCATCCAAAGAAGTCATCTGGAATCCATCTATTCTCTCACCTTTGGACAGAAATAGAGTTAAACTATCAACAATAAATGAATTCTATTTTTAAGTAAATGAGAAAAAAAGATATTTCTTGCACTCAGTATGGCCAATTGAGAACCTAGGAGGACCCAAGACATAATATTTGACTTCTTTGGAGCTGAATTCATCATTTGTAAAACAAAAGATCCAAATAGATGATATCTGTGATTCCTTCCAGCTCTAAATTGTAAACCAATGAAGTTTTCCCCAAACTTACTACCATTAGTTTAGGGATAGCAGTCTAACTTTCATAGAATTCTTTCTTTCAAGGTTGAGCCTTTCATTTTCATTTTGTTTACTTTTAAAACTGCCTTCAGTTACTTCCACCTGACTCATAGGAAGGAGAAATATGCTGGAGAGAATGTTGCTCTTCCATGCCTCACTCAAAAGCTACATGTATCCGTAGCCAGAGTTTAAATCAAATTATTTTTATTTCATGAGAAACAGGGAAGAAAAGACAATACATTATATTCTGAGGAAATATTGAGGAAAGTTCTTTTATATAATTGACACAGTGATGAATCTATCTGGGAAAAAAGTACTTATTAACCTTTTTCCATCGTTTTTTCAATAATCAGCAGAGGTGTCATCAAGAATGATGATTTCTGATGTCAATACTTCTGTCAAATATCTGTGTGTATAAATAGTTTGGGGTTATTACAAGATGAATTGAATTTCAATAATGTACTGCTGAGGAAATTTTGTGTCTATAAATTCCCAGGGGAAAATTTTTCTTTAAAAATTAAGTAATTGCTTTTGGATTTTGTCAAAGAAATTTTTTTCAAGAGAAGCCATATGAGCTATTTGGTTCAACAGGGATTTATCCAAAAAGAAAAGGACAGGGACAAATAATAAACAAAGTGGTAAGAATGTGAGAATTTCCTATTTAGGGTCTCTAAGCACCATGATATTTTTACCATGATATTTGAAATATCATAAACACTTTAATAAATAAAAGGTTTATAACTTTCAAGGTTCAGGAAAAGATCCATAGATAGCTCAATTTTCCTGTAAAAGAAATTTTCCTATTAATTCATTGTTAAGAACAATATTGTTGTTAAATGGTGAAAGTAGGTGATTAATAGGGTATTAGTATTACTAGGTCTTTGGAGTCCTTATTGAACTTTGGTTCAATAGGACTAAAACAAGTATTGGGGAGAGGAGGTGTACTGTCAAAAAAGTGTTCTATAAATCATGGAGTTGATCATTTTTTGTCCTGTCTAATGTTTTAAATGTTTCTCCAATGAAAGCTATTACCTCTTGTTTACATATTTACTGAGAAGAATTTTATTTCATATGATACAATATTTGAGATACCAAACTCAAAAACTTTTTTCAAAAAATATAAGCGAATCTAGAGTTATATGACTAAATGACATGAACCCTATTGAAGATGAGCTCATAAGTCTCTTTCAAGTTTTTACAGTCAGATGCCTAAGGAGAATATTCTCTACAATAGGATATCCTTATATCATGTATATAAAGATAACATAGGAGTCATCTTGGAGAAAACTATTTTGAAAGATGACATTCTGATAAAGGTCTCATCTCTAAAATATATAGAGAATTGTCTCATATTTATAAAAATTCAAGCCATTCTCCAATCAATAAATGGTCAAAGGATATGAACAGACAATTTTCAGAGGATGAAATTAAAACTATTTATAGTCATATGAAAAGGTGCTCCAAATCACTATTGATCAGAGAAATGCAAATCAAGACAACCCTGAGATACCACTTCACACCTGTCAGATTGGCTAAAATGACAGGAAAAGTTAATGATGAATGTTGGAGGGGTTGTGGGAGGGCTGGGACACTGATGCATTGTTGGTGGAGCTGTGAACGGATACAGCCATTCTGGAGAACAATTTGGAGCTATGCTCAAAAAGTTATCAAACTGTGCATACCCTTTGACCCAGCAAGCATTTCTATTGGGCTTATATCCCAAAGAAATCATAAAGGAAGGAAAAGGCCCCACATGTGCAAGAATGTTTGTGGCAGCCCTTTTTGTAGTGGCTAGAAACTGGAAATTGAATAGATGCCCTTCAATTGGAGAATGGCTGAATAAATTATGGTATATGAATGTTATGGAATATTATTGTTCTGTAAGAAATGACCAGCAAGATGATTTCAGAGAGGCCTGGAGAGACTTACATGAACTGATGCTGAGTGAAATGAGCAGAACCAGGAGATCATTATACACGGCAACAACAGTACTATATGACGATCAATTCTGATGGACATGGCTCTCTTCAACAATGAAATGTTTCAAACCACCTCCAATTGTTCACTGAAGAAAGCCATATACACCCAGAGAGAGGGATGCGAAATGTGGACCACAACATAACATTCTCATACTCCTTGATTGATGTTGCTTACATTGTGTTTCCTTTATCTGATATATCGTTTGTGTAGATAAGATTTTTCTTGCACACCAATGATAAGTTTGGAAATATGTATACATATATTCGATTTGCCAATATTTTAACATAATTAACATGTAGTGGATATCCTGCCATCTAGGGGAGGGGTGGGGAGTTGGGGGGAAAAATTTGTAACGGAAAGCTATGTAAGGGTTACTGTTGAAGAATTACCCACACATATGTTATGCAAATAAAATAAAAATTAAAAAAAAAAAAAGAAAGATGACATTCACATCAACTTTGCTTTCTGGACTCATTAGTCAAGAAGTCCTAGGTTCAAGACAAGCCTGTAACATTCTCTGTTTGACTAATAACAACTAATTTAACAAGAAATTCATTTTAAAAATGAGAACAATAACACCTGAATTTGCCTATATCCTATGTGTCTATATGTCTAATGGATAAAAGCTGTTTTTGCAAACTTCAAAATGCTGCATAAATTTTATGTCATTTAAAATAATATAGTTATTTTGTTTTCTTTTTGCCATTATTCCCAGAGGATTAGAGGAAGCAATAAAATCAAATGCATTCTTCCATGCATTTGTCAGACAAGAAGAAAGAAGACGAATAACTTTTTTATCCTAATATTAAAATCTAAATCTACTGAATTTATCCAAGTAGGACTACTTCACAGCGAAATAAACCCTATGATTTGTTCATTTTCTTTAAAGGAAATTTCCAAGAGAATAACTGTTTACAACATTACTAAAAAGCAAGATTCCAAATGATGATCTTCTAAACCTCCTTGGAATTCTAAGGATAAGTGAATTGTTTCCCCAAATTAGACCATCAGCAAGCATTGTCCCTGAAGATTAGGGATTTAGTGGTTTTGAGATTTAATTAAGAAACTGTTATTGCATCAGTACACAAGCTTGAATAAACTACTTCATCTGCTGCTGCCTATTTCATCAAATTACTAAGAGGAAAAACATAAAAGCATAGATTATTGCTATAGAAACATGGATTGTCACAGGGAATAACCTATGGGGGGAAATGATTGGCATATTTTGGAAACATCAGAGAAGTAAATAAAACACTTGTTACACTTTGAGTTATCCTGAGCACAGATTCCCAATCAGCTCAAAAAAGGAGAGAGGAGGCAATTCAGTTTTCTGATCAGCTATATAGAAAATAACATTCCTCAAGAAATTTTAAGGTGAATGCATCACTTTAATAGTCAAACACTTTATGCTTCTGCAAATGGCTTCTCAGATAAAGCACAAACTATTTATTCTGTCTTTCAAAGAGTCTGCATAATCTGACTTCTATCTACTTGTCCAGCCATAGTCAAATAATTCCATTTGAATCACAATAGGCTCTGGCTTTCATTCATTGGTCACCAATAAGTCCCAATTTAAGCACCACAGGCTCATTGCTTGGGTTTTGATGCTCAGAGTGAGTATAAATAGCAATTGTTTTCTGTTCTGGCCAGAACTTCTGAGGTTCTTCATTTCCCACATTGACTTTTATGAAGACAAACATTTTTTGCCTCAACTTTTACCTCTCCTTTAATGACTGAATGGGTGTGCCTCAAACAGACTGAGATGTGGGAAATAGCTTAAAAAGGGCAAGGTCTCCCACTACATCCTGGGCCATCTCTAGTCATTCTGACCTATGTCTTACCACTGAACTTCAATGACTGGAGAAGTGAGACTGATGACTCTACACAGCTCTGCCTCACTTAAATCCAAATTATTTGCAAGTTAAGACATTAGTCCTGTTGAAGAATGAAGGACTAACAACAAACTTACTTCATTTTTTCATTTTCTTGTGTGACTTTACTTTCTAATCAATCTTGAAGTCAAAATTCTATCTTTTTCCTCCAGGAACTCAATGTAATCCTTCCTCAATTTTATTTTTCATTCACTATCTTTCAAGAAAGAGGTCAAGTACCTTTCAAGAGGAATTTCCTGTTCCAATAGTTTCTGGGGACCTTCTCTTCCTTTAGTTACTTTTGAGCTACTTATCTATGCCTATTGTATTTTCTAAATGCAACAAAAGCTTCTTGACTACAGGGAAATTCATTTCTGTATAGGCACCTCTGGAATCCAGCAAAATATTTTGAATATGGGATGCAATTAATAAACATTTGATAAGCTAAGTTAATTTGTCTATTATTAATCAGTCCTCAGAGAGTTATTTCTCTTTAATCCATCATAATATCAGCAAAATATTGCATTAAAATACAATATTAAAAATTAAGATTTGTTAATATGTTTAAAAAACAGTTTTCAATAGCATCAGAGCCAGTTGGATTACTTTCCCGTTATCAGACTTATTAAATTTTGTCTCTTCTCCAGTTCAGTGTTCTTCAGACAGTAGGTATTTATATAACCTTTGCTGAATTTCATTATGGGAAGTGCACAAAGGTTAACCAAATGGGATAGTTACAAAATAAGCCTGTTCCAGTCCATTTGGGACTTAAAGGAGGCTTTTGAGAAGATTTAGACTTGCCAGTCATTCTATTTTAAAAGTTATGGAGGCCTGTATTTAGATTATTTAAAGGAATGTGGGACTTAATTGGAGATTCTAAAGAATGGGAGTAAGCAAGGGGAGGTAAGGTTACCAAAGAAAGGAAAATAGAATTACATTGCCCTTCATAAACAGGGGAGTAGTTGATACCCCTCAAATGTATTAGGAAAAATGAATAGGGTTGTGAAATCAAAGCCAAGGGACCATTTCCATCTTTATAATAGTGTTGGTGAAATCTAAGGGCAAAGGAAACCACAAAGGGAAATGGAAAGCAATGCCACTTAAAACACAAGCTAATAGATCTTATTTGAAATATTATAGAAGAATTATAGCTATGCCACAATTATGGATTTTTCTGAGTGGGAAGGAAAGGAGGGCCTAATCTAGCTTATTTTGAGTTTGAATTTTTGTTGGTCAATAGCAAGGTTTTAAAGCCAGTGTTCCATTTTGTCTCAATGATGACTCTCTCTTGCCTTTACTTAGATGAAGTCTGTCAAGTTAATAGAGAAGAGATTTGCTAAGTATGGAGCAGTCTGTGTTACTTAATATCTATTTATCTTTAATTTCTGATTCCTGCACAATAGTCTAAAAAGATATTTAGAGGCAATTTTTTTTGGATTCTGAATAAAACAGATAATTCATATACACTTACTCTGTTAAGGATTGGCTCACACAATTTAGGATGACATTTATGAACCATATGGAAACTGTCCTCAGACATTTAGAATCTATTAATGATTTCAAATGAAAAAAAAGATCATAAAATTTCTTTTTTGATTATTTAGATTATTAAAGAGTAACTTCTATTAAAGAGTAATAGCCATGCAAAGTTATACTTTTTATTTAATTGGACTTTAGATGGAAAATAATATGAATATGACTTTATAGCATGAATGTACAAATTATAATTTTCCTTTGTAGAAGGATAGATGAAATAAGGAAAATTGTCAGTTCAAAGAAAAAGGCAAAAGAATTCAACTTAAAATGCTACTCCTGGTGCTAATTTAATTGATTAGAATATAGTTTAATGTGAAGAAAAGGAAAAAAATAGTATAGTATTACATATTAATTTAGAGATTTAAAAATCTTTTTTTTGGTTTTGTTTATCTTAAGCATTTAAAATTATCTAAGAGACCAAGCATAGCTGTATCAAGATTCATAAAAGTCTGATTATTAACCCATACAAACTTACTGAATGAGTCAAAGAAGTCCACCTATTGAGTGACAGTAGGAGAAAAGATAGAAGGAATTTGGAAAACTGTCAAGTTTTCCACTTGTCTCATGTAGCTTTTCCTATTTATCTCCTGCTATTGTCTGGCTGCTTATCTAAAGAATATTAGCTCACAGATAGTTCAGAAAACATTATTGGTGAAGAAAGCATCCCATCAGCTTATTAGAGGCCACCTTGGACTGGTACACTTTCATAACACTATGGCTTTTCCCATTGATTCAAACTATTCAGAGGAGGGAGGGAAAGATTTGAACATGTTCAGCCAAATTATATCAGAAAAGCAGGAAGTAACATGATTATTGGGGTGTCAAACTAAAACCTATGCTCTTGAGAACTAAAGTTGAGATGTCTACTTTCTGAGTAAAAGAGAAGAGACAAAACTGAACGTCAAGGTAATTATAAATGGGAATCTGTTCTAGAGTCAGTATATCCTTCCATTACATCCAATCTCTGATCTTGACATCTTTGCATGAACAATGAAGTATACTCCTTAATTTTCAATCTAACAAAAACCCTTCTAGGAAGTATGAGTCTGATTTTTTTTTAAGGAAATATAATTGGTTGTTATAGCCTTCTTCTCCTCTTTCAATTAATTTTTTTTGTCCCCAAAAGAAGGAATTTAAAATTTAAATCTCAGAAACAAGAGAGAGGAAAGAAATAGTATTTAGAAGGTAATGAGAGATCAAATGTAATAAGAGAGCAAAAAGGATGAGAACCAAGAAAAGAGCATCAGATTTTGCAATGAACAGATCACTGGAAGGACTCCCTAAATTCGACTGATTAAATTTTTAAAGTGCTGCTTACATTGAATCAAAAAGTAAAAATATTTAGATATTGAGAAAAAAACTCCTTTCAACCTCCAAACAGGAATTTGAAGACAGCTATGTGAAGAAAATGTCTTGGCTTATGTTGAGAACATTATAAATAAATAAAAACAGTGCTTCACTCCCTACCCATACTTTTAATGAGATCAATAGAGATCAGTTCAGCGAGAATGAAATGAAACATAAACCAAGGATGAAAATTGGTAATGATCAGCCCTTTTAGCATTGAGTGGAAAACATAAAATGTTATGTCAAATCTGTAATGGTTTTTTTCAGCTCCAAGAAATTCATCTTGGCATTAAGGATCAAAGACTGCTTAGCTTCATTCCAGGATTGTTTGCATTGAACAATCAATTTATGAATGATTCAAGTTTTGGAATGTTTTGAAAATTTTTCCTTTCCCTCATAAGAATTGTGCTTTGAGATAGAGCATCACATTAAATAATATAAGAGAACCAGGAGTTAGAAAGACTTATTACATTTTCATTTCTAGAACTAGTTATTTATGTAACTTTGAGTGGTCCACTTACTTCTCAGGATCTAATATTCCACTTCCCTAATATATGAGGGATTGACTAAATTCTCTCTATTCAAAACTACAGAATCTTATCTATCAACCTTTCCCCAACTGTCTGACATGTTCTACAACTGTTTTTGTTTTCTCCTTTTCAGCTCTAAATATATGAACCATTATTCATGATCTCCAGTCTCTTGATCCCTCCATCATTCTCCTAAATCCATCTTTCTTATCTTAATTTCATTTGTTTTCCTACATAGCACCATATAGTTTATTTTATGATACAGTAACTAACAGTTAAGAAAATCCTTACTGTCTCATACTCCAACCTTTTATTGTTCTTAATCCTTAACCTGAGTACTTCTACCATTTAGTATTGTATCTCCTCTGTATCATTGTAGGAAAAAAAATTAAAGAACAAATATCACTCAGTATGAAGTTAGGGTATAAACTCAACTAGTTCTTAATGTTTAGAAATTTTTTTACTTTTATGATTGTTTTTCCCCTTGATGGTTGTTCCAGATATTTTCCTTTTTCCTTAAATTACCAATTGAACTCCACTACTTCACCTTAATAGTAGAGAACTTCACTAAAAAGACTATCAACTATGATCCTCAATACTGACCAATATCATGTTCTTATCTCCACTTTTTATGATCTGTCCCAAGAAAAATTATCCTGTGCTAAGTGAAGTGAATAGAACTAAGAGAATATTGCACACAGCAACAATAAGATTATGTAATGATCAACGGTGATGGACTTAGTTCTTTTAGCAAAAAGGTATTCAAGGCAATTCCAATAGACTCATAGTAGAAAATGCCATCTACATCCAGAAAGAGAACTATGGAAACTAAATGTGGAACAAAGCATAGTTTTTTTTTTTTTTTAACGTTTTTGTTATTGTTGGTTTTTGGGTTTTTTTTTTCTTTTCTGGTGTTTGGTTTTTTTTTTTTCCTTTTTGATCTGATTTTTCTTAAGCAGCATGATGAATGTGGAAATATGTTCAGAAGAATTGTACATATTTAATGTATTTTGGATTGCTTGCTGTCTTGGGCAGGGGGAAAGGGAGAAGCAAGGGAGAAAAATGTGAAACAGAAGGTTTTGCCAAGGTGAATGTTGAAAACTATCGTTACATGTATTTAGAAAATTAAAATACTATTAAAATTTTAAAAAGCTAGAAAAAAGAAAAAAATATCCTGCAACTGTGCCATTAATTTCACCAGCTCTGGCTTATTCTAGGACTTTGTTCAATTTTCAAGTTCTTTCATGATAACCCTACGAGATAGCTAATATCCATGAAGGTCAACCAAATAAAGTGATTTGTTCAAACATATCTTTACATATAGGAAATGAGCTTCTTACTCCACATTCAGTTTCCTTTCAAATGCAAAGCATTTCCTCATATAATTATCCCCTTTATGTATCTTCAATCTCCTCTTTTCTTTCCATTTTCCATCTATGTTCATGTTTTCATCATTTCTAAAACAAAAACTTTCCCTTGAAACTTATACTTTGCCAAACTATCATTTTATCTTTTTCTTCTTTTTCATGACAAACATGATTTTTAAAAGTGTCTATACTTAATATCTAATACCTCCATTTTTTTCATTCTTTCTCTTATAATTTATTCCAACCACTGTTAAAATTACAATCTCAAAGATCACCACTGGTCTCAGTCATCAAATCCAATGCTGATTTGTTTTTTTCTCGTATATTTTGAGGAATTTAACATCTGACATTCTTGACATAACAAGAATGGAAACATCCCTTGCTTTCAAGTTTACATTTTACTACTGAAGACAAGTACACATATAAGTCAATATAGAATAAATATAAAGTGAGTGAATACAAATAACCACAAAGTGCTTAATACAATATAGTTTGGGAGGAAGGGCACTAGAAGTTGAGGTATCAGGAAAGTTTTTCAAGGAAAAGGTAGTGCTTACTCAGAGTCTTGAAGGAAGAAAGAAACTCTGTGAATTGGAGAAAAGGAAAAATGCATTCCAGACTTCAGGACTGGCCTGAACAGAACTGCTTTTATGATTGTAGGGAAATCTGTATCTCAATGTGGACCATTAGGCTGGCTGTATTTTATTATCTAAGTGAATTTCCAAGGGCTCTGATTTCTAGCTCTCTATTTGTAAGCCTTGCTTCCCCTCATTTTGCATATACTAAATGGTTAAGAAATGCTCATTCAATTAATTTAAATATTTTATCTCTCTGCCTATAGAACACCCCTGTTTTTCTCCTAATTTCTCTATTTCTTCTTCTTCTTCTTCTTCTTCTTTTTTTTTTTTTTTTTTTTGCTTTTTGCTGAGGCAGTTGGGGTTAAGTGACCTGCCCAAGGTCACAAGCTAGGATGTGTTAAGTGTCTGAGGTCAAATTCGAACTCAGGTCTTCCTGATTTCAGGGCTGGTGCTCTATCCACTGCGTCACCTAGCTTCTCCCTAATTTCTCTATTTCATTGAAAAAATGTTTCTAAGCACAGTCTAATTCAGACCTTCATGTTTTCTTATCTAGTCTATTAATAATAATTTCCTGAATCATTCTCCTGTTTCCAGCTTATTTTCTCTCCAAACCACACATTACACTGTATCCACATAATCTTGCTAGCATGACACTCAGTTCATATTTGTGCACATAAACGTTCAGTATCTTCCCAACTGCCTAGACAGTAGAGTCTAAATTTGTGGTATTAACAGTTAATGTCCTTCATCTTTTCAGTCTTATCTTCTACCCCTCTTCATAAATTGCATGTTCCAACTATAGTGAATGATTCTTCAACCTCTGGTTCTTGTCTCACCCTCCCCTATCATTGGGTCTTTGCTTATACTCTCCTCCCAAATGAAAATGAAAGCCTCCTTCTCCCAATTCCAGCTAATTGCCCTATCTTTTTTCAAAGTCAAATTCAGGTATTTTCCTGATCCCTTTCTTGGCCTCATCCCCAGTGGAAAATTATCCTGACTTAAACTGGTTCTTTGGCATTTATTTCATTTTTCTCTGCATCATTATAATTATTTACAGAAAAATGCTTTCTCCTGTAATGCCCTAAAATTGCAATTGTAATATCCTTGAAATAAGAGTCTATCCTATCCAAATTGCTCAGTTAAATCAACTAATCAATAAACATTTATTAAGTATTATTTAATTTATTATTTACTTTGGGTTAGGCATTGTATTTAGCAAAGGTGATACAAAGAAAGGTAAAAACTCTAACCCCATCAGGAATTCATATTAGAATGGAGAAGACAATATAGGTACCTAAGGTATATATTGAATAAATGGAAATGAGTTTTAGAGTATTCTATTACAACCCCTTTCTGGGTTGGCATGTGTTTGGTGCTCTGAAGTCTACTATATAGTAAATGGGATTTGAGCTTAGTCTTAGGAAAGTCCCAGAAACTGTTTGCCTTCTATTTTCTTTCCCTAATGACTACCTTTTTCTGATTTATATGTGTTATTGATAAATATAAAGTTAAATAGACAGCACAGAAATGGGAGATGGAATGTGATGTTCTAGGAACTTGGTTTGGCTGTGATGGGAAGAAAAGAAAGTAAGTAAACTGGAAAAATAATAATGATCAAGTTATGATGAGCTTTAAATGACCAACAAGGGAGTTTATACCTACTTGTGAAGGTAATAGAGGGTCACTAGAACTTATTGAACAGAATAGGGGAAGAAGGACAGTAATAAGTATCCATCTATTAAAATAATATATACCTTCCCCTAAGAAGAGGGGATAATTGTTGGGAAAAATTAATAATTATTCCTTCAGATAGATTGAGTCTGATATATCTAAAGAACCTTCTGTTTGAGATGTCCAAAAGGTAGTTGATAATAAGAGATAAGATTGAATATGTTGCTACTGTTATTCAATCATTTCAATAATGTCTGATTCTCTGTAACTTCATTTGGAGTCCTGGCAAAGCTATTGGAATGGTTTGCCATTTCTTTCTCTAGAAGAAGAATAAAAGCAAACAGGGTTATGTGACTTGCCCAGGATCACACTGTTAGGAAGTGTCAGGACAGATTTGAATTCAGCAAGATGAGCTCTATCCACTGTGCCACCTGAATTGCTCCTGGATTGGATATATATATCTGGAAATTATTTACATTAAGGTCATAGTTAAACCCATGGGAGCTGATGAGATCACCAAAGGAGACGGGGAGAGAGAAAGAAAGAGAGAGATAGAAAAGATGCCCTGCACAAAAGATTGGGGAAATATCGAACACTGGTGGTTGTGATGGGAATAAAGAATCAAATAATTAGAAATCTTTAGGAAGATAATCAAGAAAGATCAGTACTATAAAAACCGTGTAAGGAGACAGTAAGTGTGAAAGAAAGCTGAAAACTCTAGAGGGGACCCCTGTTACCTCAAAAATAATTCCCCTGTTTAACATTTAAAGCCTTTCCTCTCTCCTGCCCCATCTGACCTTCCCAGATCTACCACTTCTATGCATCTTATAGCCCAGGCATTTGGGCCTACTCTCTGTTCTTCACATAGGATTCCATTTCCTATGGAAATGACTTTGGAAATGGCTATCCATATCTGGAATGCTCTTTCCTCCTCATTAGTGACTCTCATAATCCTTGGCTTCCTTCAAGGCTCAACTCAATCCCTATCTTCTAAAAAGTTTTTCAACTAGCTTACCCTGCCTTCTATCTTCTTCCTCCAAACAATGATGAGTGTTTTAGATAAATAGATAGATCATTCTACCATTGTATTTATTGTCTTCTTAGTTATAAAGTAATTCTTTGAGGTTAAGGTTGTGACTTTTTCAGTTTTGACTGTTAAATTGTTTTAATTTTTTCTGGTCAAACACATATATTAATTTTTTAAATACACATTTCTTTATGAATCATGTTAGGAGAGAAAAATCAGACCAAAAGGAAAAAACCATGGGAGAGGAAAAAAAACACAGAAAAAAAATAAACATAGCATGTGTTGATTTACATTTAATCTACATAGTTTTTTTTCTGGATGCAGATGGCATTTTCTACCAAAGTTTATTGTAATTGCCTTGGATTGACTGCTACTCTAAAATGCTTTGTGCTCTTAGAGTAGACTTGTTCAGTCATTTCAATCATGTTAGATTCTTCTTGACCCCATTTGGGATTTTATTAGAAAAGATTCTAGAGTAGTTTGGCATTTTCTTGTCCAGTTCATTTTACAGATGAAGAAACTGAGACAAACAGGACTTAATGATTTGCTGAGTGTCACACAGCTAGAAAGTGTCTAAGGTCAGACTTGAACTCAGGAAGCAGAGTCCTCCTGACTCCATGCCTAGTACTTTAGGCATTTTGGCACCACTTAGCTGCCCACTGATACCTATTATCTTTTATTATTCTTTTTTTCACTTTTGAGAGGCAGTGATGCAGAACGGATAGGTGCTATTATTATCCCTATTTTACAAATGAGGTAATTGAAACTGAGTGAACTTATGTGTCTTGCCCAGAGAAACACAGCTATCAAGTAAGCAAATTTAGGTCTTTAAGAATCCCATCTCCACATTATTCTACCTAGCTTCCCACAAACCTAAACAAAATAATAAAACAAACAAACAAACAAAAAACTAAACATACAACAAATAAAACACTTGAAATTAAGTAAATGGAAGGTTTTCTTATAATAATACAAATAAGGTCATCTGTAATCCCTGAAATTTTCTCTTATAACAAAAACCACAAAGGACTTACATTCGCTGAGAGTTGAGAT
Organism: Myrmecobius fasciatus; assembly: GCA_023553655.1. Lineage (NCBI taxonomy): Eukaryota > Metazoa > Chordata > Mammalia > Dasyuromorphia > Myrmecobiidae > Myrmecobius > Myrmecobius fasciatus. Next base: position 272,763 of record JAJPUD010002426.1, read on the forward strand.
GTAAGAGTTGCGACCTTTTCCTGTGATGCGACCAGCTCCCTCCGTAGTTTATGAATTTGCTGAATTTGAGGGGGAAAAATGAGTTTTATTTGCTAGTTTAATTGAACTTCTAATGAAGATTCATTCTGATGAAATATCTTGATATGAAGGATACCATGAAATCTGATTTAGGCCAAATTGACAAGTATTCAACAGACAGACGTGATAGAAATACAGAGATAGATAGACAGAATCTAATTTAGTTATTATTATTATTTTTTTTTTACTATATCCCAAATTGTACTGGTGGTGCTACCAAGTTTTAAAAGCTTTAAAAATGGGGCCATTGACAAATTTTTTTATGTCTAGTCAACTTCGATATATCCAAGAAGGCTTGTTACCAGCAGACTAACAAATATATAAAGAGTTTTCACAACAGAAATTTATAAAATGTAGAGGGGATCCACTCTGAAATATTAAAGAAAAAATCCCCCTGAAGTAAATTGTGGTAAATGGATATGTTTTTAACATATCTAGTTATGTTTATTAGCTGATGATTTATTAAGGATAGATGAACTTGTTTCACTCAAAAAAGAAATACTCATTTTAAGAACATAGTATGAAATTGAGATTCTATTATACAAAAATTCAAAATCCCAAATAAATATTTTTTTCACTGTGAAAATCAAATTCCATTTGTGATACACTTAGAGTAGAAAAATGGGAAAGGAGAGCATATCTATACACTAAATATTATAACTCAAACTTAAAAAGAAAAAATATATTAAAATCCTATGAGCTTTACCTTTACCTACACTCTCCCCTTCTCCTCTCATTTAATATTCTAGTCTTTCAAATATATAGTCACTAAGTATACCGAAAGTTTTAAAATGCCTTTAGTCTTAAATTGTTTTAAAAATACATTTCTTTGGGTCTTAAATTGGCAAAAATTCCCAGATTTCCTGTGTATATGCTCTGTTGTTATAACTTCTGTGGTCTCTCTTCATCTGTATTAATGTGTCCAGATTTGGCTACTATAAATCCCATAGAAAATTCTATAGCTGAAAGGTATGCCATGTTTTATCTCTACTATGTGTGCTTCAGGAAGCAATCATCATTTATGTGCCATAATGTACTGGGAATATCTATATTTCCTATTACTATTCCTTTCATTAAATTTTAGCTTAATGGATGTTTATAATAGTTTTGCTTACATATTCGTTCTTTAAGATAATAAAAAATATTTTTGTAAATAAAAATATAAACCACTAAACCACTATTCATTAATTTATAATAACAAATTCTTTTTTTCCAAAATTAACCCAGATGTTGTTAAAAATATAGTGGGAGGTATTAAGATTAGATTTTTACTTATTTGTTATTTTCACTCCATGAGTTGTTACATGTTGGCATCACACTAATTATCTTACCAATTTAAGTTATTATTAGGCACATGCATTTCATGAAATTTTTAGGGTATTTAAGTATATATTAAGTCTTATCCTCAAAAGATTTGGCTTGTGAGGCTGAAAAACTTTCTATTCATGCAAGGCTCAGCCTCTAAAAGAAATTATTTTTTCTAGCTTAATCTCTTTGCTAAGTTACCTCAGTAAGGAAAAGAGATTTCTGACATGGTTCAACTACATTCTATTTTTCTATTACATAGTCAGGTAGAAGTTAAAGTTTAAAGGATTAGGTTGGGTATTTTCAATGATTTTCAAAAAGAGTAAGCTTGGAGATACTTTATTATGCTATATTTCATAAAAATAGTGGTCTTCTTTCTGCAGAGAACTCTAGGCCAAGTGAACAAATAGAAAGCTATTAGATATTTATTTTGTAGTTAATTAGACCTCAAATTAATATTGTTCAAAATGAGATACATACTGATGGCAAACACAGTTCTAGTTATTTTCATGTATTTTAAAAGACTCATATTCTTAGATCTCTAGCATAATGTCACCAAATCGTCTTGGGTAAGTTCCTATCATAATATATTTAAAGTGATTTTGATCCAAATATCATTTTTCCCTTGATGGTTATTCCAACAGAAAACTCTTAATTGTATCCCATTTCTTTTATGGAAAATATGAAATCTAGTTCATTTGTGACATGATATAGGAAGCATTCAGAAATAATGTTATGCTAAAAAAAAGCAAAAATGCATAACGAACTACTGAGGAAGCAAAGAAATTAGATATTTCTTGACTTATATCAAGCTTTTCAACCATGTTATAAAGCTATATGGTTTACTCTGGAAAATATTTTAGGCATTTGAACCTCATAGACATGTTTTAATCTCCCCCCTTTTAAATACAGAATTGACATTAATATCTATGCTGTTGAGGAATGATTAAATAGGGATTGCAAGGAAGGAATTTATAAGCATGGGGAGATGCCAACATATCTTTTTTCTCTCTGCAGTTGTGTTGTCTCAGCATAAACTATTCAGAAAATCATTACTTCTCAATGAATATTATCTAAGTTGAATTTCTCTTGTAATCCATGGGGAAGTCACATCTTTTCACAAACTCTGTTACAGGCCCAATTCAACTTGAACATGATGTTTTTATTTCTTTTTTTTTTTATATGAGCATTTTTCTTTTTTGTAATAGTATTTTATTTTTCCAAATACAAGCAAAGATAGTTTCAGCATCCATCTATGCAAAACCTTGTGTTCCAAACTTTTCTCCTTCTCTCCTTCACACCTCTCCAAGACAGCAACCTGATACAGGGTAAACATGTTATATTTATCTTTGAATGGAATTAAATCACATATCTACTATACAGGTTTTATGAAACAGCCATCAGAGTCATAATTTTTTTGAAAATGACCAAGTTGGTTAGGGTTTTGGATTTAATCACTCATTTTGTGCTGTAAAAAATTGGACATCTTAGAACTAGTACATACTGTGCGATTCCATTGGCCTAGGGAAATGAAACTGTATTAAGATCCCAGTTATGGAAGAATCTGGCCTAGAAATCTGGGGGGTGAAAGTGCCTGCAATAGTTCCCTTTGATTCTGAAGGGTTTTTTGATGTAAACAATTCTGGCATCTATCTATAATCTTTCTGAAAAATATTCTCAGCAAACAGAAGCGCCCATATTTGTTCAGCTATTGCATCATGGAGACCCCTAGTGGTAATAACATTATTAACAATAAGAATGCTATTAGGACCTAGTCCTAGAGAATTAAAGATAAAGAGGAAGAAAGGGAAGAAGGGAGGAACAGAGGGATAGGTAGAGCTAGGTAGTGAAAAAAATGATAGATAAAGTACACAGAAATAGAGATGATAGAGAATTAATATTACATATTTTTACCTCAGAATGTGCTTTTTCTTCAGCCTGCAAAAGAAAAATAAAGTGTGAATTCAGAATCAGCAATTCAAAACACATGCAAATGAAATGCATTCTGGGCAAACATAAAGATGATTTTGTTTATGAATACTAGGCATGATGAAGCAGCAGAAAAATGTATATTAAAAAATAAGAGTTTAAGTTAAGATTTTCAAGAAACTAGAAATGTAGGCAAATTTGCTTGTTGTATAAGCATAATACAATGGACTCTGAGGCAGGAAGGCCATACTGGAATTTGGATTCTCTCATTTAGCTAGTCTGAAATTGTACAAGTCATTTCAAAACTCTGGGCATTCTGTAAATTTGTAAAATGAGGGAGTTGGCTTAGAAGATCTCTAAGTTTCTTTTTAGTATTAAATTGATGACCTGATGATACGTGCAGAACATTTTTTTTTAAGGTCAGCAGGAAGGAATAAAGTAGTATACAAATGTGAAATGAACACCAGGTTTATAATCAAAGGATCTGACTTCAAATCTAGGTTCTGTCTTTTATTACCGGTATGTCATTGGGCAAGTCATTATTTAACTTAGCTTGGTTTTAGTTTTTTCTCTTTGCTGGTAAAATAAGAAGTGGTTGGATTTTATAACTTCTTTATGGAATTTTCCAGCTCCAAATCTATTATCTTATGGTAGAGAATAAGTTAATGACGTAATCAGAATCAAGTTATTAGCAGCTTTAAAATAGCTTCCTTTCTTTTATGATTGACAGCATACTGGTCATAGAATCAGATAGAAGCAAAAACAAAAACAAAAACAAACAAAAAACAAACACAAAGAGGGGAGTGGACCTGACTGTTTCTACTTGAATTCTAAGGTCCATTCTTTATGAGTTATGGAAAATGCAATGCCAATGATCTTGTAAATTCCACTCTAGAAAGTCAACTCCTTATTTCCTATCCTAGCACATTTTAAGGAAGTTTTTAAAAGTGGCAATCCTCCTCCCCCCAAAACTGACTCTGCTGGTCGTGATAGCTTCCATTTCTATTTTCTTTTCCTATTAAGCCATAAGTCAGCAAAATGGGAGAACTAAGTAAGAAGGTAATGACTAAATGTAGCTGATAAACATCTTTAGTTGAAGAGCTTATGAAAATAAAGACTATTAGAGTAGCCTGCTGGGTGTTTTTGGTCTCAATTGTGAAAAATTCTTAGCTCTGGTTTTCCTCTTCATGCTGGGTTGCAATAATGCTAGGAAATGAGTTATGGGAGCCATTACTTTTGGGAAGCTACCTCATTCTGACAGAGCTTGAAAGGGCACAGTGTTACTGATTATCAGGCAACTATGTTCAATGCATTCAAACAGTTTCATTTGAAATCTGAGAAACAATCTGTCTGCTATTTTTAACTGCCCTGATTAATTGATACTAAAGTACGTCTAAGTAAAAAAATACATTTTTCCTTCCCTACAGGAATAAGGACTAAAAATAATTAGCCAGCAGAAAAAATGCTAAGCCCAGATTTTTGTTCAAGTCATTTTTCAGTTGTGTTTGACTCTCCATGACCCCATTTTCTTCTTAAAGATACTGGAGTGGTTTGCTATTTCTTTTTCCAATTTATTTTATAGATAAGAAAACTGAGGTAAACAGGATTTAGTGATTTGCCCAGGAGTCATAGAGTTAGTAAGTGTCTGAGGCCAGAAGCTTTGAAGTTCTATTTCTAAAACATTCACATCATTTTTATTACTTTTTTTTTTTTTTTGCTTTTTTGCTGAGGCAATTGGGGTTAATTGACTTGCCCAGGGTCACACAGCTAGGATGTGTTAAGTGTCTGAGGTCAGATTTGAACTCAGGTCCTCCTGACTTCAGGGCTGGTGTTCTATCCACTGTGCCACCTAGCTGCCCCCATTTTTATTACTTTTATCTATGCTGTCCTGTTGTAATTGTGGTTAAAATAATAGCAATCCTCTCCCACCACCATCTAAGAAATAACAATCTTTTTTTCTAAATAAACTATAGGCTAAAAAATTATAATTTTATTTTCTGAACAAGCTAATGATTTTCAAAATTGGACTTGTGTTTTAAGACAGAAAGATGACATCACATGAGGAAGGACTTAGAATCAGGATTCAAACACTCCCTCTATCATCTTAGCCAAATCACTCATAGATGTAGAACTGGTCTAACAATCTGATCCCAACCTCTGACTTTCTCTATGAGAAAACTAAAGTATAGTCATATACAAACACAGTTTCTTGATCTTCACTGCAGTTTGCTCTGTGTGCTGGATAGTCCTATATTTTTTATTATTTTTTTCCTTAATCACTTTTTTTAAAATGCCTATTTTATTTTTTGATTTATACAATAAAACATACATTTCCATAAGAGTGAAATTAAAAAGACTGTGCATGAAACTACAAATTAATTAATCTTGCAATTTTTAAAATACATAATAGTTATCATACAAATTTCTTTTTTTCTTCTCTCCCCATATTTTATATGAATAATTTGCAAATTGCTTTTAATTTTTCTACTCCTCCAAATCCTCCTTCTATACTTGTTCTTAGTAAGGCATGACAAAAAAGTATTTTTGTGATTGGATTTAAAGAAAAATAAATTCTTTATTTTGAAATGACAAATGAAATGGTCATGACACCTTTGGTATAACTACATGAGGTACTTTTCTTTGTTCTACTGAATTTTCCATTAACAATATAGTTAAAATCTTTCTATTAAAATCAATTCTTCCCTGAAGGTTATGAAATAATCACATAATATATTCTCTTTTGTAAATATTGGCTCTTGTTATTTGTTGATTAAAAAGGAATAACCTACCCTGTCACAATCTCCAACAAAACAGGCCACTTAGCCATTACCCTCATTCAAGCCCTCATTACCTCTTACCTGTGATACTGTAATAGTCTCCTAATTGGTTTCCCTCAATCTGATCTCTCGTCTCTTTAATCCATACTATGTCAAGCTAAAGAACTGATATTCCAAAAACTGTGGCTTTTTTCATCACCACCTTACTGAAATAGTTTCAGCAGTCGTTTTATTATGTCTAAGGTCAAACATAAACCAAGCACTTCATAATGTGGCTCCAAATTATTTTTACAGATTTATCTTAATATTGGTCTTCACGAACAATGTGATTTAGTAAACTTGGTAATATATATTTCACCTCAGTACTTAACAGCAAGCTGTCTCCCTTTCTCTAACTTCTCTCGCTGGGGATGTAAACTTTTGTCAAAAACAACTCTAATGTTACTTTCTATATGCCTTTCCTGATCTCCCCAGCAGTTAGTGCTGATCATTGCCCCACTCAAAAATACAATAAAATAAACCAAAACCAAAACAAAACAAAAAACAAAACCCCAAACTACTTTGTATTTACTCTATATATTTTGCAAATTCTTATCTATATCCTTCCTGGTTTTCCTCATTACAATGTCAGGTCTTTGAGAGATAAGGGATTGTTTCATTATACTCTTTTTATCTCCACGATCTATTGTAATGCCTTGTCCATCAAATATTCTCAATAAATATTTATTGAAAGGGATTCTAGGGTAGATTCCTTATTTGTCCGTATACTGTGACCCTGGACCAGATATTTCAACCTCCTTGAGCTGGATTATCTCCAGAGTCCTTTTCAGTTTCATCTATGTTCTTAAGACCTGCACTCCATACTTTGGTTCATACTTTTTCCTGTTACTGGAAAAGAGCTTTATACATCTCTGACCACTAAAATCCCACACAGTACTTCAAAACTAAAGTTAAAAAAATTACCTCTTAGGCCAGAAACCTTGAAGGTCATCACTTCCTAGTTTGATTTTTTTTTTTTTTGAGTACCCAATATAGGCCATCTTTAACTTCATTTTTTATCTAATTTTAAATTACTAGATGGGTATTGCCTCAAACAAACTGAGACCTAGAAAAGATCTAAAAGGTCATCTCCAGTCATCCTGACCTGTATCTTGGCACTGGACTCAAGATGATTTTGGAGGAAAGAGTGATGACTTTGCAATTCACTTGCAATTCAAGATATCATCTTTCTGATGTTATGGGTACTATTTAGAAAAAGAAAAAACAAAAACAAAAACAAAAAACAGACAGACAACAATCTAAGCCACTTTTGATACCCAATTCCAATACAGGATAACATAATTTCTACTTTCTCTACAATAAAATATTGTTTTGCTTACATTTTCCTTATAACTTGTCCCATCCTACTTTGCAGGTAATCATTGGGTGCCAAACTTTGAATCAGGAAAAGTAGAATTCAAATCTAGCCACAAATACTTAGCTGCATTGCTTAGGTCACTTAATTGGCCTCGATACAGTCACTTAACCATTCTCAACCTCAGTTTCCTTATCTGTAAAAAGGAGATGACAATAGGACATACTTCTCCAGGGTTTTGTGACAATGAAATTTAACATCTATGTAAAATGCTTTATAAAAATTAAAGTGCTTTATAAATGATAGATACTATGATCGTAAAAGTTAGCTATTATTATTGGCACGGTTTCTTAAATACAAGTCTTACTTGCTCTACTAAAATAAAATGTGTTGCTACTTGGAACCTGGTCTTTGCCCAGGTGCTATAAAAATTCCAATTTCAATTCAACTTGAATCACTTTTCCTGATTTACATAATTATTTCTTCCCCAAATTTCATTACTCTAATCCTATCACCTAATTACAGCCTTAACCAGTATCATCTCCTTCAGCCTCTTTTCTCCCCTCTTATTGGAGGGCTAGGTGGTACAATACTAAATTCCTCTCAAGGCCTTCTTTTGTAGAGGGCAGAAAATGTTTGTTGTTGTTGTTTTACCCACTTGACTCTTCATCTGTTGCTCCCCCTGATTTCAACTCCACTAAATAAAATGTTCCTATAATAGGTAACCCATGATCTTCTCCAGTATCCCATCCCACTTTCCTAACTCCTTTTGTGTTTGTCTTTCACCATTAGATTATTGCAAGCTATTTGAAGACGGGGAGTGTCTTTCTTTTTATTAATTGTATACACTGGGCTTAGCAATGTGTTTGGCACATAGTAAGCCTTTTTTATAAAATGTTTATTGGAATACTAGATTAGATTGGATTGGAATATACTATTTCCACTATTGTTTCTATGGAACATTTTATAACTATTTAAGTAATGAGGCTGAATATGAAAAAAAAATTTTATTTCATAAATTAAAAATAAAATTATTATTCTTTTGTAATTACTTGAACAAAGGAAATTATTACATAATTAGATGAGTCAGTCACTTATTCATTTTTTTGTTCTTCTGAGGTAGGTGTGATGGCCTAGAGGATATCAAGATGAAAAAATAAAAAAATGAAAATAGCCCAAAATATATATATATATATTATCAAAAATAGTGTAAAAAGCCATCTTTACTTCTAGAATATTAGACTGATCCCTCAAATTGTCAGAAGGTATAGCTTGTTAAGGCCCTTGTCACAAACTATTAGAAACAAGATGCAGTGAGAAAACTAGTACAAAACTTAAAAAGTTCTATTGAATTTTTTTATTTAAACCACACATAAATTGTTCATTTTAATAATGGGAATATTTTTAAAATTAAAATTAAATTATTTAAATTCTGATCTTTTTTTAAGTTTAAAAGAGGCAGAGATGAAGGAAGAATTCCCCTTGTGACAGTTCCAGCATCTGTGATTTCACAGACAATGGCTCTTTTTGAAAAAAGGACTTTATATAGTTTCTTGCTAATTTATTCTTTGCTCTTTGTCATCAAAGTAGAAAATCCCACAAAATGCTTGTCCTTGCTTTTGGGTTAAGCAAATACAGTACTTATTATTTTAAAATGCTTTAATCTTTACTCTCTCATTTCAGTTTAAAAAGAAAGAGAGAGACAGACAAAGAAACGGAGAAACCCAAGCCCTATGATATCTGTAAGAGAGGACCAGAAAATAAGTCATGTAAGTGACTTTTCTAACATTATCTACTAGATATTGGCTGAATCAGTTCAGAGCTTTTTTGGCTATAATGAACAGTGATGGTGGAAAAAATAATGTCAACTACTGTAATACTGCTTTGCCACTGTTAAAGAAGTTTGATATATGTATACATATGTATGTGTGTACATATATATGCATACACATGAGTGTATCTATGTATTATAGGAACTCCTAATGCAGGGTAATATCAGATGGGTTATTCTGTCCTCTAAACACAGCTGAGTCTTTTTATTTTCCTTTTGAGGAGGATACTTAAAACTGGGATCCATATGTTGAGGGGTAAGGATATCTTAACAGCAGTGGGGGTCCCCAGGCCAGTGTCATAGGTTTTGTGAAAGAATTTGCAGTCCCATTCTGCAAGCAAGGTTTTTGGCAAAATGGGTTTATTTCACTGAGAAACTCTTTCCCTCAGTGGACCACTTCCTGATTGGCAAAGTTTGGGGTACAGAGTATTATTTATTTAGTCTTTTATGGTTTGAGGTTAGGGAGCAATTAGGAGCTAATTTCCAAATCAATAAGGGGTGGTAAGTGTTTCCCAGATCAAAGTGATTCTCAGATCAATTGGAAGTGGGAGCTTCTCATGGGAACCAAGTAGTTTTCCCAGAGTTGGGAGACTCAGGTGGGTGGGGATCATTTTTAGGAATTTCTCCAAACCAGGTGGCCCACCCTCTACAAAGATCAGGGGGACACAGAGTCCTTATTACATCACATAGACCTGGTCCATGAAGAGATTTCCATTGAGCCATGAGACTGGATGGGAAAAAAAATACATAATGACTTCACTATCATTGGTTTCTTTGGAATGCTACATCTCTTATTATAACTTTCTCATTTAAATATCCATATTTTACATTATACTGGCAGAGGAGTTCCTACATACATGTGAACCCCTGTATCTTTTTTTTTTTTTTTTTTTTTGCTGAGGCAATTGAGGTTAAGTGACTTGCCCAGGGTCATACCGCTAGGGAATGTTAAGTAACTGAGACAAGATTTGAACTCAAGTCCCCCTGACTTCAGGGCTGGTGCTCTATCCACTGTGCCACCTAGCTACTTCATTTTCAATTTTACATCCTTTGTCTTTTGTCTTTTCTGATTTAGCTTAAATTTGCTTCCTGATGAAGTCTTCAGTATTAGGTGTGATTAACAGAGGAATTGATAAAATTAATCCCTGAGACAAGCAGGAAGAAGGCACTGATAGAGATGAGTTTAGCTCTACCCTCTAGGGAGGTCATCCAGTCTTAAAATCAATTATATCAAATTCTTGAAACCCACTTTCTGTAGAAGTCTCATCTGTCAGAAATTCTAGTCATGTCATTGAGGTTAAATTTTCCCTAAAAAATCTACTTGTGAGTCGTTCTATGGATGTTGCCTTCCTTGGGGTCAGTCCACCACAGCATTGTCTCATGGTATCTGACTCCTTACCTCTCCCCTATGCCACATAGTATCTCTCCTAACTCCACTATGCTTCCCGATGTGATCTATAATGTGATGTTTGGCACCAAATGATGGTAGACACCAAAAGTTGGGGTTTGATCATGTGAAGAATTCACAATGGCCATTCTCTTTGGCAAAAGGTAGATTTATTTAGAAGAATGGGTTACAGACAAAATGGAGGGGATACAATAGACACCAGAAATGTTGAATATGTATTAGAGTGGGAAAGCATATAAAAGACAAGTTCCTCAGTGGAACTCACAATTATCCAGTAGAAAGGGAGAACCCCATGAGGTTGGGGCATGCCCTTAGCTGGCAGGCTAAGTCCTCAAAGGGACTTAGCATCCTAAAAGAATATTTTTTTTCCTTTCAGATTAATTCTGAAAAAAATTCTCAGTCTAATTCCCAATCAGATCAAATATTTTAAATTGATTTTCAATCATTTTGTTTAAATTTATTTAGAAATAACTAATTAATCTGGGATTTGGGATCTTTAATGTAAATTCAGCTAATTTATCAGTTCATTTTTAGCTTTGAATGGGTATTTCTCCCCTTTCCATTAAAAATTGTTATCTTCTTCCATATGGGTATTTCAGGGAATAATCGCAAAGATGAGGCAGTAGAGTCTTGAAATTAGCCAAGTGTTCTATCCTGCTTGTACTGTCTCATGTGCTCTGTGGTGACATATTGTGAAGTTATCCAATTTAAATTAAGGGTTCTGCTAAAACAGCAAATGCAGAATGGTAATTCCATTCCAGATATTATTATGTTGAGTTCCACCTAGAAAGTTGCCATTTCTGATGCTTTAATATTGACTTTCTAAAATTATCATTACTAATTCATCCCTAAGAAAACACAGTGATCACTCAGTATTGGTGGGATTTTAGTGGTTAAATAAAAAATGATAAGTCTCCAGGACAAGTTTTTGTCATATGACCAGAAAGGTAGCTCTCGTTATGTAAGGTGCATTTCAGCTGTAAAATGTAAAAATTTTCCACAGATGAGCTACACCCCTTTCCAGCATTGAAGAAATATAGCTTAGTAGGGAAATATAGCAGTAATTTGGAGGTGTCTTAAGTTGTGGCAATCTGATTCCAAAGTCCTCTGGCTTTCCACTCCTCCTCCCACCCCCAACAGCCAATCTAGGAATACTATTGTTCTAATAATCTGTCTGATGCTGAACAGACCACTCCTCACTTCATTGCTGACTGATAATCTGGTCAGTGAGAACCAAATTCTGGAGCCACTTCCCAGTTCATTGCTGACTTGTCAGATGGATAATCTGTTGGTCAGTGATAACCAAATTCCATTCTGCAAACCATTCCTCCATGCCATAAAATTAGCATGTCAATGCTAGAAAGCTGGATAAAGGGCTCTCTTCTCTCAGGACTTTGCTAATTTTTTTTTTTGTAACTCAGCCCACTTGTAATAGCATTACAATTGCAATAAGTTCAATTCTTTTGAGACTCCTCTTGACATTTTTCCCAACCTCAACAGCATGAAACAGCCATGGTTCCAGCAGAAGACAGGGATCTTAAACCCTTATCCCCAGAATTTCTTCTCTCCAAAGGACAGAAAAGGAGAAAATGACAGGTCACATCCCAGGGTCTATTATTTAGCCAAGGATTGTGGAACAAAAAGGACCAGAACCTAAGACTTGCAGAAAAGCTACAGAAAGAGAAAACACCCTCTTTGTGGGATTTCCCATGCTTCTCTACCTTAGAGAGACTTGTAGAATCTGTACATCCCTGGCTAACCTGGATTCTTCTGGATTTTATGCTGATATCCCAATATCTTCGACATAACTTGACTATATCTGGCATGAAATTTCCATAAAGAAAGAAAACAGGTGGCAATTTGGCTATAATTAAAAAAAATTCTAAAGATTTTTGGTTGATTCTAGAGAGCATTTTGGAAATATGTTCAAAAAGTTATCAAACTGTGCATACCCTTTGACCCAGCAGTGTTTCTACTGGGCCTATATCCCAAAGAAATCATAAAGGAAGGAAAGGGACCCACATGTGCAAAAATGTTTGTGGCAGCCCTTTCTGTAGTGGCTAGAAACTGGAAACTGAATGGATGCCCATCAATTGGAGAATGGCTGAATAAATTATGGTATATGAATCATGGGATATTATTGTTCTATAAGAAATAACCAGTAGGATAATTTTAGAGAGGCCTGGAGAGACTTGCATGAACTGATGCTGAGTGAAACGAGCAGAACCAGGAGATTATACACGGCAACAACAAGACTATATGATGATCAATTCTGATGGACATGGCTCTCTTCAACATTGAGATGTTTCAAACCAGTTCCAATTGTTCAGTGATGAAGAAAGCCATATACACCCAGAGAGAGGGATCTGAATGTGGACCACAATATTTTCTGCTCTCTATTGATGTTTGCTTGCATTGTATTTCCTTTCTCAGATTTTTTTTTCTTATAGATACGATTTTTCTTGTACAGCAAGATAACTGTATAAATATGTATACACATATTCGATTTGTCAAATATTTTAACAAAATTAACATGTATTAGACTTCCTGCCATCTAGAAGAGGGGATAGGATGTAGGGAAAAACTTGTAACAGAAAGCTTTGTAAGGGTCAATGTTGAAAAATTACCTAAGCATATGTTTTGCAAATAAAAAAGCTTTAATTAAAAAAAAAGAATTTAGTGTTGTAATCTGAAATTTAGGATTGAAAACTGTATCATAGTTTTATTTTAGATTAATTAGCATAATTATAAATGAGGGTGTAGTCTACCCTTCTCTTATTGGGACTATACTACCTCTTCATTGATAATTGGGGAAGTGGAAAGAATCTCACTTGTGCTCAGCCCTTCTCTGGGCCTTCCCTGCTGGAAGGAATAGCCTATTTTCACATGGTCTTAATAACTGAATATCTGTTGTTGCTGGGGTTTTTTTTTTAATTTTACAAGTTTGTGGTGGTTGTTTTAACAGCAAAATCATTTCTGTAATGCTAAAACATCACTTAGATAAGATGCTATATCAAGATTCTATTGCTTAGTAATGCAAGAAACTTCTTATTTTAATAATGATTTGAGAGAAGGTCAGAGGAGGACACAGAGAGTCACGTCTTCATTCCGCCGTCTTGGCTCTGCCCCCAATGCAAGAAACTTCTAAGAGAAGTTTGTTAGATTTGGGGTAAACTGAAAATGCTCTGAAAATGATTATTTCCAAACCCATTCAGAAATTATCTAATGTTAAATGCATCATGATCTCAATGTTTACTGCCTCCCATCATATTGATATAATAGAACTTTGTCCCCTTGATCTTTTTGGAGGTGAGTCTGGATTGGAAAAACCCTGAATCTCAACCCCTCCGGGCCACTGGGAGCATCCCCACAATGTAATGCTCAGGAGAAACTGAAACAGCATTAGAGATTGGAGATTATTAATAATTTATTGATAGTAGTGGAGAGTTTGGACTGGCAACCATATTAGCCAGCAGTCTGGATCTCAAAGTATCCAGCTGGAAGTGTGTAATCCATAATGATGAGTCTAGATGAGACTCTTGTCTCAAAGCATCCAGTCCATGGAGCCCGGGGGGGGGGGGGGGGGGGGGATTCCAAGGACTCTTATAGGGCTCTGGAAGGAGGGGTAGAGCACTGGAGGATAGAAGTTCCAGGAAAGGAACATAAATTCAGTTCTGACAGGTTGGGGATATGGAGGAAGGATCATAAATTCTGATCAGGAGCTAGGAGACACTGAGTCTGAGACCAGAAAGATATGCTCAAACATTGGAGATAAGGCATCTGGAGTTTTATGACTCTGGAATGCCAGTGTCCACAGCTCTGCAGCCCTAATTATCTCAGTCCTAATGGCCTGGAAGGGGGGGGGGTTGCCACCAGGGAAACTGAAGCAGAACAATTCAGGGAAATTGGAGTTGAACAATTGAGGCAGAACAAGTAAGGAAAACTGAGACAGAGGAACTATGGCACAACATCCTCCTACCTGGTTCCCATGGGAAACTCCCACCTTCAATTGAGCTGGGAATCACTTTGGTCTAGGAAATAATCACCACTCATTATTGACCTGGAAATTAGTCCCTTTATTCATCTGGAAATCAGTCTCTAACCCTAAGCCATAGAAAGCTAAATAAAATCAAAACCCTGCACCCCAAACTTTACTGTCTTCCTAACCAGGAAGCAGCCCATTGAGAAAAACAGTTTCTTAGTGAAAAAAAAAACAAAAACATTTTGCCCAAAACCTTGCTTGCCGATTGAATTCTTTCACAAAACCTGAGATATCAGCCTGGGGGCTCCCATTGCTATTAGGGTATTCTTATCCTTCAACAATATCAGCCCCTAGACCGGTTTAGGCACAATGATTTATAAGCTTATTTCTTTTTATATCTAAAGCTTCTGATATGGAAGAAAAAAATTCTTTGTATTTGAATTCAGATATGGATAATATCCAATAAATCAGAAAACCTACTATCCCAGAGAAATGCCATGGAACTTCAGAAAATGGAGGTTTGTTCTTCTGGGCAAAAAGGAGTTTGAAAGATAACTTTTTGAATTGTACTTGAGATCAGATCCTTCTAACTTGATCACCCAAATAGTGTTCCTTTCTATGTGAATAGATTTCTATATATTCTATATGAATATGAATATGAAAAATTTCCACCTATTTCTGAGTCTGACAAAGGGGTAGAATTCATGTCTATTTTTCAGGCCTTAAGTCAAACAGCTAAGAATGCTTTCTCTTATCCCTGTTCTTTGTTATCCTGGATGAAATGGGAGATCTTGGCCTTTTAAAGCTATAGAGTTTTCATCAGGTCTCAGTTTGACTGAGGCTGCACCCATTTAGTGATTAAGGCTAGGTAGCAAATGAGAAAAAGAATCTCCTCTTTCACCTAGTTCAAAAAAAACAAATAACAAAAAAACTAATTAACTAAATAAATGAATTGATGAATGAATCTGAATCTGGGAGGGAAAACCCTCAGGGTTTCTGCTCAAAGCAGAAATGACTGATGAGGAAGTGGAAATAACCAAAGAGTAAGTCATTTACTCAGGGTCACAAAGGTAGTATCTGAAACTGGATTTTAAAGAAGATCTTGATAATAGGCTCTGTGCTTTAGTCACTGAACCAACTGGCTAGTTGCTTTAAATGTACAGAATCATAGATTTAGAGCTAGAAGAAAATTTAGAGATCATACAGCCATAAGCGATTTAAGAGGCAACTGAGTCCTAGAGAGATAAAGTGACTTATCCAAGTTAGAAGTGATGGGTTCTAGATTTGAACTCAGGACCCATAATTTTAAGTTCAACGCTCTTTCCATTATATCAACAAGGAAAATAAACTCAAAATTAGAATGCCACCATTGGACTGGGGCATTGTATACCATGGACAAATTATTGAGTCCCTTAGTATCTTAGGTAATTCTCTGTGAGAATAAGTTACAGATGAGTGGCTTGTCTGCATTATTGGAGGCCATTTTCACACTGGAAATTCCTTAGATAGTTGAATTTGTGAGTCTGAACCTAACTTTCCCCATTCCCACCCCACTCTCCAGAAAGAACCAAAACAATTTATAAAAGAAAAGAAAACTTTTTTTTTTTTAATTGATCAAACCTTCAGTAAAGGAAAAGAGGTACAATTTGGCATCTATCTGCCAGCATTTCTGATTCTCTAATCTGATTCTCTTCTCTGGAGATTAAAGGAAAGCAGCTACTCATTAACCCAATCCCAAAGCTCATCAGCCTGGAAGCTTTGACCTGCCCATTGTTCCAACGTGGTCCATGTGGCCCCTGGGAGGCCACAAAGTGACTTGCTCTCTCAGGCTTTCCATATCTGTAGTAGACTTAGTCTGGATACATGATTATCTTTATACCTATTGCATGTCAGAGCTAATGCATTCATGACCCATCAGATTTAGTGCCTCTCTCCTTCTTCCCATAGCAGGGATTAAAGGCATGTATCATTACACTCAGCTATTGTTGGCATTTAAAGGCAATCAAGATAGATGCTTCCTGAAACTGAGA
The DNA here is from genome assembly GCA_023553655.1 of Myrmecobius fasciatus. Lineage (NCBI taxonomy): Eukaryota > Metazoa > Chordata > Mammalia > Dasyuromorphia > Myrmecobiidae > Myrmecobius > Myrmecobius fasciatus. The sequence goes on from JAJPUD010002426.1 coordinate 289,457, forward strand.
AGAGTGTTTTAATCCAGCCAGTTGCATGGGTTATTCCACTTAGTATGAGAGTTACGGAATTCTAGACAAGTTGTTTCTGTTCCTTTGAACAGTGTCTCATTATGACTTGATAAATGCAAAAATCAAACTTTGAAACAACTTAATCACTTGGAAATGAGAAAAGATCTATTTTATCATATTTTGTACTTCAATGCTCTAGCTGTGTGAACCTGGGCAAATCATTTAATCTGTTTGTCTCGGTTTCATCATTGATACAATGGGGATAATAACAGCACCTATTTCCTAGGATGGTTGTGGGTTGAAATGAGATAATAATTCTAAGTATTTAGCATAGAACTTGGCACATAATTATGCTAAATAAAAATCACTCTCATTATTATTAATTATATATCTATTATCTATCTATATGCAGACCTATATATTCAAATATATACAAATGAATATATTGTTGTATATATATGTGTGTATGTATATCTATCTATATTTGCAGATGTAAATATAAATACACACACATATCCTTTTTTCAGAATCTTTTTTAAATCCACAAAATAAAATATATAAAAAATTACAAAGAAAATTCAGTTATACTAAAAAATTATATATACATATATAAGTATTTCATTTAGGGTCTAGTTATATATGATGCATAACTATATTTCAGTTACATAGTATATATATTTAACTGTTTTTAACATAACTTCTATATAATAAAATCATTATAGTTAATATAATGCATATTACAAGTTATATACTGTACTTTTCAATATAATATGTAAACATAGACACACATATAAGATTAAAAATTATATTAAAACAGTTATATACATGTAACTATATTTCAGTTATGGAGTGTTATTTTAATTATGTTATATATTAATATTACATCTGTAGCTGTATTTCAATATAACTGCTTTTTATATGACAATAGGAGTCCATGACCAAAAAAAGGTTAAGATTCCCTATATTTTGCCAGTTGCTGCAAGATGCAATAATACATTATCAAAAGGACAGATCAAACAAATTCCTTGGAAGAAGGGTTAGAAAGAAACCAAATACAATAATGTACATTAGGGTTAGAAGGATTTCCTTTTAAATCAATACTTCCCTCTTAGGAAATCCAAATCCATCCCTCAATGAACATTTAAAAACAAACAAGACAGATCTCTGACCTTTCAGAACAATTTCCTCCAATAAGAGAATTCAAATAATATGAAAGAACAAATTAGAATATCAATTATCCCTCTGGTACTTAAGGAACATATTATAGAAACAGGTTAAAAGTGACCAACTTGAGGAGTCAAAGATAGATCACAGACTATTATCCTGGTATCTCAGAAATTGTACTAAACTCTAAACTTTGATATACTTCAGTTTTAAGCATACACATTAACTAAAATGTGTTTTCCTTACCTCAATTCAAGTGAAAGAACACATTCAAAAGCTATTAATAGAACCTGCTGGGGGAGGGGAATTGTTAACTACATTTCATTTAGTTTATCAGCCTATTTTTAATTTAACTGAAAGCAAAACGATGAAATTCAGGCTATATTTGCCATCTCCCTTCTAACTTTGGAATTTAAATTAATACTCACTGTAGAATAGAGAGAAGATGTGCTCGAAACCAGTGATAATGAAGACCCATGGACTGGAGAGAGGAAAAAATAAAAGGGAAAAGATCAGTTAAAAACCTTAACAGAATTGGCAAACTCCCCAAAGGAATGGGAAGCAGATATTGTACTCAACACAAGTTAAGGCCAGATAGCTTTAGAAAAATCTGACTTCAGTTTGTCTGATAAATATTTTGTCTGGATTTTCTTCCAACCAAAACAAGTAAAGTAAACACAAAGGTACTAAGTTCAAGCCTAATAAAATGTAAAAAGCAGAGACCATTTCATTATAAAATGATCCATTAATCATATACATTATCCCTTTTGGCAGGAACCATATAATTTTTTCTTACTGGGCCTTTTTTCCCCCATTTTTTTTCCCCAATAGCTTTGCAAAATAGGTACTGACAGTTTATTCTGCTAAGCACCTTATCATTACATATGAACAGGTGATCATACTCATTTAAATGCAGAAGTATAATGCATTCTAAATTGAAGTGCTATAGAAAATAAATAGAATAGATGGAATTACTGCTTTACTTTTTCATGTAGTATCTCTCTCTCCTGAGTATCTCTATTGATAAAAATATTGGACTACAAATAGTTCATTTTGTTTCTGTATACATAAAATATTAAAGCCAGAGCCAATAGCTCAGGTAAAACTGAGCTTATCAATCAATGCAGAAAAAACTCTGCCAGCTTTCATATGCTATGTCTCCACATATAATAATCTGTCATTAATTGGTATCACAAAGGATGACAGTAACATGCAATTAATTATATAGGCCTTTCTAGTTTTGTTGATACTTTCATATATGATTTTTCATTTGATTTTTACAAAGACTCTTTGAAATAGGCTGTATATGTGTCATCATCTCTATTATAGAGAGGAAGAAACAGGTCCAAATTGATCTAGAATACCAATAATTATAGAGCCAGGACTAGAATGCTTATGTGGCTCAGTTTTCTTAATTGTAAAATCACTAGATTGAAGGTCCCTTCCTTCTAACATATAAGCTATTCTACTCCCCATGAAACAATGCTACTTTTCAAAATTTCATATCTCTACTACCTCTAAAAACTGTCAGGTAAGAGTAACAGTAGTTATAGTGGAAAGAATAAGTTCAGGGGACCTGAGTTAGACTTAGACACATGGCCAACTAAGTTGTGGAATCTTTGGGAGTTATATAAACATTACATGCTTCAATATCCTTATTTGTTAAACAAGGTGGTTATATATGCTCATGCCTAAGTTCCTTCCAGCTTTAAACATTCAAATGTAAGAATGAAAATAATTCTATAATCCATTGCCTAAATACTGAAAGGTTATGTTTAAAAGGAACTTATTTATTCCCTTTCCTTATTCAGATTGGTTTTGTTTCATGGACCATTAGTGTCCATGAGATTTTCTTTTCAAAAACACTGAAGTGATTTGTTATTTCCTTCTCCAGTGGATTAAGGTAAATAGAGGCTGAGTGACTTGCTGGGGGTCACACAGCTAGTAAGTGTCTGAGGCTGAATTTGAACTCAAATTTTCCTGACCTCAGATCCAGTGTTCTATCCACTTTGATATTTAGCTGTCTCCTACATTCCAGATTGCTTAACTCAGAAGTTGTTGTTGTTGACTTGGTAGTAAGTTAGCCATCTCAAGAAACTAGAGCAATTTGTTCTGGAATATGGAATAATACCCAGAAAATTAATTATTTTTTTTCTTTTTCTTTTGCTTTTTGCTGAGGCAATTGAGGTTAAAGTGACTTGCCCAGGGTCACACAGCTAGGGAATGTTAAGTGTCTGAGACCAGATTTGAACTCAGGTCCTCCTGACTTCAGGGCTGGTGCTCTATCCACTGTGCCACCTAGCTGCCCCAATTAATTTTTTTTTCAGTGTCACACAAAGGTATACCTGTAGACATTCACAGCAGCAAAATCATCCTGGAATTTGCCTCCAGTTTGATTTCTGAATTAGGGTTTCCCTATACAAGAGCATTCAAAAGTGGTGAACACGTTTTATTTACTGAGAGAGCACAGAGTCAGTACGATAAATTGATTAAAAGCAAAAAAAAAAAAAAAAGACAATTGCAGTGGTTTTCATTAGGCTCATCCAACATGGAAGAAGATTATTTGGTTTTGATTATATTGCAATTTCTAAATTATAAACTCTAAATCATGGAATACTATAGATATTGGAAATATAGGGCTGACATGTTTATATTTATTTAAATTTCACCTGAAATGTGTCCTTTTCCTACCCTCAATCCCTTGGAGCATATATTGTCTGCCTGCTCTTGGCAACCTGGTGGATCACTGGGAGCAAACTCTATGGTTCTCATTAACTCCACTGAAGTCCTATTCCAAGCCAATGTTGAGGTGAGTCTGGACTCTAATACCTCAGATGATAATCAACTATCACAGGTATTTGTAATTTTTATATATAAGCTGCATGATAGGTTGAAGAACTGGAAATATTTAATGCCAAAAAAAAGCCCAATACAAACCTTAACTGGGACTTGATCAACATTTCAATTTCAAGAGTGCTTTCCCTAAGAAGAGAGGATTATGAGCAACAGGTGGAAGGACCAAAGGACTATGTGGTCTTGATGTAAGGAGAAGTCACTCAACTATGAGAGCTATGCAAAAGTGAATTGGGCTGTCCTTGGAGAGAGAGAATGTTCTCCATAAATGAATGATCAATTTATCATTAATTTTCAAGAACACTAACGTATTCTTGTTTGGGAATATATTGGACTAGATGACATCTGAAGTCCTTTTTTTGTGGAGATTCTGTGAATACATAAATGGATCACCAAGGGACAACTTCAATAAGTTTGCTAATGGTATCCTGGGATGGTCACATGATAATGCAATGTAAAGGAATCTTGTTGTTATTCAGTAGTTCAGGTTTTGTCCAACTCTGTCAAGCCATTTGGAGTTTTCTGGGCAAAAGTAATCAAGTAGTTTGCAATTTCCATTTCCAGCTCATTTTATACACGAAGAAACTAAGGCAAATAGGGGTAAGTGGCTTACCTAGGTTACATAACTAGTAAATGTCTGAGGTTAAACTTGAACTCAGGACTATTAGTCCTCCTGATTTCAGGTCTGACACTCTATGTATTATGGCTTTACCTAGCAACCCAATATTCTATTCCTGTATAGGAAATGTGATTCTCAAAGATGCTCTGCCAAGTTATTATATCACTGAAGATTGATACTATGTGTCAGGGAAGAAAATATCCAAGCTAGAAAACTGCTGGTCCCTCAAAAAATTTATTCAAGTGAATTTCTACTTGCATACTGTATTGTATTTACCTTTTCCTATTCATGTTTCATCTTTAAAAACAAAAACAAAAATTATATGCAAAAAATTTTCAGTGAACCAATGAATCATCTTTTATGTTATTATCAGTGAATTCTACAATAAAATATATTTAATTTTGATTCAAAGTTTGATGTTTTCTGAAACTAGGCCAGTGTAATTTATCTAGAATTTACAAATATAAAGCTGCGTATAGCTAGTTGGGTAAAGTCAAATTTATTGTTTTTGTTCAAAAACCAATATAGAACTTATCATGCATAGAGAACATAAAACGTGATCCTTGAAATAAATTTTAAAAGGTCAGAACATGGTGAGTGGATTTCTGAGTTTAAAAATGGATAACATCTCAGAGTTCATTTCATAATGGTTTTTTGTATCAGAACTCAAAAATATCAATATGCCATTTTAGCTGAACTATGTAATATTAACTTGAGCTGATTTCTGAGATTGTAAGATTTATCATTAAAAAAAAAAACTCTTCACTACATAGAGAGTTACATTAGTAGGTAGAGGCTAACTTATTGTTCCTAGTATAATTCCCTGGTAAACCCTAATTGAAATTTCCCTAAAAACCCAAGAAAATCTTTTGTTAGTTCTTTCTCTCTCTCCCTGTGTCTGTCTTTTTGTCTCTTTGTCTCTCTTTCTCTCTCTCTCTCTACATACACACACACACACACACACACACACACACCAAAACACACCCATAGACCTGTATGTGTATTATGCATGTCTGTGTCAGACAAATGTGCTGTGTTTGGAGTTAAAAAAATCTTAGCTCAAATTCTGCTTCTTATGCTAGTTTTGTGGCTTTGGGCATGCCACATCATCTCTCAATCCCAATTCCTTCATCTGTGAAGTGGACATAATAGTAGTACCTGACTTTCAGGGTTTTTGTGAGGAATGAGATAATACATTTAGTGCTTTATAAAGCTTAAAGTGACATATATGCTAGCTATTATGTATATATTGTAAACTTGTTTATACATAGCACTAGAGGGAATTAAAAGCTGGTTCTGTATTTTAATTAATATAGGAAACTCCCACTGACTTTTCCTCAATTTTTTCATCCTCTACTAATATGTATTGGTACTTTGTCACTTACATTCTTGAGGCACTTAGAAGTTAAATGATTTGCCAAGAGTCACATAGTCTGTATAAATTTAATAAATGCATGGCTCATAATTGGCACTTAATAAAAAGTGATAGATTGATCTTCTGAACATGTCTTCCTTTCTCTGAGCTTTCTATATAGTACATAACATTGCTTCTCCAAATAGGACAATAAAAATGATATCCAAATTTCCTTTCCTTCAGGGATCCATAAATACAAATATTCATTTTAGCAATCAGTAAGACTACATTTAGTCAACATCTGTTTTGTAAAGGCTCATAGGTGTTCTTGGCATTTCAGAGCAAAACATTACCATTATCCTTATTTTGCAAGAATGAAAATGTAGATTCCCCCCCCTTTATTCCCACCCCTCAGGCTTACCTTCTTCCATGCTGTCTCTGAATGAGCCTGAATGACTAATGGCTCTTGGTCTTTCTTCTAAAGATGTGGCACTACCACACAGCTGGGAGTCATCATACAGATCAAAGGAAGAATCTTGAGCAGGGATACTGTTGGAACGCATCATACTGGGGCCAGGAAGATTAAACTGGGATAGGTTGGTGGGACTCACTGCAAAACAAAGTATATATTCTATTCTCCATTTCCTTATACATTCAAAAGGGGAAGTTTTACTTTGAACTAGAGAACAGACTTTCAAGAGATTACATAAACAAGTTCCCCCTATCAGTGCAAGTAGCTATTATTTATTCTGAAATATTCTATACCATATATGTTATTTAGTTACAGATACCAAAAAGGCTTTGACATTTGATCTCATTGGATCTGGAATTCCAGAGTGAGGAAACCCTCTATATTAAGGTACTTTTTTTGTAACCAGTAGTCTTAGAAACTTAAACATAGCATCAAGAGGATATAAATGACTTATCCACAGTCACATAGCCATTGTGTCATGGGTTAAGACTTGAAGCAGAAACCAGTGTCTCTGGCTGAAGCCAGTTTTCCACACACAGTCTTTCTAGTCACATATCAAATGGTAATTATTTTAACACCTCAGTTTTCCTTCAAGCTAGCAAAAGCATATCCCTATGAAAAGCAACCTTTCCATTTAAACATTAATATTAATATTAAACAAACAGAAGAAAGTATCATTATCTCCAGAGGTTATAATAAAAAATTAATTATACATTTGCATATGTAATATAAGAAATGAATAAAAAGTTATCTGTTCTCAAATCTTTACCAACTGGATTATGGTAATACATTTATCTAAAGGTCAGGCAGAAAGTAGGAGGAGAAATTAAAATGAAATTTCCAAAGTAGAATATTAGAGTTGGATAAGCCAAGCTTTAACATATGTATTATGCCAACATTTTCAGTGAACAAATACTCAACTCACACTCATATCACCATTATAACTTATCCCAGCTAGCCTATAATAATTGCAAGAAAGCTAAATGAATGTTTTTGTTTTGTTTTGTTTTGTTTAAATGAAAGTGAAATTAATAGTGGATAATTGTTCTTCCTAGCTAAAAATAGTCAGCCCAGATAAGCCATAGATTATTTTTATAATTTTCCTCCCCTTTTTTTCTTTACCATATATATATATATTCTTTTAGTGCCAAAGAAACGCATCTAGTTTACAAATTGTAGTTCAAAAGTATGTTTGTAAGCTAATTGTGTAGAACTAAGAATACATTCTCACAAAAAGAAAAGTAGTAAATTGTGGCTAAGTGTCCAATCCAGATCATAAAAGCCCATAACTCTAAAATGTTATTAAAATGCTATATATTTGCAATGAAAAATGGTTGAAAAATAATAAAATTAGCCATTCTAGTAATTCCACAAATCTGAAAGAAAAATACAATAGATTTGAAAAAGAAATAGTCCATTTTACTTATTTATTTGTTTGTTTTGTTTTTAAAAGTTAATGCTGATGCATGAGAGATGATAGGTTAATGGAAATTTGTGGGGTTGCTGATGGAAATTTCTGGTTACTTCATAAGAGTCATAGTCTTAGAGTTAGTTGGAACCTTAGAAATGATTAGATATTAAATGATATTTCTCAAGGTATGAGAAAGAAACATAAATTTCTTTACATCTCATTTGGCTTCCATGACTGGATGTCAGGTATATAGGAATTATTTAATAAATGCTGATCTCTTTTGTTTCTTTTTCCCCTTTCTTCTTTCCTCCATATTTTCTTTCCTGTCTTTCTCACTTTTTTCTTCCTTCCTTCTTATATTTCTTTCTGTTTTCCTTTCTTCATTTCTACTTTCCTTCATTCCTTTCTGCCTTCCTGCCTTCTTTCTTTCCTTCCTTCTCTCCTGTCTTTTGCCTTCTTTTCTATCATACCTTTCTTTTTTCCTTCCTGTCTTTTCTACTTTCCTTCCTTCCTTTTTATCTTTCTCCCTCCCTGCCTTCCTTCTAACTCATGGTTTTTATTTTCCTTTGTAAGGATATATTAAAAATAATCTTATTCTTATTAGATATTATAGAAATGTTTGTATGTTTGTTTTTTTGTTCAGAAATTAAAGGGACAGAAAAACAAAGAATTGTCTTAGACTGATTAGAAAGGAGAGGTCTCATGGCAGAGTCTCAATGCTAGAGACAGTTTTTATTTGGGAAGGTCCAATGTCAGTCATTGGATTAGTGATTCTAGACAAGAAACCTAATCTCTCAGTGCCCCAGGGAATATTTTATCAAGGATTATTAACCTTTTTTGTGATAAATATCTTTGGCAGCTTGGCAAAGACTAAAGATTCCTTCTGAGAATAATATTTTAAAATGCATAAAATTAAATACATAGAACTAGAAAGGAAATGAATTCTCTTGAAAACCAGTTATCAAGATATTAAAAAGTTCATGGACTCTGTCTAAGATTATATATGTCAGGGCAGGTGCTGATGACATTATTAGAGAGAGCTGCTGCACTGGGACTTCCATGACTCATTGAAAGTGTATGTCTAGCCTGTGGCTAGGAGAGTAAGGGGAATTAAAATGGATTCAAGATGTGTGTATACTGATGATAAAGCAGAAGAAGAAAAGGGGCAATATACAACATTTGTAAGATGCCATTAAAGATGAACAGGTCAGACATTCATCTGAACCAGCCACCAAGGGGAGCTGTCAGGCCAGAACAGCATGTTTAATGCTGAGGTGTGTGTGTGTGTGTGTGTGTGTGTGTGTGTGTGTGTGTGTGTGTG
>JAJPUD010002426.1:298660-323737 GCA_023553655.1 Myrmecobius fasciatus
TGTGTGTGTGTGTGTGTGTGTGTGTGTGTGTGTGTGTGTGTGTGTGTATGTGTTGGAGATGGTGTGTGTAGTGAAAGGGGGATGAGGAAAAAAGATGTAGATTTTCACAAATTGTAGGATCATAATTCTGGAGCATTTGAACAGTAAGTTCTAGGCCCAAATGACAAGGGAAAAAACAATTTTCCTAATCAAAAGGCCTAAAGCAATACATTTGCCAATAAATTTGCAAATAGGGCTTGTTATCAGAGGGTATTAATGCTAAGATAGGATATTTCATTGACTATTTTTAGCTAAGTTAAATCCATACAGATTCAGTTCCAGGGGGACTACAAGGGAATGTATAGACATGCTTTTAACATATTGATTGAGACTATTAAATTAGTACCCATTGGAATTTCTCTTTATTTGGAAGGCAGATTAGTAGAGTAGGTTTAAGAAACCATAGTTCATACTAATTGGCTTTTTTATTAAAGTAAAGGAAACGTTTCCATTTTATTCAAACACTACCAATTCCTTGAGGATCTGGTAAAATTTGAGTTGGGATGAGAAACTTGTTATTTAATCATGATCAAGTCTTCGTGACTCTATTTGGAGTTTTCTTGTTATTTCCTTATGTAGTTAACTTTACAGACATGGAAAATGAAGCAAACAGAGCTAAATTATTGACTTTTACTCTCATTGTGATTACACAAACAAGTTCAAGGAAATTGTAAACATCTACTACAGGCAAAGCATTGTGCCATGTACTGTGTTATTATGCTTTAAATCTTTAGGCAACTAGTAGCTCACTGGATAGAATACTCAGGCTGGAATCAGGAAGACCTGAATTCAATTATGACCTCAGAAACTCACTAGCTAAGTAATTCTTAGCAAGTCCCTTAACTTCTATTTTAATCTCAATTCCCTCAGCTATAATATGGGAATAATAGTAGCACCTATTTCCTAGGATTGTTGTAAAGATCAGATGAAGTAATATTTACAAAGTGCTTTGCAAACCTTAAAGCATTATACAAATGCTAGCTATAATCATCATCACCATTCTGGAATTGTAGCTGAATTTAATTTTGAAAACAAGGTAAGGCAGAAGTAAAGAATTTTATGACTGAACCAGGTACCTAGTTGTGAAATATTAAAATCACCCTCAGCTCTTTCACTTCTTGACTTACTGATTCTGCTTCTGCAATATCTCTGGGAATCAAATTCCCTCATTCAAATTTGACTACCACCTTAATTCTGGTGCTCATCATTTTTTGCCTCAATGATTGAAACAGCCTCTGAATTGGTCTTTCTGCCTCATTACTTCTATCTAAAATAATAAATAGCTGTGAAACTGATGTTCCTAAAACAAATCTGACTATGCTACTCTCTTAATGAATAGATTCTGTGTTTCGCACATCTATTGCCTCTGGAATACAATTCATCAGATTATAGTTGGTTAAAAACTCTCACAGACAGGATTCAATTCATCTTTTCAGACTGTTTTCCTTCATGTTCACTCATATGTTTGACACTAGAGAAACTTGCCTTTCTTTGTTCTTTTCCATACCTGACACTCCATCTACCACTGTTTTGCCTTTGCTTAGCCTATATCCCAGGCCCGGAATTCTCCCCCTCCTCACCTTTACCTATTGGGAATCCTTATATCCCTTCCAATCTTAACTTTTTAAACAGTCCAACTTTAAGTTCTCAATGTATTTTCAATTGCTTTAGATTTATTTTTCATATATTTTGTACTTTTATATGTATGTGCAATTTACTCTTTCCAGCAGAATGGAAGATATTAGAGGCCTTTACACCTCCATGGCCAATTGGAATGCCAACTCATGCCTATTATTTTTTTAACTGATGAAAGTCTAACCAGATGGATCTTGAAATGCTGCTGTAGGCAAGAAATTGCTAAGAGACTCCCAAAAGTGCTGAATGTGTTGGGAATTATAAGTCACTGCAGAAGTACAATCATTTAGAGAATCAGTTATTGGGCAGAAACAATTGCTCCAAAAAAAGCATAGTAAAAGAAAAAAATAAAATAAAAGACAAATTATTGGGATCTTGATAATAGATGCAACTATTTAAATGACATCATAGCTCTAAAAGGATAACTGGTTTGGTTAGATTTTTGTCCTGCTCCATTATTTACTAATGAATGCTTCCTTTATATTCTAAAACTCTTTAAAGGAAGTGGGGGTTTTGCTCTTGTTGTCATTTATTTGATTTGTTGTTTGTATTTCATTTTAACAATTCCTAAAGTACCATCTAGATTTAGGTGATTTATGTGTATGGCCTTGAAATAAAATTTTTATTATGAAAAAAAAGACAAGGAAAAGACTTTTTTAACCAAAAATTTTTTTGACAAAATGTTTTAAGGAAAGTTTCTTAATATACAGCTTTCTGCACAATTGAAGAAGTTATTACAGATTTTACATGTTTTTTTTTCAGGAAATCAATAATTTATTTTTAAGGTAAAGGTAGCAAAAAAAAAAATCAAGATTTTACCTAAGTTGGAAAAGTGGTATTTTCCTGTTGCCGATGATGACATAGCAGAAGGGGAAACAAGAGGTGATTGGTTACCAGTGTCCTGTAGGCCTCCAGTTGAGTGAGATCTTAGCCATTCTTTACCTTCTTCTTGACTGGCCTGCCGGGATGATGGGGTGTATCTGCAAAAAAACACAGCTGGGACACTTAAACACCCCCACAAGGACAACCCAGTACCAAAAGCTGGAAAACAAACAAGAATACTTGGCTATTCAGACTGAACAAAATTCTCGAACAGATTGAATCTAATTTTAATTGCTCAGTTCTTACAGATGATTTAACACCATCTGTTGGAATCTCACAGGGAAAGGGGAGAATTCTTGAGAAGAAATTTATGCTTCTGTGAGATATGGAGTAAAAAATCACAAGCCATAAGCAAGACAGCAAAGTTAATTGAGAAGGACACAAAGGCATGGGGGTGAGATGGATAATGAAGTGAGCACAGGTTTGAAATGGTGGACAATGGTAGGCCAGAAAACAAGAAAGGTGAGCAACCCATGGTAATGGGGTTAGAGAAGAAGACAGACTGAGGGCTAATGGAGAATAAAATGTAGAAGGGGAAGAGGAATTTCGTTTGGAAACAATAACTAGTCTGATCAAAATCGCCATTTGCCTTTCCAAAGGCAATTATGGCTTCTTGTCTGAATCTGAATAGAGAAGAAATTCATTTACTTAATCATGGCATAAATTTTCTGCAATGAAGATTTGAAAATTAAATCATTTGGCAATGATTATTTTTTTAAACTGCTAACCAATAGAAGATATTTAATTGAGAGAAAAAGGCTAACTGTGAAGACACTAAGCATGCCAGATTTCAAAACTGTAGCGAAGTAAGTGAACTCAGCACCACTGAGAAGTAAAGTCATCTTATTCCAGGACCCCATCATTTGAACTTTCAGCACAATTGTACAATGACGGATAACCTTTTTTTTCCTCTTGTGGAAAGATGAAATATTATTATATTTTTGTATACTAAGGTAATAATAATCCTGATGGAATTTAACCTGAGCACACTACATTCCCTCAATCCACTCATCTTCCTCCAATAGTGAATGAATATCTGAGGAATGACTTGAAATGTAGGGGGAAAAAGTTTAAATATGAACTATCTTTACTAAATGATATGATATGCTCTCTAATAACATGAAAATGCTTTCCTTGATTCAGTTAGATATTCAACAACTAGCCCCATCTGTGGGCTATAAGAGCCCTGGAGTTTTATACATCTGCCTCCAAAATAGGATATAATAGAAATGGATGCATTTCCAATTCCAAGTTAGCTATTTGCATTTGCTTTGACAGCAGAAATACCATCTGAAAAACTCTGTTCAGTTTTAAGTCCTTAGAAAAGTACTTTTACTTTCCAAAGTGTATTCCTACTGGACTTAACTTGCTCAGGGTTCTGGTCACCACTCTCTGGGGTCCTATGCATATAATTTCTCAAAAATGTTTTCACTCTGATAAAAAACAAAGAAAATCATAAGGACTAAGAGTTTTCTTTATTTTCAATGCCAGATGCAAGGAAAAAGAGGAGAAAGAGAAAGACAGCAAACAAAATCGACAGAACGACAGAAAGCAGCATTTGTGCTAGAGAAATATATACCTTAATCCCTTTTTGGGTAGCGTATTTCTGTCAAGCTGCATGCTGTTAAAACAAAGAAACCCCCTAAGGATATACTATAAACAAAACTCTTCAAAATTACAAATTCTACAAAAACTGTTCTCTGTGTGAACCCCTACAAAATAATTTACTATAAACTTGAATGCTTAACTCATTAAAGAAGCTATGCCAAGGGTTACCAGATGTCCATTTCTGACACAGATGTGAGTTCCTTTTCAGAGCCAGCCTCATTTGAATGATTATTTTGCTTGGCAATTCCTAAATATACCTGCTTCATTATATGATTATGATCATAGATTTAATAATAGAAGGGATAGCAGAGATCATCTAGTCTTTTTCTTTTTCTTTTTTCTTTTTTGACAGATGAGAAAACAATATAGGAGAGGATAAAGAACTTACTCAATTAGAGGAGCAAGGTTTCAAACTCAGTTTTGCCTGCAAATTAGTTCTCCCTCCATTGCATGAAAGCATAGATTCACATTGAGTATTACCAAAGGCTGAATCTGATTGTCAGATTTTTTTTTCCTTACCTTACTCTCTTATTGTAAGAAATATACAGCTGTGTGATGCTCTGCCAATTTCCTATTAATCTACTACTGTGAATTTACCTGCAATAGTAACCAAGGGCCAGAAAGGAAGCAACGCTCTATTTAAATTAGAGTGCGGTATTTTGATGAATAAGTTAGATCACTGTAAATAACCACACTAAAAAAAATTCTTTTTTTTTAATGGGCATATCCCATTTAATAGGAAAAGATGAAAATTCCTCTGATTCCCTATGCTGGGCTCAGGTAGGACCAAATTAAAATCCAAAATGACAGGGAAAGCATTAGATATGTTTTCCTTCTCCTGATTAAATATTTTTGTCTAAAAATAAATGTTTCTTCTTAGTCTGACTAAACACCTTAATGAATTAAATATTATAAACCTTCCTTTAGGGATTTTAAATTATAATATTGATGAATTATCAAAACAATAATTTCTTGAGTCTCTACTTTTCAAGATCAGTAGAAAGCTATATTCTTTGCTATATATAAAGGGATATAGAGATAAAGGACAATGAGCTTCTCAGTCTCAAGAAGGATGCCATGCCTTTTTACCATCAAGTAGAGTCTCATAACTACAATTATCAGAACAATTGAGAAGAAATGTTAGAATGAACATATAACATTTTACATTTTTCTAGAATTATGTTTGTTACATGGATACTCATCAAAAATTAGAAAAAATACAAGATATGCATGATGAGAATGAGATAATACAAATGTCAAATTAAGTCATTGTTAATTAATTAAAATCCAAGTTAAAAATGTTTTCTTTTTGAGTGGAGCTTATTAACTCAACACTTCAACATACTGGAGATCATTGTGTAACTAAGAATTGCAAAAAAAAAAATCACATGATATAAGTAGCCCATAAATACCAGGGATTTTAGAGTTAGAAGGGCATTTAGATATCATGTAGTCTCTGTTATACTTTATTAAAGAGGAAATTATTAATTAGGAAATACATACAATAAGTAGCAGAGGAAAGAACTGAACTCTAGTTGATATGAAATTCATTTTTTTTCTATTCAACCAGAATTACTTAATAGAATTATGAATGGAATTGATTGAATCAACAACAATAGGTGGGGTTTTTTAGAAGTCAGAAAAGTAGATTTTACAAAATTACAATTATGTTGAAATATATAAATCTGATCCTGACTTAGTTAAGGAATTTCTTGTTTTCAGATGTTATTTCAGAAGTTCCCTCTTATAATCTGTACAACCTGGTATCAAAGTTCAGTACCATAAAGAATATGAACAAGTACTGAATATTTTTGCTCACGTTATTTGATGAGTCTATACTGGTAACATGAAATTAATAGAGAGAAAAAAATAGTAAAAATGATTGATTGAATAAATCAGCCAGATAATAATTTTTTCTTAATATGGCCACTGAATCAAGATTTACTGCAGCTTGCAAAAGCAAAAGATGCATGAATTTCTATTAATTGCTAAGTTCACAATAAAAGGCTAAAAAGGAATTATTAAAGAGGTAATTTTTTACATTTTAAAAAGAAATAAAATACTTCTGAATACAAAATTGGACAAAATCTGTTTACTCAATAAACATTTGTTAAGCTCTTACTATATATAAGCTTCTACAAAAAAATGACCCCAAGTACTTGGAAAATAAAGATGAAAAGCAAAGAAAATCAAGGAAATTATAGCGCTTAACCTATATAAAGCTATAGACTCAATGAACTACTCCAAATATGAAGCTGTACACATGGTCATCAGACAATGCCACATGTTCTATATCTTGCACTGTGAACTCTATGAAGTACTTATGCTTTTTAACTCATCAAACAATTCCTGACTTGAATCAAGACTATATTTTTTCCTTCCATTTTTGGATCTTTTTGTCTTCTTGAATTCCTAGTACTGCTGATCAAGAAAAAGAGTAGAGACTGGGGGCAGGGAGAGAGGGGAAATGAAGACCACTCACCAAAGAAAGAGAGCAAAGCACATGACATAATTATTGTCAAGGTAGGAATCACTTACTATGGCTAAAAGGATCGTTATTTCTCAAATATGTCTTCAATTCTATTCAGTTATATTTGTGAAACAGGGAAAAAGAATTCTATTTAGTCATATTAAATTTTATAAAGTTAATTCCATGAATACTCCTGGATTTCTACATAAGTCTTTTGCTAATCTAAGTAACATAATCTCTAAATCTCAACAGATGGTAATTCCAATTTCAATATATTTATAGCTAAGTAATTTTGTCTAACAAATTTTTATTGAATTTATTACTTGTAATTTTCCTCACAGAGTAAAATAAAGAATGCCCTTCAGCATCAAAAGCATTTGAAAACTCTAATTAATGGGTCCTTTAATTATCTGCACAAGAAAGCAAAAATTAATCAATATTTATATTTTATAGCCATACAGATATTAAATATTAACTCTGTAAAACTTAATACATTGATCAAACTAACTTGCTAAAAGGTGATAAATGATGATGTGAATAATTAAATATGGATTTATTGAAGTTTGCTTCATAAAATTTTATACGTGTCTTTTAATATTAGAATGCTCTGGAGTTCAAAAAAATCAATTTATTTCAGCCATTGAAAGCCAAGACTTTTTCCCAAAGAAAAGAAAATCTATAGTTCTTGTCAAATTTCTCTACCTGGCATTGTATTAGCTTTGATATTTTATAATTTGTTGTCATATCAAAGTAATACTATGAAGTGTTCCAGAGGGTTACTTTAGAGTTGGTATATTTTTATTCAGTTATCATGATGATTAAATACCAGGGTAATACAATAGCACATGATTAATCAGATTCACTTATCTTTATGACAAAGATTGGGGTACAGGGGAAACCTGAGCATTTGTAGTAGGAAGTGATCTGGGTCAATAATTTGAGTTTGGATAGAGATTATTTATAATTTGTCTTACCGCTTGGTAACTGGCCAATTATTAATCTAATACATCATAAACATATGAACTTTCTCTTAGTTGTACACATTTCAACTACAGAATGCTAACAAGCATATATTATATTAGAAAGGGAGCTATTTCCAAGGCTCTTAATGATTTACTGCAAGAAATAAAAAAAATGATGGATGAAGTCCTCTTTTCTTTCTACAAGTAGTCAACTGAAAAAACTACAGAAAGCACAATTTCTTATATTAGACTCCACTAAAAACTTATCATCAGATTTTTCCTATAGGTTATTTGTTGACACACAGACCAAAAAAAATGAAGAAAAAGGAAGCAAATATTTGCAATCCAGGTGATGGCTTCCAAGTGTTCATAAAAGCTTTCTTTGTCCATTTCCTGTGTATAGCAAGAAAAAAAAAGTTTCTTTGCAACTTTATTATGATCTAATGACTTAGTAAGCATGTCATGCCAGGTATTAAAGATTGCAAGATTTCAGAATGCTCTCAAAAGTTATTTTTCATACCAAGAGATAGTTTGGCAGTATCATCAATAATTCTACACTGAAGAGAATAAAAAGAAAGAGAATATAGTTGAGTAGAAAGATTTTTGAGGGGCCAGGGATCATTGTTTTATTTTCTGTTAGATTCATTTCAGAGAATAGAAAAAAGATTGGAGAAGAATGGGATAAGTTGAGAGTTAGGTATAATTAAACTCTGGATGAAACTTCTTGGTATGTGTGCATGGATAGAGAAAAATCAGAAAGACAAAAGTTGGTTTTTCAGATAACAGTTTGTTGGGTTAAAAAATAACTGCTTGGAAAAACTAGGAAGTTTGAGGACAGGAAAGAGAAATGAGGGACAACCAGGAGATAGGCAATAAGAAAGATTTGAACATTAAGTGCATTCTTCTTTTTAATGAGAAATGGTTCTTGCCAGCAAGTGATAGGGGAAGCACCACTTTAGACTGTGATGAATAACTCCTTGGACAATACTAAGCAGCATCAAAATCCATGTTCATTTAGTATCTGAAGCGAAGGGCTTATACTATATCTCTATCTTCTAGTAAGCTACTTTAATCAGCAGTAAGTAACTTCTTGGGCAGATATGGTCAAGTTCCAAAGGAAAGGCAAGTTTAGATAAATCCTATGCGGGAGGGTACATCCAAATGTATGATCAATATGAGATCAGAGATCATCCATTTGAGTAATTAAGTATTTGAGAGAATGTATTTCCGTTGAATAGTATGCAAGACTCACCTAAATATGTCTCTTTCTCTCTCTTCATGTTAAAGCAACCCAAAACCAATTTTTAGAACTTTCTAATAAATCCCTCAAAATCAAGAGTATCAAGACTTTTATTGGTGTCAGACTTTAAAAAAAAATTCCAAAATTTCCTTTAAGAATTTGTGACTAGTAATTTGCTTTGAAACCAAACCAATTTGTTATGATCCACCAGTGATCCATTAGTTCCTTGCCCATATACATGGAAAGAAAGCAACTTGAACATATTGCCAAAAGCATCCTATTAGAGATTATTTAAACATACTACTTAAGAACATGAACAGAGGAATAAAGCTCATGTATTCCCAGGGACTTTGGCCAAAACATTCAATTTGTGATGGATGTTATACATTATATGCATATATATAGATGTATATACATACATATGTACACTTAGGTTTTTATTCAAGTTGCTTATGATATGATTGATATACATGTATGTATATATATGCATACATATATCCATATGCATGTCAACATGCATATGGATATACATATATTTGTACACATACACCTATACCTATAACTAGAAACATATAAAAGCAATCACTGGATCTTCCCGGATTTATTGGTATAACTCATTTATAAATTCGGGCAGAGTAGTTCTATTTCTGTCTTTCCATGAAAGATCCAATCTCATGTGTTTCCACATGGCAAAATTCATTTTCAAATCATACAAACTTCCCCCATGGGCAAAGTACATGTGACTGGTGCATTCACTGCGTTCTAATTCAACATGAGTAAATACGGATTTGGTTTGAGCCTCCAGCCTCCACTGCTCCAGACATCAGTGTCCTCAGCAAAGCTCACCTTTCTGAGAGAGTAGATCTCACACTACCAGTCCTCATGAGCAGGCTCTGAACCTCTTGAGTGCCTGTAGTCAATCCAGACAGAGAGCCGTGATGACTGAGAGGAAGGTCAATAGACTCAGAGCTTGTATGGAGACTAGTCATTGACTGGTAGCTTGGAGTGTCCTTACTGCCAGCAGAAGAGCTGCTCAGATTAGCAGCCCACACAAGACCACCTGAGGTGAAAGAGTGAACCGATGCTGGGCTGGAAGCCAAGGAGTGGCTTAAGCTTATAACATCTGTCGTTAAGTCTGAGGGTTTATTGAAGAGAGGGCTGCTGCCTTCACTCTGCCCACCAGCACTGCCCAGGCTGCCTGTACCGGACGATGGAGAATCCAGACTGCCTTGTCGCGCTAATGTGGTACTAGGGCTGGGCATTACTGAGGAGGATTTCCCAACCTCAGAATTAGGTGCAGAGGCAGATTTGCCACCCGCCTTGGCACCAAACAACCTAAAAGAAAAACAAATAACAACTTCAGTTGTTATTCAGAGAAACTAATATCCACATTCAGCACTGATTCAGGATACATTATCTATGAGCCCAAGCATAGGTCTGTGGTAAGCAAGAGTGGGGAGCAAACATTGTTTTAGTTTTTTGAGTGTGTGCATTTTGTATTTCTGAGTTTTCCAATGAAATGCCAGCAGTCAACTGGGAAAAGTTATGAGGGAAAAATCAACACAGAGGCCTAAATTACTCATGCACACAGGGAGGTCAGGGCAGAGCTGAGCCAAACAAAATGTCTGCTTTTAATGGATTTTTTAAGAAAACAAGATTATACTTTCACCCAAAATTAATGTTTTGATTGTTCCTGCTATTAAATTATTTATAGCATCATATTGTCAACATGGCTTCAGTTATTGCAGCACAGAACACTTGCAAAGGGGGGCTTTCTACAGTTTATTCAAAATTTAAGTGGTGGTTTAGGACAATTTTTGGGAGTTTTTCTGCACAGCTGGTGGCTTTGTTAGCTGCCAAGTAATATCTAGTTAGTCTCACTATTGGGCACTGAAGGAAGCAAGTCAAGTTCCTGTAATCTTTCCTTGGATGAGCAAAAGGACTACATATCAGCTGCCAGGAATATCCTGAAATATACATATGGAAGTATAATGATGATATGAAGCACATGATATCCTGCTACAAGATCATTGGAGATGATATAGGTGATGAAAGTTGGAGAATAATTCAGAAAAATGTTTCTGTCTTTCAGTGCAGGAAACAAAAATATACTAAGTAAAATTTCATTCATGTAAATGTGGAACCTCTGTGAAATGAGCAATGATAGCACGGTTATTGTTTGAGTTACAATAAAATGCACAATTCTCCATAGTAGAATATTTCATAGCTAATAAGCAAGGATTGTTTCATAGGTAATAGGCCACAGGAGGGCACTACTGACTTTTACTTAAACAACAATGCTATTAACTCTGCATATCATGATTTATTTTTTCATAAAGAATCAACATTTCAAAAAGAAATATCTACATGAATTAAAATTCTATTGAAGAAAAAGCCTCAAATCTTTAAGTTCTTAAAAACATTATGCATTAGAAATCGCTTAAAATATAAGGTAAAAGTTTCAATATCTGGAATTTCCATGATACAAAGAAATGCCGTTTAAATAACAGGAAGCAAACATATGTAAACATAGAATTTTGGAAATAGAAGGGATTTTGGATATCACCTAGGTTAACACTCATTTTGCAGATGAGGAAATAGATCCAGAAGAACACAGTCCTTATTTAACTTCACTGAAAGAAAAGTCTAAAAATGAACAATCTAATTTATCATTCCACTGAAAATGCAATATCCTTTTTTTGTTAAAGGATTTCTATATGTAGCATAAATTTACTTTCAGTACCCACTTAACAATGGTTTCTGTTACTCTGAAGTTTTGTTTATGAGAGGCTGACATAGTCAAATAACAGCCAGATAATGTAGTCAATCATTTAGAAATCTGAATCTTTCCAAAGTGTGTCAGTCATTTGTTCAGAAATATCTAGATACATTGGTACCAAATAGACAAACTCAATCTAACATGTTATATGGAACTTTGTAGTTTGGATAAGACAAGGAACATCATCTATCTACATGTGTGACTGTTAACTTGAAAGACATTCCTTGTTATCCCTTGTTCATTAATAGTTTTTAAAATAATGGACAATTCAATGAAAAAACTGTCCTTTTCCAAAAGGGATTCACAAGTCCTGCAGTGTGGAAAGCAAGAGTGCATGTTGGAGGAATTTATATAAGAGATTATCCATTCCATATTACTATCATCTATTTTTATAATGATATCTTAAGTCTTATAAAGATGCATTCTATTGATGAATCCAACTTTGGTAAAATAGGTCCAAATGGCCACTTCTTATATTCCTTTTGATAATCTTGGAAAGTGTGTGTGTGTGTGTGTGTGTGTATGTGTGTGTGTGTGTGTGTGTGACTTCACAGATTTACAGCATTTGAAAAATCTAAATCTAAGGTTCAAGATATACAAAATTTCCTCTTTCTGAGGTATAAGTGAGGGTGGATAAAAATTACCTTTTTTAAAAAGACTACATTTGATTCCTTACCTTCTAAATGTAGGTGATGCAATATCAGGATACTTGGAACCTGGCTGCCTGAGAACTTGTGTTCCACATGCATTGGCAGAGGTTGGGCTGGATTTGGGGGAACTGGATAAAGAAACACTCTCAGAATCTGACACTGCCACCTTCTCCTTCTCCTTGTCTGTCTGATTGATGGTGATGGGACTGGAACGGCCAGACCCGATCTTGGTTGGCTCTCTCAGTTTGGTAGCGGTGGCCCCTCCAGATTTGCTACTCACATTGGAATCAATACTGCTGGTACTGGATCTGTGTCCACCCCGGCCAGGAATGCCACTTGTACTAGATTTTGAAGGGCGTGGTAAGCTTCGGTATTGAAGTGTTGTCTTTGAGCTCATGTGCAGCGCACCATCATCCTGATTTTGTGAACCATCCAAGCTGGTTTTTCTCCCTGCACTGGATTTCCCACCAATGGCTGCTGATTTGGGGATTTTACCCAGTGTTGCAGAGCCACTGGTGATAGTTGCTCCACTTGTGGTTATCATAGTAGATGATGCAACACCAGGCTTTTTAAATCCAAATGATCCAGTGGCAGTTGACCTTCCAATGCCTGATGGGGGCTTTTTCCCTTCATCTCCACTGCTTTTTCCTGCATCTGAAGGAGAACGTTGTATAGATGTCCCCTTAAGGGTTGTTTTTCCTTTCTCAGAAGCTTTAGCATCATCTGTTTTTCCTAATTATAAAGACATCGATGAGGATACACTTCTACATTTATAATCTTAATTACTGTCATTTCATGAGATACCTGAAATGCATTTTCTGTAAATGCTATTGTTTCATAAAGTTTTCTTTTAGAATTCCAATTTCATTTTTTCCAATTTTAACTGACAACAATTTCATCAATAATTGTTGGTGGCAAATCAAAGCTTTGAAAAAATCATCAGCCTAGCAGTATTGTCTTAGAAATATGGGTGGAAATGAAAAGCTAAGGGCAACAAGCAAGCAAAGATAATGTCTTCTTGTCCATAGCTCACCTTCCTTTTTTTCTCTTAAGTATCTCAATACCACATCCTATAAACAATCCCCAAATGTAACTAGTAAAAATATTTTGCGTATATTTTATTGGAAGTAATTGATTTAATCCATGCCTCAAATGATTCTGGGATTGTGTCATTATTATGAAACATACACAAAAAAGAATAAGGCAGTGCACTACAGTTTCTTCTTCAACATACATGTCACTTATAAACCCACAAAAAATTCATATTTTCATGGCTTTCCACACTTCAGAGTCAGGAAACTATTTGTAGCTTATAGCATCTACGGTGAAACTCAGTGATCCACAAAACACAAAAACCTTGATAACAAAAAGTTAACACTAAGTGAATTTTTTTGTTTGTTTCAGCTGAACTAAGAAACAGTAAGACAGAAGAATAGGTTGCTCTAGTATATTACATATTTTTTTTACCTGTTTCTGCATAGATGCATGTTTGATGTACATGAAAAATTATGAATGTTTGTGTTGTCTGTGTGCTGGGAATAGTGGTGAAAAGAAAAGAAAGATATAAGGAAGAGGCAGAGAAAAAGGGGAAGGAGAGAGAGGAAGAAAGAATGAGGGGAGGAGAACAGGGGAGAAAAGGAACAAGAGGATAAGAGAAAGGGGAGGGAGACAGAGAAAGGGGAGGGAGACGGAGAGAAAGAGGAGGGAGAGAAGGGAGGAAGGACTGAAGAAGGGAGACTGGAAAAAAGGAGAAAATGAGAAAGGGCAGGGAAGGGAGAAAGGAAGAGAAAAAGAGAAGAGAGACAGAAAGGAGTAAAAAGAGGGGAGAAAAGGCCAAAAAAGAAGGTAAATAGATAGAGGGGGAAATTTGGAGAGAAATATGGGGAAGGGAGGGAGGGGAAGAGACAAAATCAGAAAGTATAGAGAGAGAGGGAGAAGAGGTAAAGTAGAAAGGGGGATAGGAAGAAATACTTGTGAGAAAATACATGTGAGAAAAATTCTTATGAATCATATTCTACCTCCATGCATTTGACAGATTGTCCTTGGTGCCTGGAATGTACTACTTCCTCAATTTTATCTCTTGGAAATCGTAATTTCCTTCCTGGTTCAAATTAAGGGTTGTCATCTTCAAAAGACCTTTCTTGATTTTCTAGTTGTACTAACAACTAGAAAACTTCCAAACCCAATTTAGAAAATCACTATATTTGTTTTGTGCAATATATATGTATCTGTGAACATATATGCTCACAAAGATAACAAGGAATTTATTTTTTACATAGATAGGTATCTATGAATATGATATTTTCACCTAGAAAAAAAATAAGACTATTGAGGGCAGAATTGGCTTGTTTTTGCATTTTTATACTAAGTGCCTATCTCAGTTCTTAGAAATATAGTGTTTAAAGGGTTTACTGTTTGTTTACCCACCTCATCGGGTCATTGTTAGGAAAGCATTTTTTAAATTGTTAAGTGCTATACAAAAATGAATTATTATCATACCATCATCATTTATTTATAAAAAAAAAATAAGTGAAAAAAATGAATGAAAACACTTCGCTCCATAGGCTTCAAAATAAAAACCTACCAGGAGTCTTAAAGCCACTTGTTCCAGCTTTGTGCCTGGATGGCGTCCCTCCTTGAGCAGACATACCCCGTCGCCAAGACCCTGTCTGTGAAACTGATAGAGCTGCTTTCTGTCCTGCTTTTTCTGTGTCTTCACACAGTCCTGGGGGAGCAGCTTTCCACTTGTTGCTGCTGTCTATGTGACCATCAAATTCTTCCTCTGGTTTCTTATGCTCCTCTGTATTGTCCCAGGTATCAGAAACAGAATGTTTCTCTGAATCCGTCTTCAACTATAAGAAATGCATCCCAAAACAACTATAAAATGTGAGTTAAGATACAAGATTATGATTTGGAGGAAAACAAAATACTGGTAAGAAGAAATCAATAGTGTTTTGAAGGATTGAAGAGAGTTTTTTCAACTTTTTAGTTTTACTTCTCTATATAATGTTCTATTTGCTTTTTTTTTTTTTTAAGATTTCCCATTATCATCTTAGTACTTGTCTGAATAAATCTTTGCCTCAAATCCCTGATTAAAATTCTGTGTGGAAGTACTGATATAACAAAGACTTCTAAGATTTTAAGTGAAAGCAATAAAAGATAAACACTGATTATTAAATGCTAATTTTTGCTTAACAGATCAAAATTACTCAAGCACTCTTTTACAAAGACGTTAGTCAAAAATAACCATCATGATCCAAAATAAGATGCATTCTTCCTAATATATTAGTTAGATTTACCAGAAACAATAAGTAGAGTTTGAGTTTTTGGTTCTGTTAGACTATAACCAGTAGAAAATTAATTTGCTCTGATGGTAGTACATTCAAATACAGGAAATTTCTCTATATCCTCAGAGGTTTCAAATAATGGGGAAGAATAGGCAGTCATAGGGCAAATGCTCTACTCTGATATAGAAGTACTTCTAATATAGAAGTCAGCCCTGCAATGATCAATGACCTTACTAGACAAAATTGGATCCATTTTGATTTTTTATGAGTAGAAGTATGCTCCAATGTGTTGGCAAGAGTGCCAGCACAACATAGGGTGTGTATTAGCATGGGATCATGATGGTAATATTGCTCTTGCATAGTCACATGCATCTTGGCTATGGTCTCTGCACACCCATGTGTATCAGGTGGTTTGCAGGTAGAAACCAAAAAGGAACACTGATCAAAGGAAGGAATGCACTTTTACCTGAGTGTTCTTCCTTGAAGAGGCTGTCATGTTGGAGTAAGAACTGACAGAAGATCCAGTATTTAGGTCATCTGTGCTGAGATTATCAAGGGTATCACTGAGTCCACTACTTACTGAGCTGCTATCATCCCAACTACAGGAAGAGAAATAAAACAGGATTTGTATAAGATGGTTACAACTTCAACCCTACTACAAAAAAACAGAAAAATGTGTGTATATATAGATCTATGCATGTGTGTATAAATGCATTCATGCATGTTTGCATATGGATAAATACACAAAGACTCAATGTATGAGTACATACAGACATACTTAGTGTACAAGTCTGGACATTTCCAAAAGAACGTTCCTCTATCAAGATCTGACTAACTTCTCCCCTAGCCAGTATAGAGTATTAAATAAATTACTCTCTCCACCAATGAGGCAAGTCATAGAATTGTACAAGTTTGAACTCTAGGTTTCATATATACATGCATACATATCACAATTGCATACAGAAATTTAATATACATAATACACATTCATATAATCAAACAGAAAATGTATGTCATTGAAATGTTTTCAAATCTCAACATATGGGAGAATGTATATCTTTTCTCCACTCCTTATAGGGACAAGTTTTTCTCATTGTCACAAATGTGGAAACACTGTATGTATGATGGCTTCCATATGAGTGGACCTAAGATAAACCTTGCTAATAAGTATTATCAATTATACCATATAACAAGCTACAATGAAGCTATTTGCAATTTATACATCAGTATACATTGTAGAGGAATGAAGTAATAAGTAATTCTATGAACTTTAAGAGTGATTTTACCCCCCAAAATAAAAATTGTTCTTCATATCAAACCTATATGATAACTAAATGGTAGTATTATTACCCTACCCTACCTCCCCACCAAAATATCAGAAAATTGAGGCTCTGAGTCAATGTCTTTCCCATTATTAACACAGTTAATAAATGTCTTAGATAAAATTTGGACCATGCCCCATGACTTCCAAAGGGAAAATTAGAAAAATTAAATAGATGAAAATTATCACTAATAATACTTCTTACTATCTCAAGCGCATCCATTCATCAAGCAACATATTTATGAATCAGCTGAAAAGGTATCAACTGACCTATGTGCCTATTATAATCACTTTTTAAAACTGATTTATACTGAAGGGGTCTTTGATGAGAACATGAGAAGAGAACAGGAAAGTTTTCACAAATTATTTTCTTTCCTGAGGCACACTATATCTTTATATATATATATTTTTTTTTAACTGAGAAAAATAAAGAACAGAAGTTCTGAATGTAGCTATTTTTTAAATTTCAAAAAATTTCCTTCAGTAGAATAAAATACATCTTTAAAAATATCCTCAAATAAGACAGTTCTCACATGTAGATTAAGATCATATATGACTATTTGGTAGGTATGACTACAGAGATGTTTTTTAAATGAACCTTAAAAGCACTGACATCAACAGAGGACATTAAACACTAAGTCAATCATTTGCTAATTGAAGATATGGGACATCTTCAAAGACTATGTCCTGTGTTGTATCTGAACAACAGAAAATAATCCTTATCAAATTTCTCCAAATATTCCTTTTGGATGATTTTGTCTTAATTTCACTGAGGTATAAAATTTCCCAGCAAATTGCCTAATAACCCCCCAAATCTACTTAATTACATGCAATGTAAACACAAAGTAGATAAAACATGTGGATTGCCTAGAATACAACAGGTGGGAAAAGAAATATGTTACTATGAATTCATCCTGGACTTACCTCACAGATAGATAATGGTATTAAATACATGGTAAAAAATAATTGTAGTAGGTGATAGCAAGATAAGTTCCATTTTATAAGTGAAGAAACTAACAGTGACAAAGCAATTAGTAAGTAAAGTCAGGATATGACCCTGCACCTGTGACTTGAAATCTAGTATGTTTTCTACAAATAGTTATAACTCTTTGTCTCCAACTTGAATTGCATTTCATTTATTTGTGGAGTTCTAATAGTTTTTTTTTCTTTTAATGCCTAATTTTGATAAGGGTCGGGTCTGACTGTTCGTGACCCCATTTGAAATTTTTTTGGCAAAAATACTGCAGTGTTTTGCCATTTCCTTCTCCAGCTCATTTTACAGATGAGGGAACTGAGGCAAACAGGGTTAATTGACTCCCCCAAATACAGCTAGGAGGTATCTGAGGCTACATTTTAATTCAGGTAGATGATTCTTTCTGAGTTCATGCCCAGAACTTTATCCATTGATCAACCCAGCTGCCCCACAGATAGTTTCTATTAAAAGGTATCAAATGAAATCCTACCCCTGATGCCAAAAACATTAAACACAGCAGTAACTAGCACTAATATCATAGCAAGCACTTATATCTGAATTAGATCCATGTAGGGTAAAAGTTCAGATGAGCACATGACCTTAATAATAAATTAACATTTTCAAACCATGGAAATAGGTTATGATGTTAAATGTTTTGTAACAAAACAGGAAGGTTAAAATAACATTTTAAAGTCTTTCAGAACTATCTTGGACCATTGTATTGTTGAGAACACCTGTCATTTGAAGTTGGTCATCATATAATATTTCTGTTACTGTGTATAATGTTCTGGTTCTGCTCATTTCACTGTGTATTAGTCCATGTAATTCTTTCCAAATTTTTCAAAATAATGATTTTCAAATGTCTAAATACAAATCTATTCTTCAGGAACTAACACTGATAAAAAAACATGTGGTTGTGTATGTACATATACATTTATATCTGTATGCACTTACATAAGTTATATGACAATTAAATATACCGTGGTTTGGGAGCAATTAGAAAAATATATGTAGCATCCCTTTTAGATTCACTTTCCCCAAATATCACTCTTGTTGTTGAACTAGATCCTCATATAATAACTCATTTCTCTAGAAGTATACAAGGACCTCTGTTAATAATGCTTTCAAGTTGCGATCCACTGTGCTCACCATTAACAAGTAGCCAGTAAGAATTAATAGTTGTTCTTTGTTCCAGTCATGTAGGGTTTCCTTTGGGAAAGATACAGAGGTACTTTACCATTTTCTTCCCTAGCTCATTTTACAAAATAGGAAATGGAGGTAAACAGGGTGAAGTGATTTGTCCAGGGACACACAGCTAGTAAGTATCTGAATCCAGATTTCAACATATAAAGATGAGTATTCATGATCTAGTGCTCTATCCACTGAACCACCTGACTGCCTTTGAGAAAATGTTGTATAATATTATACAATAATCTTAAAATTTAGATAAATATTTAAGGAGATAATTAAATAAGAAATTAAGGAAATAAAAAATACTTTAATATATATAAGTAAATAATAAAATAACATTATATAACAAACGTTATATAGTAAGATCAGTTCATTCAAAGTCAATTCTACCAACAGTCTGTGGCATGTTCTCTCACATGCTGAGTTTGGAGAAAATGAACTCAGGCATATAGAATATTTGTGGCAACTGGGTAAGAAACAGCTTCCAATTACCAGAAGAAGTCCTTTCTGCTTTGAATGGAGACTCATGCAATTCCTCTTAGGTTTAGCTATATGCTCAGCTTCTAAGGTTAACTAATTCTTTATAGAACAATAGCTGTCAATCTTTTGCCCTGCAGAGGTTATGACTCTTAGACTCTACTTTGTCTTCTCTCAGCTCCCACCTAGAAACACTATCTTTACTGGTTTAGTCTTTCTGATGACTATGGTCACTGTGACTCAATCTAGACTGAAAATCTGGTTCTATGGTCCAGACTCAAAGGGAATAATACCTCCTCAAGGAGTTCCTGATGATTGGTTGTTCTGAGGTTCTCCTCCCTTATAAGTTTAAAGGTTGTGCCTAATGATTAAACCAATGCCATGAAGCATTTTACTCCTTTTAATAAGATTAGAGCCTTCTTTGTTCCTGATTTCTACTTTGATGGACTGATGCATTGATTCAATAAAGTTGTCTAGGACTTCGTCATCTACAGTTAAATGATTCTGACTGATTCTTTAATTCATAGAGGAATTCTCCCCTGATGACTGTATCAGAGGATCTTACTAGCTATATTAATTGGAATTGTGGAGGAACTCCTTATATACAGGTAAGAAAATAAAACTGGTCATCAGTCCCTCTCTTTTATAATAATGGTAATAAATAGGTAAAAAAGGAGTGACAATAAAAATAAATCATAAGAAATATATATTTTAAACTGTCTAGAAAAAATATGTAAAATTGGTACTCTCAAAGTTAAATCTCTGTATAAAAACCATTGGATTCATATGCTAATAAAAAAACTGAATTCCATCCATAAAATAATCTCAAAAAATAGGAAACCACAAGACAACAAAATGTAGCTAGATATAAGGGACAGGTTACAGCTTCTTGTCTGAGGCAAAGAAAGAAAGAGAGACAGAGAGGAAGGAGAAGAAAGAAAGATTTAGGTTTATTAGATATTCAAATGAAACAAACCTTTTATAAGATAGCTCACCATTTCACATTACTGTGATCTTCTTATGACCCTCTCCTGTCAGTTTACTGTTCATGATTTAAAAAAAAAAAGAAGAAAACCACTCTATCTTCCCTGGCAATCTTCCAGTAAAGAGAAAGAACAAATGTTGTAACTTTGTAGGTAGAATGAAATTATTAACAGTCATGGTTGTCCCCTGCAAGACCAGTTGCCTACTTAGACACCATGTGGTTGTGAATACATGCAGTTGCCTCAGTTTCTTATTCTGTTGTGTTAATGTTTTGTTTTTCCCCAGATATTAGGTACATGGGGAGCACAAATGAAAAGATTAAGTTTAAATCTTGTAAATTAAAAGATAGAAAAGGTCACCAGAGATTTAGTAATTATAGTCCACAGAATCATTTGCAGATTTTCCTCTTTAAATCATCTACTCTCTCACCCTTGAATTCCTTAAATACCTGATCTCTTCTTATTCTGGGACACTTCCATCTATCAGCACCCTTCTTCCACTGGTGAATTCCTATCAGGGATTCAATTTTGAGAATGGGACTAGAGCAGAAATACCTTACTACTTTCCTGGCTGTGCTTGTTACTATAAGGAATTTGCCATCAAGCTTATTTCCTGGTATCTTTTATATCCTCTTCTTCCCCTCCTCTTCATATAACATTTTTTCCTATCAAATATAAATTCTTTAAAAGTCAAGGAACTCTTTCTCCTTCTCCTCTCCTCTTCCTCTTCTTTTTGATTATTCTCCTCTTTTTCTAACTTTTCTTTTTCCTTCTTCCTTCTCCTCTTGCTCCTTTTTGTCTTCTTTTTCCTCCTCCTTTTTTCCTCTTCTTCATTTTCCCTTTTCTCCTTCTTTCCTCCTCCTCTACCTCTTCCTTTTCTTTCCCCTTCTCCTCCTTTTCCTCTTTCTCCATCTTCTTGTCCTTTTCCATCATCTCCTTGTCCTCTTTCTTCTCCTCCTTCATAACCCCAGTATTTAATATAGTGCCTGGTACATAATAAACAATTAAATGTTCATGACCTATCCACCTACCTCCTTAAAATCATAGAAGGCAAGCTAGAAAGGAAGCAACTTTGAAGAGCAATCAGAGTGATCCATCTCAGCAATTACATGACTTATTAATCAAGATACTATGAGTTGAAAACAAGAAAAAAACTTAGCTATCAGCTGGGCCACACCTAGGAGAAAACTTGGTAGAGGAAGGTTGGCTGTCTCTTTATTTCAGTCCACTCTTCTCTGACTGATGGGCTGGAACAGAGGGGGAAACTAGTTTGGGAGATGTTTATACTTGGATCCTTCCTTTAACTTCTCAGTTAATATTCCTTTGGAAAAAAAGGTAATCAATATAACTGACTTACTGGGAATGGAGGAAATATGGAGAAAATCCAACCCTTTGGGGTTGGATGATGTTAAGGATAGTAACTAGTTGACTGATATTGGGGGCAAAAGACCAGAGTGGTAATTTTGAATGGCAATACTACAAAACATCCTCAATTTTATACTCATAGAGTACTAAGAGGAGGAGACAGCTATAATCTGAGAGACTACAAATGGTTTAAGAGAGTGGTTTCTCAGGTTATATGTTTCAGGAGCTGATATAAATCACAAAAAAGAATTTAGCAAAATTCTGAAAGATAACTAACCATGCAACTTTATATTTTGTGGCCTAAAACAAAAGTGAGAACAGGGGCGGTTTAAGAAGATTGAAAGAATCAAAAGCCTTATGATTTATTACTTACACTGTATATCAATTTAAGAAGTCAAAAAAGCATAGGCTATATTAACAACTGATACTTCTACAGAAAAATGTAAGCAATTATATCTAAGCAGAGAAGAAATAACATGTTGAAATTTTACAAGTCACTTCAGAATCTGCTCTTTATTCAATCAATTCACTAATAAGTTATAGCAAATCAGTTCCAATAGAGAAGAAAGGATTAATTTGAAAGGAAATTGTATGCCATCATAAGAACTGCAACTTAACCACAGATGCATCATGAATACAAAATGTTTTGTTGACCACAAAGTATGTATTTGACTCAGTAGAGCAAAATACAATTTTAAGACTTTGCTCTAACCAGGAATTGTCTTCTACCCATATGCTGACACTCCATATTCCTTGATCATTGTAACCATAAGAAAACTTTGTCAATCATCTTTGAATATCAATACCAATCAAAATATAAAAGAAATACACCTAAGATTGAAATAGGTATTTGGGGGAGAATATATATTAAGATGTGATTATTCTATTGACAGCTATGATATCAAAGTCACTGGATGCTAAGAATAATAAAAGAGAATTAGAAATAAATGCAAGCACATTGGTAACAATTTTATGGCTTTATTATTGAATTCCATACAGCTAGCATCAATACTTGGATGGCCTAAGTACACATTCTACTTTGATACATACTAGCTCTCTAATCCTAGCAAGATACAACTTCTTATCTACTCGGGTATAATAAGCAATTGAGTACTAATTATGCTAGATGGTGGTAAATCAAAGAAAAAATGAAAAATAATTTCTCCCCTCTGTGATTTTATATCTAATGCATAGTATTTGTGATAGGAGCTTGGGAAAGATTGAGGAAATTTGGGACTGAATGAGAAGTGATTGTTGCTTCATTCACTTACTGTCAAAATGTCTGATGAAACTGACAGACAAAAAGAAGCTGATCCAGTGAACTGAGACTGGTTGGCTTGGGGCCTGATTGACATTATTGAATTCTCTTATCTATCATTTGTTCCATAAATAGTGTACTCTAGTTGGAGATTCTTAATCATACACTTATAGGATTATAAGATATAAAATGTTACAAATCAACAGATCAACAAGCATTTATTAAGTACTTACAATGTACCAGTTAACAACTTGATATGCTGATAATCTCCTCTATTTCATCTTACAAATAAGAAAAATGAAGCTTAGAAATATTAAATTTTTATTTGGCCAGATCTTAAAAATAGAGCAGAACTTAAGGCCAAAAGATGACCCACACTTTACTTTCCAGTCAGATTTGCATTTGTTTCATATGATAAAGTGAAAAAATATTCTAGGATCAAACATGACTGAAAACCTGCATAGCTCTATATTCTTTATGTTTAACCTTGGACAGATAATTTAATTTTTGTGGAACTCAAATATCTTTACTTGTAAAATTAAGAAATTGAACTAGTTATGTTCTTAAATCTGGAGATTCAATTTCCCAAGTCCAAATCTGGCCTCAGAAACTTACTAGCCGTGAGACCCTGGCAAGTTAATAAGCCCTGTTTGCCTTGGTTTCTTCATCTGTGAAATGAGATGGAGAAGAAAATGGCAAAACCATTTCAGTATCTTTGCCAAAAACAAACAAAACCCAAACAAAGTCATGAAGAGTTTAGACATAATGAAATAATTGGACAAGATCTTATTCAGTTCTATATCTGTTATCCTATTAATGTACAGTTGAATATGTGTCCCTTTTTCTACATATAAAAGAAAACATTTTGAATGAATTGGGAAACAATATATATTTGCATAAATATATTTAATAGTAATTTCATAATAAATGTTTAATATATAAGCATATATATTTGAAAGTCATCCAATGTGAAACTTTTTCCTTCAATATTTTTTTAAGAAAATGGAATAATCATTTTACTAAACAAAACTGAAGCTATGTGCACAATATTTAGTTGTTACTTATATCCACTCTCATCCTTGGTATCATTTTTTTGTCAATACTCATTTTAATTTAAGTCATTTACTGAAGGAATGCTGCCTGCTACTTATATACATGATAGATTTCTCTTTTTACAGATAGTTACACAATCACAAAACACATATCCATGCAGTATTTCAAGTTATAACAAGAGTGGGAGGCAGGATAATTGATTAGGTCTTAAATTTTGGTTAAAACTTCACAAAAAATTCCTCTTACTCTAGCTAATCTTACCTCAAAAACAAAGGAACTAGTGACACTGTACTCTTTACTTTTCTTTAGTCAGTAAGTGAGTCATAATCTGTCAGTAAGTAAGTCATAATCTGTCAAACATAAGCATAAGAACCACTGAAGTGAAAATCCTACATTACTTCAGGGTCATTGCTAGAAAGCCATGTCATGTGTATTTCAAAATAGATTTTTTCAGCATTTTCCAGAAAAATCTTTCTAACCAAGAGGGGGAACATCCAAGTATTTTCATACTTGCTTTATTTTTTAGCAAAGCTTTGCTTTCCAATGGGAAAAGAAAGTCATTTGGTAACAATAATCCACTTAAAAGAGATAATTCATGAAATTAGCCCAACCCAATTAATCACTTAGAAATTTTAATTTTCTATTTCCTCTAATACTGAAAAACTGCTTTAATTGTTAGGTTTATAGATACTTTTTTTTGACATGTCTATAGCAATTAACCACTAGAAATTAAAAATTTGTACTTGAAGTCCTGCACATATGGCCACAGATATACTAGGTATAGTTGAACGAATTGGGAGTGCTCAATGTAAAGAGAAAAGCATGGGGGAAGAGGATAGGAAATGATTGTTTTCTCCAAACATGTAAAGAACTGTTGTATAGAAACAGTTCTTTACTACTATAC
>JAJPUD010002427.1:0-44508 GCA_023553655.1 Myrmecobius fasciatus
TTTTTTTGCAACATGGCTAATATAGAAATATGTTTTGTGACTTTACTAGTCTGTTATCATTGCATAACCCTCACACTTGATCATTTTTATTACCTTTTTCTGTGCCTCCAGTAAAGAAAATTCTTTCACAGATTATGAATCATGAGTGAGGATTATTCCAGTGAACTCAACAGAATCTCCATAGGAATAGAGAAACCAGACACTAAAAACTGGATACTCCAGGCCTAAAATGTAACCCAACTCAACAAAAGGATTACAATATTGAATGCCAGAAGATTAGAAGGAGGAGAATCCCTAACTACTGATACACAAAAAAGGGGGGAAGGGAATTGTACTTTGGGCCAGATTTCATGAATTTCTCAAGTTAGAAAGGATGTCTGTGGACAATCTAAGCTCTGAATGCTTTCATTTTTCTTTTGTCCAGTTATACTTCTGTCATCTTTTGGGTAGTAAAAACCTGTGAGAAGAAAGAAAACTCGATTTCAAGTCAAAGGACCTGGATTCAAATTCTGCTTTTGCCCCATACTAGTCATGTGACTTTGGACAAATAATTTTATCTCTCTGGGCCTCTTTGGGCCTGTGTAAAGTAAGGGAACTGGATTAGAGGCCCTTTAAGGTCTCTGCTGGTTCTTAATCTATGAGCTTTTCAGTCTGCAAAGTCATGGCAGGTGTGGAATAGCTATAGCATATCCATAGTAAACTTCGACTCTTTCTGACCCTTTTGTGAACCCAGATCTAGTCTGAATTACTAGAGAAAAGGGGAGTACATCTCTTAGTAATGGAAAAAGTCTGACAAAAGCTGATAGTTTTTTGTTCAGAGAGTTTATGGAGCCCAATAAGAATAATTCTGAACTTCATAAGTAAAATATTCTCTCCCAGAGTAGAAAGGCAAGTCTGGGAATTCATCCCTGAGGTTATCGGATCTGAATTCCACCTTCTCTAGTCCCATCCTATCCTTCAAGATTATTACTGCATGTCATCCCTGTCGGGACACACTGTGATTTGACACAGGGTAGGCAAATGTTTTCCATTTATATCAGGTGATAGGGAAGCATCATATGATTATAATTTATCATTACTAAATTATCTTTACTTAATGTTATTGTTACCATATTAATGTTACTACTACTACTACCATTTACACTGAGGCAGACGAGGGATATCCCAATGGCAGCCTGGGTATACTAAGAGTCTTAAACTCAGCTCATTTTTTTTCCCCATCAAGAGAACCAAGTAAAATCCCAGCAGTTAATTCCAGAATCTCCTAGCAATCACCTTAGAGGGAGGAGGGAGGAGTCAAGTGTGAGGACGGAGGGGCAGCTAGGTGGTACAGTGGATAGAGCACCAGCCCTGAAGTCAGGAGGACCTGAGTTCAAATCTGACCTCAGACACTTAACACTTCCTGGCTCTGTGAAAAAAAAAAAAAATCCCTACTTATTCCAAGTTTAAAAATATGTCCTCATAGGACTACAGAAATATCTGACTTTAAAAGGGAGATTACTATACTTGACCCCAGGAAGATCCATCACTGGGAGCCAGAAAATGGGTCCAAGGACTTTGGGACAGGAATTTTGATGGAGAAAGGATCTTTGGGACACTGGGATGAAGAGCCAAGCCAAGGCTTGGCCCCATTGGACCCAGAGACAACGGAAAGGCTTCTGCTGCCTCTCCCTAGGCAACCTGCCTGCTTCCTGCTTGCCCCCAAGGGCTTTACCTGGATATAAACAAGCCCTGAGACACCCTCACCATGTAACAAAGCTTTGCAAACAACTGACTTCTCTCTCCCTCAGGCTACCAAATGGGTAAGGTTGACACTCTTATGAAACCATTAGCTTTCTCCGCTTAATATTTGGTTGAGAGATCCCTTGTCGGGCAGTTACTGAAACCTTGCCCTCCTAGCCCCAAGACTCCTATAAGAAATAAGAAACAATCAACAGTCCTAACTTCAAGCTGGGACTTTCCCTTCTGCTTCAGCCCTCTCCCTTTTCTTCCTTGAAGTGGAGCTGAGCACTCACTTTCTCCTAATTGGCTCCTCATTAAACTCATCCTTTATAAGTACATACCAAGGGAAAGGGGTTTATACAACATAACACCCTAGCAAGTGATAATTAAACACAGATCATAGCAATTAAGCATATCAGGGAAAAAGAGCCAGAGAAATAGGAGGGGTGGGAAGTAAAGATGACTTACCAACACAACACTTTAAAAGAGAACCCAAGCTCCTGATAAACTGTTTGTCTTAAAGCTGTTAAAAAGTGGGGAGTGAGGATTGGCTGCCTGGCTCCAGGGACAGGATTCCCTGCTCCACTCCCATGACCATTCGGAATCTGGCAGATCTTTCTTTATCTTTTAAATTCCTACATAACCTTTAAAACTAAAGTGGGGGGGGAGGGGGGAAGAATGGATGTCGTTTCATGAGTCTAATCTAAATTCCCTAATAGTAGCTTTCTCTCTCAGACCTCAGAAAAGATTTTATTTTGAATATGTTGAATGCACTTATGATGTGTTTATTTAGATTATAGTTGACTGTGTATGGGGGAAATTCCTCTAACTAGACTAATGACCACTAGGAGAGGGGATTATGTGATGTCTCTATCTCCCTTAGCTCAAGACTCTTCGCCTAGTCAAAATTAATAAATGTTTATTGACCTAAATTTTAAAATCACTTTTATCATGCATTTCCACACTGCTTCGGTTTAACCTCTTCCATCTGCTAAATGGGTAGGATTGGATTCAGTGACTCAGCCCTCCTTGCTGTTCCTTTCACATAACACTCCAACTCCTTCCTGACTCCAAGCATTTTCTCAAGCAGTTCCCCATCCCTGGAACTCTCTCCCTCTTCATCTTCAGCTCTGTCTTTCTTCAAATCTCAGCAGTTGTAAGAAGTCTTTCCCAGCCCTCCTTAATCTTAGTGCCTTTTCTTTATTGATTACTATAGATATAAACATATCTTGTTGGTACATAATTCCTTACACAATCTCCCTAACTAGGCTTCTTTGACAGAAGGGACTGGTTTGGTTTTATTTAATTTATTTATTATTTATTTTGCCTTTCTTTGTCTCCAGTGTTTAACATGGTGCCTAGTATTAGAAGGTTTTTAATAAATAATTATTGACTTGATTTGGTGCCTGATACTAGAAGGTATTTAATAAATAATTATTGACTTGACTTGACCTGACAAGGAAGTCTCCTAGGGGTCATAGTTCACTTCTGCAAAATCATCTTTTTATCACTCTGTGGATGTTTTTTACTGCTCTGAAAACATACCCATATAAATCTACATCCAAACCTACGTCCAGATAGATTCAGAGGCATGAAACTTCCCTCCTTCTGCATGTCATATCCAATCCCTTGTCTTTCCCTCCAACATAACTATTCCCCTACCTCCCAAGAAAAAAATCACTTTTTCCTTTTCATTTTGTACTTCAAACTATCAGTATACTTAGTCTACTGAGCTTTGCTATTTGATATGATTAATCCCAGGTAAATCCATGACTATTGGGGTGATCTAGGACAAGTCAACTTATTTCTCCATACCCCAGTATATCTCTCTATAAAACAAAGAGATTAGACTAAACATTTTAAAATCTATGATCCACTAAACTCTAAACCCTAAGGACAGGTCTGGTATAGGATAGGTTTATGCCATTGTGGGTAGAATGAATTATTATTTAGGCAGAATGGTATAATGGAATGAATGTTAGTTGGTAGTCAGAGGTCCTGGAATCAAATCTTGTTTATACTAATTTCTATCTGTATAGTTTGGGGCAAGTCATTAGAAGTTTCTGAACCTCAGTTTTTATTTCAATAAAAGGAAGAGTTTGGACCAACTGGATTGGTCCATTCCTGGAAAATTAAAGCCTTTTTTTTCTCTTTTAAGGCAATGATTTCCAGACTCTTTTGATACAGCAACCCTATCAATACCAAATATATATATATATGTATGTATATACATATATATATAATAGATGGAGCACTGGATTCAGAGTGAAGAAGACTTCTTCTAGGTGACACTAGGAAAATCACCTCACCTCACAGGTTTGAGGATTAAATGAGAAAACACACATAAAGTGCAAACTTTAAAACAATATGTTAACTGCCGCTAAAATTATATACATGTGTTACTATACTACTAATTATGCATATTATGCAATGCAAAATTGAAATTTTAAAAAGGATGAGATAAAGATGAGATTATAATTGATACCATAGGATACAGATGTGTTGAAGATAGATACTATGACTGACTCTCATGAAGAGGGTGGGATGTGACATCTTCTCATTGTTGAATGCTCACTCATTAAAATCAGGTCAGGGATCACTAAAGAGTCATTTGAGTGACTAAAGAGTCACTATCCTAGAGAAGAGTTATTAGCCCACTAACATACAGCATCCTCTTAACAGGTTGAAAGCATTCCTAATTATAATCTTTGCATGTCATTTGGGAAGTGAAGGAGAAATAGCCAAGGTCTGAAAAGGGAATTGTTTGAATAGGATATCAGATTTAGATTGAGGGAAGAAGAAACTTGAAGATATGCAAGTTAAGTCAATCTGTAGCCAGTCTTATTAGGAGAAGCAATTTATATTTTGTAATCTGTTTCTATGTTTGATTCCTTTCTCTTTTAAAAGATTTCTGCTCTTGTCTTAGCAAACAAAGGGGGGGGGAAGATTTGGAATTTTAACTTAGGTCAAATAGGAAGTAGAATTAGAGTATCCCTAGATTTAAAGCATATAGTGGAGGTAGGAGCTGCCTAGATAGAAATATTGTCCTAGGGGGACCAACAAAGTGGTGAAAATTCAGGTCGAACAGAAATCTGAGACCTCAAGAATGGATGACCTCTTCCTTATGGGGGGTTTTCTTCATGGATATATCCAGTTTCAATAAACATTAAATTCCCACTATTTGTGAAGCATTACATTGAATACTGAAAGAAATAATAAATTGAGATAAGATTCAGCTTCTGCCACCATTGAATTCAGTCAAGTCAAAGACAGAAACAATGATGTCATGATTAGGGAATAAGAGAAATTCAAACCAGAAGCTATGAAACCTCCAAGAGATGAAGGGTTAATGATGATTTTGGGGTGTGGTGGAGAGACCAAATTCAGCAAATGTTTAATTTAGACTTCTGACAAAACAGTCTTTGGAGGAGCTAGACTCCGATGGAGATATAGCAAGATGAACTACTCATGAATAGATGTATTCACATAGAACTACATGCCCTTATAGAGACCTCTTACCTTTTCCCACCTTCCCTCCCTTCTCAGATGAAAATAGATATGATAGGAAGAATGGAGAGGTCTGGAATCTCCACCATGAAGGCATGTCAGTGTGAAGTTACCATATGTAGGAATCTATTAGGACAAAGGCAATATGAATCCCCATTCTATTCAATTCCATTTTTAAGCATTTATTAAAAACCTACTATGTGCCAGGTACTAGGCTAGATGTTAAGGAAACAAACTCAGAAACAGTGCCTGCCCTCAAGGAGCTTACATTCTATTGACTCAGAACTGAAATAATATAGTTGGTACTTAATGAATACATTTTGGATTGCCTTGAGAAGCACAAAATGTAAGAACCAGATGGAACCTAAAAGATCATCTGCATCTGATGCCCTCATTTTGGAGAGAGAGAGAGAGAGAGAGAGAGAGAGAGAGAGAGAGAGAGAGAGAATTTAAATGACTTGCTCAAGGTGACGTTGCTTGGCAGTAGCAGAAGTGGCTTTAGAACTTAGGTCATGATTTACATGTTTGC
Source organism: Myrmecobius fasciatus (assembly GCA_023553655.1). NCBI lineage: Eukaryota > Metazoa > Chordata > Mammalia > Dasyuromorphia > Myrmecobiidae > Myrmecobius > Myrmecobius fasciatus. The sequence goes on from JAJPUD010002427.1 coordinate 5,759, forward strand.
CTCAGCTATTCCCTTCCCCCAGGAATCTCTAATCCAATGCTGGTTCAAGGCAGTTTCTCTCTTTTCATCAGAACCATAATAAGATTTTAGATTGATTTGATAATTTAAAACATGCAAATAACTTTATATGTATAAGCTCATTTTATTCTCACAACACTGAGAAATAAGTGCCATAAATATAATAGATATCATTTTACAGATTAGGGAAATGAGATTAGAGAGGAAAGTGGTTTGTCCATGGCCTTGCAGTTGTTGCGTATCAAAGCCTGGATTCTAACCCAAGTCTTCCTGATTCCAAATCCAGTATGTGATCCACCACAACATGCTAAGACTAATGTAGGATGAGGATGATAAAAGATGCACAATCTACACCTTAGACTGAGCACTCTTAAAAACACAGCTCTGGCTCCCTGCAATGGAAGATTCGTGCTTCTAAAAGTACAATTCAGGGGCCAAGGGCCCACTTTGACATACTCCTTTGTAAAACAAAGTACCTAAAGAAAAGAGGAAAAAGCATAGGAAGAAAAACAGATTTCTTCAATCTAGCCAGGGAAAACATAACTGAACCAAGCAGAGAGCCCAAACTCGGGAAACAGCACATCAGTCCGCTCTTTCAGCAGAAACTCCAGGCCAGGGCTGGAGTCCCAAGCCTAGGTACAGGAGATAGCTGCAAAAACCCTGGTCACTTCCCTTTGGGACTTCAATTGCCAATGTTTTTAGGTGCAATATTCAGCTCAAAGGAATCAAAATCTGTTCAACAGGACAGAGCCCTGTCAGGTGGCAGAGGCCTCAGCTTACTCTGAAGCACAGCTATGATTTATGAGGATATTAAGTTCCATCCAAATAACATTCATAATCACTGAAAGTTTGACAGTATAAAAATTATCACACACCCAAATATATAAAATATTAATAAATATTCACTCATTCCTTCCAGTCTTACAAGTTATTTCTCAATATTAGAATCTCACCCTCTGCCCTCAAAAAAATATATATATAGAAGAATTTTAAATGAGCTGTCTTTGAAGGAGGTAGGTTCTTCCAATGTTCTGTGAAACACTTCATTACCCATTCTCCACCCCTCTCCCACCCCTATTTCCCAATCCCACCCTGAATTTCAGGAGTGGACAAAAATCAGCAAAAGGTGGGCATTGAAGCAGGTAGAAAGCAGAGACTCTTAAGTGCCAGAGTAAAGAAGTTGGGGAGGGGGGAGGGGAGTGCTGAGGAGCCCCCTGATGGTGCACAGAAACGACCACCAAACCAAACTGAAACAAAGTTGCAACAGCTCTAAAAATGAGAATTTTACCTACTCACCCACCACACACACGCACACACGCACACATGCACACACCCTTCCCTTCTTTGCCCTTCCATTGCGCAAAGACAGTGGAAAGGGGGGTGTCCAGAAGTGCTCACTCCAAAGCCCCTTCCCCACCACCTCTTCAGTTCCAAGAACAGTTTCTAAGCTGTGTCTGAAGCAGCAATGAAGTGAGGTGGGAAGAGGGCAGGCGGGGAGGGGGGAGGTGTGCGGGGGGGAAGAAGTCTGCGGGTGCAGTCTTGGCCCGGTCCGCAGGGAGAGCAGGCGTCGGAGCTAGGTGGTCAGAGACACCGTTACCCTCCTGCGCTCCTGCATTGGGAGTAGCTGGACAGCCACCCTTCCCAACCCCACTCTATGCTGGGCGACCCTCTCTCGATGAACCATTTCCTTTTCCCAGTGAGGAAGCTGGAGGAGATCAAACGCCAGCGACCTTACCCAAAAGCCCGGTGCTCAACCATGTCGCCGCGGTTGGCACTTGGTACCCAGCTCCGGGCATCGTCCTGTCTTCTCCGGGGAGTGCAGAGAAAGCAAGGGCTGCGGCGCGAAGCTGGGACAGGGACTGGAGGTTGAAAAGGTATATAAAGTCGGGACACAGAGCCTCCCGCTCAGCCCTCAGTCTGCAGTCCGCCACCCAACAGCCACCGGAGCTCTGCACCGGCCAGGCTCGGCAAAGTTAGCACGGAGAAGAGAGAAGAGAAAAAGGGAGGGGAAGGGAGAGGAGAGGAGGGGAAAGGAGGGGGCGGGGAGCAAGGAGATAGGGAAAGAAAAAGGAGCTTCCTTCTGCCCCCTGGAGCCGGCTGCGGGAGATGCTGCTGGAAGAGGAAGAGGAGGAAGAAGAGGAGGAGGTGGAGGAAGAGAAAAGGAGAGAAAAAAAGAAAGAGGGAGAGAATCTGACAGCCTGCAGTCGCCGACTTCAAGACACGGACTCAAATGTCCGAGAAGAACCCTCTCTCTAGATACCCTCCTCGGCCCTTGCATCAACGGCTTACCGTCCTAGGGAGTCAAGGGAAGAGAAAGGGACTCCTTGCCCCTTTCCTTACGAAGGAGAGAAGGGGCTTTTATAACCGCCGTGAGGGGCCAACAGGGAACACACTCCAGCCCTGCACTGCAGTGCCAGTCAGCACGTGGGCAGCCCAGCCCTCCGTTCCCGGGCCACTAGCTGCAGCTATCCCGGCCTGTGCTGTGGGTTATATAAGGGGAGGATAGTTGTTTTTGTTTTGTTTTGTTTTGAGGGGTTGATCTGAGGGATTTGAGAAGGAGTCGTGGACTTCTCCCTCTCCCACACTCACCCCAGCAAAGGGATACACACTCCCCACATTTCACATTTCTGAAGCTTCCAGCTTCTGCAGACTAGTAGTAGGGACGCTGAGTTGCTGCTGGGCCAGCTGCAAACTGCAACAGGGACTTCTGAACCTAAGCAACTATTAGGAATCCCAGAATCTCGTGTCTGGGCTGCAGTTTCTGCACCATTGCCTTATTTCTACCGCCTCCCACCTCGCACGCTGCACCAATAGATGGATGGCCAGGACCCTGGTCAGCTGCCAAAAACTGAAATGTTCAGACCGAAAGGGAGGAAGCTCAAGAAATCTAATACAACTCCCCCTCCCCTTCATTTTACAAAAAGAAGAAACTGAGGTCCTGAGAAGCCGAGACCTAAAGTCACATTGTTAGTCAACAGCAAAAACAAAATTTTATTTCAAGTCTTCAGTGTGATACCTAGGAACCTGTATTTTGAGTCAAATGAACTGGGCTCAAATCCTGGCTCTGGTCCCTAAAATCTGTGTTAAGTTAAGCAAATCTCTTCCCTTCTCTGTGCTTGAGTTTACTCATGTGTCAAAAGAAAGGGTTGAGATAGAGGACCTCTGAAATTTCTTCAAGCTCTCCATTCTATGAACCTATAAACAAATTTAGTTTATTTCATTATAGCACCACAGAATTCAACATCTCATCATGATAGTCCAGAAATAACTCCTTCCCCTGTTCCTGTCTCAGTCCTCATTACCTTCTTTTATAAGTTACCCAAAGCCCATAAGATTCCCTGGTTGGGAATCTGGTTAAATATCCCCAGTCCTCATCACTTAAGTACTAATGCTTCAATCTCTCTCTAGCTCTAGCTCCCTAGCTCTGTTTCTATGACTGCCTCTCTGTCTTTGCCTGTCTATATCTTTCTGTCTCAGTCCCTCTGTCATCACTCCCCCCCCTCCACTCCATTTTCTTTCCTCTCCTTTTCCAAAGTACCCTCACTCTTCATACTTTGTTTCCTCTCAGTTCAATAGAGGAAACTACCACCTACTTGTCTCCTCTTGAAGCTTCTTGTCCTCATTATCTCCTAAAAACTTCTTAACTCTTTAAAATTCCACCTCCAAACCTGATTTTCTTCTCTAGCCAAAAATTGATATGCCTCTACAGGATGGGGCTATCTAGAGGCCATTCTTTTGTAAGGATCCCAACCAGCAGAACACACAGATTAAATGGGCCAAATAGGTATACCTATAATGAAAGGCTGCTAATTGCACTGTCTGAATTGTTCACTTGTCCATCTGACCTTTCCCCCTTCCCGGTGCTCTTGATGCTGATTCAGATTCCCTTCTTTCCAGACCCTCTGGCCTCAGCAACATCAAGTTAAACCAGCCCAACGTGGAAAAAAATTATAATTCCATCAAAGTGGGTTCAACATGCATGCAATAGCACCAACTCAGACTCTTCCTAGAGGATATAGGACTCTGAATCACAGAAAGCAACCCTAAGGCTTGCAGGCATGAATGTTAACATAGGCATAAACTGTGGCCTTTATTTTTATAACAGGGGTCATGTTTCCCTGAGCAAGAAGCACAGGTGGGCCAAGGACAAGAAAAGTGACCACAAACACACACACACACACACACACACAAAACACACACACACATACATACACAAACACAAGGTCAGGTGAAGGGGTGGAGAGGAGGATAGAGAGCCATGGATATCTTTAGATACTGACAGCAGGCAGCAGGAGCCAAATAGAATAGAGTGCCTTCTCTCCTACCCTCTTCGCCTTTCTCTTGCCCCACATTTTCAGAAATCCCAGATCTTCCTCCAAAGAGGAAATGTTGTAGCAGCTGGGTTGAAAAAAAAAAAGTTTAGGAAAGGTACTAGTGTTCAGATGGATCAATAATAATGATTCCTTATTATTGTGTTTATACAGCACTTTCCTCAAAAAAAAAAAAAACCCTCAAAGCCTTTTCACAAGCATTATCTCAATAATTCTCTGGGGTCCTCAAAAGGAGGTAGGAAGAGAGGAAAAAAAGAAAGGAGAGATGGAGAAGAGAAAGACAGTGAAAAAGAGAAGGAAGAGATGGAATGTGAGAAAGAGAAAAAGAGAAAGAGTAATAGAGAGAGGGAAGAGATAAGATGTCAAAAAGAGGGGAGAGGGGGGAAGGGGAGAGAGCACGAACTTATCAGATGTATATGTAGCTGGACAGAGTTCCTTCTTTGCTATCCTTTGAAGTTTACCTCCTTCAGGAAACCCTTGATGATTTGTTGAATCTTTATTTGCCCTATAATTCATCATACCTAAGAAGGCAGATAATACTGGTATATCACATGAAATGGAATAGACAGGGTTATTTGTTGCTCTTATCAAATCTCTATTGGAAGCTCCGTGAGGGGAAGGACGGTATCTTCTGTGCTGCTGGATGGCAATTGATTCCTGGAGATGATAAAGTGCATACATATCCAAGCTTTTGGGTGGCCCGGTTCAGAGAACACCCTACAGAACAAGTTTTCAGAGAGACCTCTATGGATTGGGCCTGGAGACAACCAGCTGTCAAGACAGCAGTCCTTCTCTGGCAGGATAAGAAAAGACCTGGATTTATGATAAAGGAAGTTTTTCCTTGAGGGACTCGTTAAGGATTCTTTGGCAGCTATTCCAAATGGCCCTCAGCAAGCCCAGGCAGTCACCACGACTCCCCTCTTCAACCTCAATCCTCTGTCCTCAATCCATCTGGGAACAGGAACAGGGCTAGAGCTTGGAGGCAGCAAAACCTGGGCTTGGAATCAGAAACAGAAACTAACCCATTCCCAGTATTTACTAACTTTGGAGCGTCCCCTCACAAACCTAGGGTAGGGATGAGGAGAAATGAAGAGGTAGTACAACATCCTAGCAAAGGTCCAGCTTCAGGCTGGAAAATCTAATCCTCTTTGGGAGATGTCATCCATAAACAGCAACTGGGAGGGTTCATCTCCATGACAATTTATAGAGAACCCTGAACTGAAAGGTGGGGAGGGGTTAAGGAGACCTTCTATTTTTAAGGTCCATGAAACTATTATAAGAGGCACTCCATATAACTAGCACGAAGCCCCAGCAGAAATCCTTTTTTCTCCTATGGGATCATAGAATTTAGAGCTATAAGGGAACTTAGAAATCATCCAATGAAATCTGTATATTTTACAAATGAAGCAACTGAGGCCAAAGAGGCCTATAATCATATAGATAATGTGTGGAGGGAGTTCTCCTTTAATTTCCCTATTGCTCATCCATCACTCCATATTTCTTTTCTTTCCACCTACCCCTCCTCCAAATATCTACACAGACTTCTTAATGGAGACCCTTAAAGTAACAGAACTTGAGATCTCACATTAAAGTCCAGAAACAGTTTTGCCTTGTTGAGGATCCTGCTTTTCAATCTAGGTTTGAAACATTTGGATCCTCTGAGAGTCTTTCCCACCTCACCTCTCACCTTCTAACCAAAACCATGATCTGTGGCTGTTCTTCCCTTACCTACACTGCAGTCCAGTCATAAATGGGAACCTTACCCCTTTGACCTCAAAATAATAGATTCCAATGCTACTTTGCATCTCATTCATATGTTCATTTAATGTCCAAAAATGTAGAAATCCCACTCTCTCCTGCTGCATTAAGTTGTATTGTTCCAATCAGAAAACACTTTCTCAGAGAGGCTACTGAATTATAGAATTTTAGAGTTGAAACTTACCTTTAAAACTGTTTAATCCAACCCATTTACAGATGAAAAAACTGAGAATAGATGAAGTGACTTATTCAGGATCACACAGTTAGTAGAAGTAGCTAGGACATGCATTCAGCTCCCCTGATTCTAAATCTATTGCTTTTTCCAATGTTATACACAATTATTCTCACCTAAATACTTTCAGACGCTTTTTCATATTTCACCCTGCTCAAGAAATCTAACCTTATCCTACTCCCAGTCATAAGCTTCAGTTTCCAATAACTTCAGCAAGCACTAAAAGGGTTAATAGATCAGCAGGCAACAACTGGGCTCTGCAGCCCCAGAAATTGCTTGTCACTGTTGAGAGCCAGACAAGAAGGCTAACTTATTACAACACAACTTTGTGCCCTGTTTCATCCACCTCCCTTTAAATCATATTCCTCCAGACCTCCCAGGAAAAGGGCTGAGCTTTTATTTGCTCAGAAGGATAGTTAAGAAAAGGAAAGTTACTACAAAAAGAAATAGCCTCCATCAACCCTCTCCCTGAGAAGAAAATCTAGGGATGGAGAGGAGGCTGAGTTTGCCTGCTTATTCTTCATTTCTTCCAAAAGCTCTTCCATCTCCAGTTGTTAATTCCCTATTCCTTGGAGCCAGAAAGAAGCAGGATACTGAGTCCAGTTTCAAAGGAAAGCTACATTATCTGCAGCTCAAGAAGTAGGTATGCAGCCATCTCCTTTATTTCTTGGCACCTAAACATTTACTGCAAGGTTCAGTCCACTCAACATTTCAAGCAAAGGAGGGAAAATCCACTCCAATCCTTTCATCTGGTGAGCTCATTTGAGGACAGAGAAAGAAGGAAGGAGGTATGGAGGGAAAGGGGGAGGGACGGACAGAGGGAGAGACGGAGGGAGGAGGCATGAGAGTGGGGAAGAGAGGAAGGAGCTGAAATCTTGTGGTCAGAAATCCTCTGTACAGGACAGTCCCAATCTGAGAATTACACAGCAGAAGAGAAAGCTAATTTGTCTGCTTCCAGAAGCAGGAGCCAGAGACTCCACCTGCAGCCAGGATGAGAGGTAAGTCCTAAGTATCTTTCTCCCTCCCCCCACCCAGACACATCAGAATAAGCAGCTAAACTTCTGGGACCCATTCACCCAAAAGTTATATGAGCCTCCCTCAGTCCTGTTTTCAAGTAAAGGTCCATTTTCCTCTTCTTCCTCTTCCCACAAATTGACACTCTCATATTTCAGCATTAGCCCAAGGTAATCTTTGGAAGACCATTGAGGGTAAGGAGCAGGACACTGGAGAAGCATCTAGCAAGGATTTGCTGTGACTGATAGAGGGCATATCAGTATTCTGGATATCCCTGCAGTTGTCTTATGGAAGAAACAGTGCCAGTCAGTCATCCATTTGGGCAGAATCACTAGATAAGAACCTTATCCTTGAAAGTTGGGGGCTGGATTAGAACAGCCAAACAGAAATACATTTGCTGGAAAGGCAGAAAAAATTATGAAATGTTTAATTAAACAGGGATCCCTGAATTAGCAAATCCCCTTCCCTTCTATGGAAAAGTCTATAGGAGACTGCTTAGGAAAAGTGAGCATTCAGGAAGGACTCCAAACTTAGGGACAAAGAGAGGAGAGGGGAATGAAAATCGGAGTATGTCAAAGAGGGAAATTAGGATAGTTTAGATGGAAGAAATGGACAGATAGAGGGCAGAGGATAGGATTATAGGAGAGACTAAAAAGGGGACATGAATGGGATGAAACGGGAGGAAATATGTAATAACATAATGACATATAAGTATCACTTTAAAGATTATACAATAAACTCACAAAGAGAACTATAGAGAGACAAGAAAATGTCATACTCAGGGTTGGGAGAGAAGGGAGGAGACAAATTTTAAAAGATGATTCAAACCTGCAGCTCTAAGACTGGAAAAGAGAAATGAGAGTAGGGAGCCAAGAAGGCAGAAACAGTAAACCATTCTCTTTGTGCTGAAGTAGAGAGAGGGCTAAGGTGAGTCTTTGGCTGGAATTGGGGAGAACTTGGAGGTATTCTCCCCACAAATACTTTCCTCCAAACCTTGAACTCCAAGCATAAGCTTCAGAGAGGAGGCTTCACTATGGTCTTTTAGAAACGGATTCAGATAATCTCATGTTTGTTAGACTATGTAATTAGTCACTTGAGAATCACTGGACACTACTTACTTGTTAACACCAGGGAAGTTCTGAGTCTGAAGCCTAGTTTTTAAGAGTGAGCATACTAAAAGGTGTAGAGAAGCAAGAGGAGGAGTAGGTGAGGATAAAAGTGGATGTGGGAGAAAGGTCTTAATAGAAATGGGCTGACCTCATCTGGAGAGAACAATGGGGTGGTAGGTGAGGGGAATAGGGGATCTTGGATTATTTCTCTGATTTTCTAGGCCACAAAATGATTACACAGACTGCTGTCCTTAAAATATTGAAGCAGTTTTGCACAGTGGCTACAACTGAATTTGGAATCAAAAGACATAAATTCAAGTTTCCAGCTCTGCCACTTACCTGTTTAATGGGCATATCATAATTTCTCTGAGCTTCGTTTTCTTCATCTGTTAAGTAAGGGGGTATATTCACACTACAAAAAGTATATATAACTCTTAAGATTCCTTTCCAGCTCCAAATCTGTTGTTCTCTCATTGTTTTGTTATTATTTGTTTTTGTTATTTTCTATGTTATTAATATTCTTTTTGTGGTTATTTGAGCTGATTCTTCAAGACCCTATTTGGGATTTTCTTGACAAAAATACAATGGCTTGTCACTTCCTTCTTTAGTTCATTTTACAGATAAGGAAATTGAGGTAAACAAAGTTCAATGACTTGCCCAGTCACACAGTAAGTGTCTGAAGCCAGATTTAAATTCAGAAAGATGAGTCTTCCTGACTCCAAGCTTGGTACTCTATCCTTTTTGCCATCTAGCTGTTTAAATAGCAGAGAGTTTGGGGTTGAGAGTGAAAATGGAGATTGTATCCACCTCTGCATATCAAAGGTAATTTTCCTAAAGCAACAACTATCAAAGTTTATCCTGAACCTTCTCTTGAGCCATAGGTAGTAGGACACCCCCATAGGGTGTTCCAGTTTAGGGTCCCCTACTACCCTAGTTCTTTGGAGATCAAAGCAGACGACCTTCCCCACTGACAGTGTTGGCTTACATTTGTAGCATTTTATAAATCCAAAACTTTTTAAATGTGATATTTTATTTGATCCTTATGTCAATCCTGTGAGGTAGGGTAGTATAAGTATTATTATCCCCATTTTACAGATGAGAAAGTTGAAGAGAAGAAAAGCAAGGAATTACAAAAAAAAAAATAAATAAAACCATTTTTACTATCTCCTGCAGAAAGAATCCAAGCTGCAAGTGGGTGGGTGTTGAACTGAATTATCTGGGTCTATGATTCCAAATGATAGATCTTAAGCCCTTACCCAGATCTCCTGACTTCAATATATATTTATACACACAATGACTCCCTATCTTACTGCCAACAACTCTGGATTCAATTCTGTCTCTTCCTTGAGGTCCCTATTCTCTCCTTTCTCCCCTCCAGCATTAACACTGTAAGCCTAAAAAAGTCTTCTTTTCAATTTGCTGGCTTGTCCTCTTCCCTCATCCCCCCACCTTAAAGCTTGGATTGGAATGCTTTTGTTATTTATCATTCAGTCATGTCCGATTCTTCATGATCCTGTTTGGGATTTTCTTGGCAAAGATACTGGAGTACTTTCCTATTTCCTTCCCCAGCTCATTTTATAGGGTTAATTGATTCACCCAGAATCACACAGGTAGTAAGTATCTGAAGTAAGATTTGAACTCATGAAGATGAGTCTTCTTGACTCCAGAGCCATTTCACCACCTAATTGCCCTGGATTAGAGCACTAAAGTAAGGCATAATAGGAAGCAGTAACTGTCCCACCACTCCCCCACACACACACATATGTACCTTTAGCCTCCAGCCCCCACTTATCCACACACAGCATCTTATCCTTAAGAAAACTGAATTCCCTCAACCTTCTCACATTCTCAGACTGATAAAGGTTAATTTTACCCCACCCCCTCACTCCTCTCCCTGAACTGTATGAATCCTTGGCTTAAAAAGCTAGATGGAGTTTCTCTTGAGGAACTGCTGTAATAGGGAGGAAGTTTACTTTGTTTGGGTGAAAGAGGAAAAGCCCTACTCATTAAACCCCAAATAGCCCAGATTAGTATGCACCTTTCACTGTCTGTCCCCTTCTTCCCCATCATTAGTCCACCTAGCACCTCACAAATTCTCAAGGTCAGTGCTGACTAGAAAAGGAAAAGGTCCACACATGAACTTGTCCCTTACTGGTCCTACTCCTTCCTCTTGATTCCTACTGTTCCCCAGTGTCTGGATCCTAAAAACCTATCATACCTTATTAAACCTCTACAGAATTTCATGGTTTCTCATCTAGCATGCCTCTTCCCAACACACTGAAGTTAGAATTCCAGGAAGTTTCTAAGTGGATTTCCTTCCCTGGGGTCCTTCCAAGTTCCTTCTCACATGCCCCTGGAGAGGCCAAAGCAAGGACAGAAAAAAAAAAAGACAATTGGTGCCCTTGAAAACTCACAGCAGCTGGCTTTCCTGTACTTTGGAAGCCCTGGATGAGATACAGTTTCAAGGGGAAAGGATTGGGATGGCAGAAGAGGCAGCCTGCCAGGCCATGATGACCCTATGGCCATCTGGAGTCTACTACCCTTTCAGTGTGATATTACCAGTTGTTAAAGGGCTGGTGTTATAAGGGTAAGAAAAACTAAAAGATAATGTGGGAGGAGACCTTCAGTCCTTCCAAACTGCCTCCAATTATACTATTCCCTATGGCAAAGGGGCATCAGAACACTTTTCTAACCAACCCCACTGGCACTGCCCCTTGGTCCCTTCACTTGAAGATTTCAAAGTACTCTTCTCATCAAAGGATGAGATGCTCTCACATCCTTGTCTATACCTTTTTACAGGTAGAGAATTTAGACAAGAGGGGGTATGGGCAGGCTAGTGGGAAGGATGGAGGGATCAGCTGGGATTAGAAGAGGGTGAAATATGTAAATGTCTATGTTCATGTATATTGGATCTCTCTGTAAAAAGGATCTGCAAAGAAAACATTTCTTTTCCTCCCCCATTCCCCTTCTCTTCTGGCCCTATCTTTCTCATAGTGGTGTGCCTGAGAATCCACATCAGTGTTATCTTTGCTTCTCACCCTCCTGTGTAACATTTGCCCTATACAAGTAGGAGTAGAAGTAGGTGGTGATACAGAGGAACAACCCAGAGTAACTTTTGTCAAATTTCCCCTTCATAGCAAGTTCTGGGCATAGGCAACTAGCAAATGACTTGGCTATCAGAAGTGGGAACAAATCGTTCCCCACAAAGTGGGGACATTTCCCTCACAACTGACAATTCCACAAACTCTTCTTCCCAAGCCAAATGCAACCCCAGCAGGAATAAGGGCAGGCTTCTTCCCCCTGTGAATGCTGGTAAGAAAAGCCCTTGAAGAAGCCCCAATTCCCCCTTCCCTCCTTTCCCAGGGTCAGGAAAGGTGCCTAGCTTGGCAGAACACCAGAAATTTTTTTCTGCATTGCGTTACTGCCTTACTATCCTAGTAGGATTAGCCAAGCAGAATGTGCTAAGGGTCAAGACTCCTGGGTTTTCTTTTTCATCTTTGCCTCTAGCAAATACCATGACTCAGTTTACTTATCTGCACAATGAAATGTCCACCTTCTAACAGAACTTACCCCACACTTTAAAAGTCTCAAAAAAATTAGGACCAGAATCCAGAGGCTATGTGTTAGTGGAAAAAGTGCTGCAAATGATCTGAAAACCTGAAAATGCTATACAATAAAAGCCTAGATTTCCATCATCATCTTCTTCCCCTCTTCATTCATATGAACCCCCAAATTTTTAGAGAACAGAAGGGAGTATTACAAGAACATGATCAGTTATTCTCCATCATCAATGTATCCACAGCAGCAAGAGAAATGTCTTCTTGAGTTAGGCACCATTTGGAAACTGAAGCAAGGGAAGAATAACCCCCATTCAGCAGCAGGGAGAAGTAGGGGTGGCAATGTCAGCAGTGTGGGCAACATCTTTCATATTAGGGATAGGTCCAGTGACCAACACTCCAAACAGAAGGTGCACGGGTCCTGTTCTTGACAGTGAATAGAGCTCTGGGTCCAGAATCAGGGACACCTGAGTTTAAATCCAGCCTCAGATCCTTACTGGAATCATTTTACCTCTGTCTATTTCAGTTTCTTCAGCTGCAAAATGGGTCTAATAATAGAATAACTCTCCCAATGATGTTGTGAAGATCAAATGAGATAATAGTTGTAAAAGGCTGCTTTTACATTGCCTGCTACATATAGGTGCTTAATAAATACTTGTTTTCCTTCCTTCCAATCTAGGTGAATGGTCCAACAGCATCCTAAGAAACATGGTAAGGAGGGGTAGACAGAGAGTCAGAAAGTCATCGGCCCACAGGAGATTTGAAGAAGAGGAGTGGGGAGGAAAGGAAAGAAAATAAGGGGAGACAGCTTCATCTTTAAAGGCTTTAGAAATAGGAAGGACACTGGTAAATGAGAGGAACAGAGGCTGTGGAGTCAAAAGACATGATTGCCATTTCCTGTGGGTATGATCTTAGGTGAGTAATATCCCTGCTATGAGTTTCAGAGATTCTTTTCAGCTCTAGAATTCCATAATTTTGAGATGCTCAGGTGAAAGGTACCAAGAACATAGGGAAACAAAAAAGTATTCCTGAAATCACATTCAGCTCACTCCCATTCTCTCCCATGTCCCAAAGAAGCACAACCTCAGGTCTTTGGGTGGAGGCAAACTATTTATTATGTCAGACAGATCCAAACAATGACACTCTTTGAGAGAAACATGTTCTTCCCTAAATTGCTGCTCCATATAGCGGCAGTGATATAAGACTATTTTCATTTCTTTTTGCATCCTCTTCATTATATCCTACCCCATCCCCTACTGAATAACATACACACAAACGATTAAGTGCAAATTTTAGTCTTGTGAGATTTTTTTTCCTCCAAAGATACAAAAAGCAATATAACATTCCATGATTTGGTCTTGGTGAAATCAGCTCCCCCCAAAACAATGAGAAAACAACACCCAAAATACAATAAGCTTGTGGTAAATGAGGCGAGATGTTTTTTTAACTATAGATAACATATACATACACACAGAAGTATGTGTGCGTATCGAGCACATGAGGCATCTATATACAGAGGCATCAACAAGTTGCAATTAAAGGAAGACATCAGCAGGAGATAGGAAATACTTAAGACATGGGTTTTCTATTCTTTAAAACATGGATAGGAAGGAAAAATCTCTTGATTCATTACCTGTTCCAAATAATCCAGGCCATTTTTGTGACCCAGGCTTATCACTCTAGATCCGGCCAGTGTCTTTTATTGTCCATTTGATTTACCTATACTTGTAAATAACTACTAGCCCATCCTTCCCTAGGAAGCTTCTTTTTTTTTTCTTATTGTTGATGTAAGTAGTCACTTAGGATGAGAAGGCAAGGAATTATTTACAAGACAGGATCCAAGGCAACCCAAGGCATTTCAGTCCTGAAAATTTGTGCTTTTATCATAAACTCTAATTTCCATGGTTGACCAACCCATTTCCTTTCACAGTGACTATATTGGGAAGAGAACTGAGGAGGAAAGCAGGACAGAAGAGAATGGGAATCCTAATACAATAGTGGGGAGAGAGTCAGAGAAAGGGCTGGGCTTACCAGGAATGAATTTAATGAAGATGATTGCCTACTCTGAGGGCAAGGAAAAAAAATTACTCAGCTGCCCCAGTGGAGAGTAGCACAGGGAAGGCTAGGTCTCTTGAAGGAGAAGCAGCTTGGGAGGAACAATGTAGAGGAGTCTTAGGTTCAGCAGAAGGTTGAATGCATAGAGGAGATGGGTACCCCTGCACACTCTCAATGTCTAATCCTCTTTCTTCTGTAGCTAAGGGCATAAGTCCCTAAGCTTTTGCTACAGATTTAAAACTGGGGAAAGGGCCCAGAAATCTTGATTTCCTTTCAGGAGCTCTTGAAATAAACTTACAGGAGCTTTCAAATAAGTTCTCAAAATGTTATCAGTTCTAGTAATTGCTGGCCCTAGAATCGTCATTCTCACCTCCCCTCCAATAAAGGGAAACTATTATGGGACAAACCCAGCAATATCTCTGTTTTAACTGGATGATAACCTCATAAAAATCATCACCAAATGATGTCAAAACTGAAGGAGATCATGGCTGATCAAAGCTATTTCCTGAATATGCCTTGTCACTTAGATTGAGATGAATCTCTAGTATGGGTGAAGCATAAGGGTTTAGCTCAGCCTTCCAGGAACTTAAGCTTGTTCTCACATTTATCTCAGGCTCCAGCCTTTAGGCACCAAGGACAGATCCCAAGCCTCCAGGCACCAGAAATAGTGGAGGGAGTAGGAATGGGGCAGCTCTATGCAAAGCTTTTATTTCCAGACTGTGAGAACTGAGTATCTTGACACCTAACTAGGATATATATCTCTTAAGTGTGTCCCTGGATGCCAAGTCAGAGGACTTGGGTTCAAATTTCACATCTAATACTGCCTGTGTAGCTCTAAACAAGTCATTTAAACATTAAGATCTCATCTTTACTGTCTTTAAAATGAAAGGGTGGAACTAAATGGCTTGTGAGGTCTCTTCCAGTCATAGAGATATGATCTCCATCACCTCAGATGACACACAATTTTAGCCTAAATACCAGAAATCTATTATTTCTCTATCCTCTCAATCTGGGCTTTTGGGCATTGGGAGCAGTGGGACTCAGATTGACTCTATGCTCAGTTATCACACCACCCAAAAGACTCATAATTCCTATGAACTTGTAACTCCCCATTAAATGGTGAGGACAATCTCACATACCCTCATCCCCATGATTCAGAGTTAATTGCAAATGAAGCAAAAAACTTCCTATTTTACTTTGTACTCTCATCCTTATCCAACTCATTCCTACCCATCTATAGTCCATATCTTCTTTCTTACCCTACCTTCTTGTGTAACATCTATTCTATTGTGAACAATCTATTATATATCCTATATTTTTTCACTTCATATTTTCCATCTTCTTGCAATAAAGAAAACTTCAGAAAATCATACATTTTTTTCTTTTTCTGAGGCAATTGGGGTTAAGTGACTTGCCCAAGGTCACACAGCTAGGAAGTGCTAAGTGTCTGAGATCAGATTTGAACTCAAGTCCTACTGATTTCAAGGCTGGTGCTCTATCCACTGCACGACTTAGCTGCCCCAACACCATACATCTTAAACAATTCTCCTGAGGACTATATGTTCCTTCTTCCTGATATACATTGAACCAGAAGAAAAAGTAAGCACTTTGTTCTTCATGGTTACTTCTAGACTATATTTCATCATTACTCAACAACCCAACCTGTTTTGAGCTTCATTCCATCCATTTTTTATTTTGTTCTAACTCTTGTCAAAATAATCTCCAGGCCCTGAAGTCATTTTCCCTCTTTTTTCAGGGAGTTCAATGTTTTGAACTCCCACCATTTTTCCACCTCAAATTGCCCCTGCACTT
Organism: Myrmecobius fasciatus; assembly: GCA_023553655.1. NCBI lineage: Eukaryota > Metazoa > Chordata > Mammalia > Dasyuromorphia > Myrmecobiidae > Myrmecobius > Myrmecobius fasciatus. The sequence goes on from JAJPUD010002427.1 coordinate 21,645, forward strand.
GGGAACTTTAATATATATGTTAATATCCTCTTAGATACCTTGGCCTCCTAGTTTACAAGCCTCCTAAATGTCCATGGCTTCCAATTTCATTCTATTTCAAGCACAGAGGGATGAAAAATTATTCACAACCCTTCTGCCTTCATGGGCCAGAAATCTGAAATGCACAATCCTCTATCCTTCAACCTCTCCTTCTATCTCATTCCTCCTAAGCTTAATCTTCATCTTTATTTCTAGCTTTTCTGCCCTTCCTTGTCCCTTAGTTCATTACCCCTTTTCTAGTTCTTCCCTCCTTTCACAGTCTTGATTCTATGTCAATCAATTTAACTGTACTCTTAAATCACTTGCTCTCCTGTCCTGTCACCCATCAAATCTTGCCAAACTCCTACACTTAGTTTACTTTGCCTTCTCTGGTTCTACTTTCTGGGTAAATGATTCAGGACAAAATCACATAATCATGTGATCTTGGTTCACTAAAATTTTGTTATCTAATGGCCTTCAAGTCAATCTTTTCAGAGTTTCCTGATTGGCTCTCTATTAGACTCTTTACAGTGACTATTCTAAACCTCATTTCAAAGCTCTTATACTATTTTTCCCCCACCTTCCTTCAGCAAAAGAACTCATTTTCTACTTTAACTGAGAAAACAGGGAACATCCATTGCAAGCTCCTCTTCTGAAATCATATCTCAAAATTCTTTTTCTTCATCCCTCATTCTCATCTCCTTTTCTCCAGACTGATGAGGAAATGTTATTTCTCTTTTCCAAAGCCAATTCTTCTCTTTGGGCTCTGGTCCCATCCTTTCCCCTCCAGGAATTTATTACTCAATATCTTCTCTTTCATCTCTGATCACATTCTCTACTGGCTTCTTCCTCCCACTACCTACAAAAATGCTCTATCCTTAAAAACTTCCATTTGAGCCTGCTCTCCCTCAAGCAATTGTCCCATATCTCTTTTTCTTTTCACAGTTAAACTCTCAGAAAGTTATCTATACTCAATAAATCCATTTCTTCACCTTTCACTCTCTTCTCAACTCGACTTTTGAACTAGACAATGAAGTAGACTGAAACTATTTTCTCCAAAATTACCAAACTATTCAATCCTTAGTTTTCACTGTTTAACCTCTTTGCCATTTTTACCACTGCTAACAAACCACCCTTTTACTGGACGGTCTCTTCCCTTGGTTTCTTTTTGGGTCTCCCCTTGATTCTTTTACTACCTCTTTCTCAATCTCATCATCTTGGTTATACTCAATAAGAGTGAGGATGCCTCAATATTCAGTTCTAGTTCTAGTTCTTCTGCATAGCTTCCCTTAGTAATATCATCTGATCCTATGGATTCAATTATCTCTATGAAGAAGACTCATCAATCTACATATTAGATTCCTTTGTCTCTTAAAGTTCCACTTCACTAGCTCCTTGAAGGACATCTCCTCTTGGATATTTCATCTTTTCAGCATCTCAAATTCAACATGTCCAAAACTCTCTATATGTCTTCCCAAATCCATAATTTCTCCAAGTTTCACATTTTTTCCTTTGAGAGCATCCCCATCCTACCACTCACACAGGTCACAGCCTTAAATCTTCCCTCTCCTCATCTCCATATTCTATTGACCCAGCAAGTTAATTCTACCTCCATACCTCTTGGAATCATCTCTTTCTCTCCACTCACAAAGTCCCTATCGACTCCAGGTCTTCATCTTTCCTCTCCTGGATTATTGCAATGGCCTTCTTATTGGTCTTTCTTTCATTCTCTCCCCATCTCTACTTCATTCCACACAGAGATGCCAAACCAAGATTCCCAAAGTATAGATCTTTTAATAGCATGGTATAATGGATAGAGGACTGGTCTCATAGTCAAGAAGATCAGATTCTAATCTTGATTCAGAGACATATTGATTACCTGTCACTTAATCTCTCAGTTCTTCAAGTTCTAAGACTAAACTTCAGAGAAGATGTCAATCTGCTTTGACAGAGCAAACTCCCTCTATTAATGAAATCACAGGTCTGATTTTTTTAAGGTACAAATCTGACTATGTCCCTCTCCTATTAAAATTTTTCCAGTAACCCACTATTGCTTCTAGGATAAAACAGAAATTTTAAGTCCTATGCAATATGATTCCAATCATTTGCCCCTTTGCACTTTGATCCATTAAACTGGCCTACAAACTTGTTCTCTCTATATAACATTACATCTTCTGCCTCCAAGCATCTGCAAAAATGATTTCCTCACTCCACTCTATCATTGTCCTCCATTTTCATTTCCATCTCCTTGAATCCAAAACACATCTCTGGTACCACCTCTACACAAGGCCCTCCCTGATTCCCTCAGAAGTTGTTGTTCTCTCCCTCCAAGAAGAATGTACCTTCCTACAGGACAGGGACTGTTTCATTTTTGTCTTTGTAGCCCAAAGACACTTGACAGATGCTTAATCAATGCTTGTTTGTTTTTTAATTGAAGTTGCTCTTGAAAAGATCCCCTCTAGGAGAGAAAAATATTTGAAAGACTGGAAGAAGTGAAAATCAACTTTGGAAATCTTTTTTTTTTTGGAAATCTTAAAAACTGAGGGAAGCATACGGTATCCAGAATCAAAATGGTGAAAATTTAGAGGTGATAAGAGGGTAGAGGGAAGTTGCATTCAGAAAAATAAGCAGGAGTAGCCCTCCTTAGATACTATTAAAAACAGGAGAGAGTCCCATGTTCTTCCTTTCTTGCTCTGGGACAGCCAATACCAATTTATTGCAGACAACCAGCCTGCTTAATTTCACTCCATCCTGGCCCCATTGGCAGTGTTGATTTGGCAGTTAAGTACTAGATGGGGCCTTGGAGAAATTTGAGAGACAACATTTCCCCCTGGCCTAGAGCTCTACCTGCTCCTCTTAGCAGCTCTGGAGCTCCTCTCCCCTTCCTCAATTCTTTCACCTTCTTTTCCTATTCCATCTCTTCCCAAACTCCAACCCAGCAGTAATGGCTCAGATCTTATCTACAGAGGTGGAATTGGATGCACACAAAAATATAATTATTATAATCTTGGTCCCACAAAGAGCTGAGCTGGTAGTTCACTTCTGTTATGGCTTCTTGTGCATCCCCAGAGTTTTACGATGTCTTATCCAGTCCTTTTTGAGCCAGAAAAATCTGAGAGGCCAGGTGAACAGGGGCAGGAATGTCCTCTTAGAAGACTCTCAGTCCCTTCCCTTTACCTCTTCTTTCACCTATATATCGTGCTGTTGACATTTTGCCCTCTGGAGGTGCAATACTGGGATTGGGCAAGGGCTAGGCTTGGCTGAAAGGATAAAGGCATTTCCCAACATCTGCTTCAAATACATTTTTTGAGCTAAGCAGGAGGATCCTTTTGTAAAATATTTGGAGAAACTACAGTCAAGAAAAGGCAGGGCAATAATCAATCCCCTCCCCTTCATTTATAGCCCATGGAGGGCATTCCATATACTTCCAGTAGCCTAAAATAAAAATCCTCCTCCAGAATGGAGAACCAGTTATCTTGCCATTTCTTCCTGGGCATAGATGAACCAGGGAAGAGTGTGGTGGAATCCTCAGACGATATAGATCATACTCATCATCCTAAAAGAGTTCATCTTCCTGAAGGAGCTAAGGAAAGTACAAATTGAAGCAACTCTTACATCTCAGATTTGGGGCAGCTGGTAAATTGGCAGTGAAAATTAGGTCTCCTCTCAGTTAGTCCCTCTGGTTCCCCTCCTCCTGTCGCACCCGTCACCATATGTGGGCAGAATTGAGTTCTACCTCCAGTCTAAATGATGGAGATTTGGAGTCCCCTCCTAGGAACCTCCTCCTTCATCTCCTCAACTCTGGGTGAAGACTTGATCTATGGACTTGGACAGCAAATCTTAAACTAGCCAGAGACCTAATGAAGGGCAACTGCAAATGATCTGTCCAAACTGGACTTTGGAAAGAAGCTAGCCCCATTCTTCTCCATCTCACACTCAAACTCCATCCTTTAGCTCAAAATGCATCTCTCTTTCCTTTTACCCTCCTCTTCCCCCCTCCCCAAACGAACTCTCTCTCTCTCTCTCTCTCTCTCTCTCTCTCTCTCTCTCTCTCTCTTTCTCTCTCTCTCTCTCACACACACACACACAAACACACACACACACACACAAACACACACACACACACACACACACACACATGTTCCTAAGGCATAGGTTGGAGGGAGGGAGGGATAGGTAGCATCTTATATGAGAAGGCGATTAGCAAAGACTGCTAGTAAAAGGTGTCTCCCCTGCCAACCAGGTTTGCAACTGGGGCTTTTGTGTTGCTAGGCAACCAGTGTCAAAATAGCCACCCCCAGTCAGCATGCCTAGCTAGAACTACACACTCCTTCCCCCCAATGCCCAGGCTCAAGTGACTCTCATTTCGTCTCGTAAGTTCACTCTAAAAACCCAGGGGGCTCCTGAGCATAGAATAAGATGGAAAAACTCTGCAAATGATCTGGGGAGGACAACAGGGGCAAGACAGAGAATCCTGAGAACAGGGCTCCTGCTTCTCTTGGGTTTTGCTCTCAGCCTCCAATATCTGGGAAATGTATATTAGTCCACCAGAGACTCCCAAACTATGGGAACTCATTCTGACACTCCCATAAAAACATGATGAATTTGGGGGGATTCTCTCTTAGAAGAAATCCAAGGAATTCTGCAAAAACCATTACAAGGGGTCATCTGCAGCAATAGTTCAAGCAATACCAAAATGGCCCTTTAAGTAGGGTTCTCTCTAAGGCAGTAGAGACTCAAACCAAGTTCTGGACAGGCTGAGAGGACTTATTTCTTCCTCCACTATCATTCTCTCTCAGCACTTCTCTATTTTTAGGCTACTGCCATCAGCTCCCTATTTCTCACGCAGAAATGGCCAGCACAGAACCCCATTTCACCTTCCTCTTGTGGAAGAAGATGGGCGCTTATATGGGCAGTGGTATCTATGAGGCCCCCACATTTTTCTACACTTGAGTTCCCAGTTGGTTTCATGGTGGGTGTCTCTGATGGAAGAGAGATGAGTCACTCTTGGGGCAAGAGGGTAGGAAGGGCTTTGAGTAGGAGGCACAGAGTTGGGGGCTGGAATCCTGGCTTAAGAGAAGCACGCTGAGAGGGGTAGGCAAGGAATACACTGGAAAGGGGGGATATGAAAGGAGCACAAGTAGGCATGAGAGGGGGAAGGCCAGTTGACCATCCACCCTTATTTGGTACCATCTTCTGGATTGCCTTCCCCATCTGTCTTACATTCCTCTTCCGTCTTCAGGTCATCCACATTCAGTTTCTGCTCCTGTTTCCTCCTCACACATTTGACCACCATCAGTGCCAAGATGACAACAGCCAAGAAACCACCTACTGAGGCACCCACGATCACAGCCACTGTTGAGTCACGTTCAGGGGGCACTGATAAGAGGAAGGGAGGACAGATGATGCTGGGATTCAGACTAGGCAGGGTCACCAACTCCCCCCCCCATCCTTATTCCCTCCTAGGGTTTACAGCTAAGAATGGAATCTACATGTTCTATTTTACAGGCCTGTCCATTACTGTGGAAAACTATGGGAAAAACTCACCAAGATGCTTTGCCAGCTCAAGAAAGAGATTAAGCAAATACCTGCACCACTTTTCCCACTCACCTGCCACCAATTACTTCTGATTGTTCTTCTGAGTGCTGCTTCTCCTCATCTTTGGGAAGGAAGGAAGAAAAGGGGAAAGAAGAGAGAAGGAAAAGCAAAAGAGAGAGGAAGTGAAAAAAGACAGGAGGAAAAGGAAAAGAGAGAAAAAGGGGGAAAAAGAGAGAGGAAGAAGAAGGGGAAAGGAAAGGAGGAGAGGATTTCCCTCTAGCTTCCCTGACTCACCTCCCCTCTCCCCTGTCTTCCTAGCCTAAGACTCACCTTGTGTTAGGACCTGTAGGTAGATTTTGCCTAAGCCACGGTTGCGGTCAGGTGGGTTCATAACATAGCAATTGTAGGTGCCCTCGTCCTCCAGCTGTACATTATTCAGGGTCACGGACACATCATACTTGCTGGGGTTCCCTGTGAATTCCACCCGATCCCCAAAACGGTTTGGTTTCAGGTTAATGATTTTCATCCGGAATTGGAGAAACTGCTCAAGAGAGGGAAAGAAAGGGAGACAGAGTGGGAAATATTTAAAGCTACCACAAATATACTTTCACCTCCCTCCCAGGCCCAGACCCTGGTTCCCACATGGCCCTGCCTCCCCCTCCTCCCCTACCACCCCAATATCCCAGACAGAACTATGTCTCCCATTACTATTGGCCTTCTACCATTCTATCCACATAGCTTCCTTGAAGAAGCCTCCTAATCTGGGCAGAAATTACAGCCCAGATGGGTTTTAGACTCAGCAGTATGTGACCTAGAGGGTAGATAGTTTACCAGTAAGCCCAAACACTCTGGAGTCCCCCATCCCATCTTCCAGCCTGGCTCACCATCTCCTCAGTGCAGTTCCTGCACTCTTGATATGTCCAATTCAGGGAGAACTGCTTATTGTTCACCGTGTAGCATGAGTTAAAGGTGCAGGCCAGGCGCACAGTGGTGCCATTGAGGACATTGAGGGTCATGGGAACTGTGACCTCCATGCTCGATGCTGATGGCACTGGGGACAAAATCACAAGGTTATGAGAATCAGAAATGGTGGAATTGGGGTAAAGGGGAGAGCCCAGCCTCCCTGTACTTGAGATACAAAAGATAAAGCAAGGGGAAAGCATGAACAGCTGTCATTTGGGCAGGAGAAGGCAGGTGACTGACTCTACCACCTACAACTAAAAGATGGGGGAGAGGCCCTGGAGATGCAAAAAAGGGAAACCTAGAGTGGGTGGTTGTACAGGAATGAATACAGAATAAGGGGAATAAATCAAGTTAAGGAAGGGGGTTGTGCAACAGGGGATGCACCTCTCCTGTGCTACTTTCTGGGAGTCACTGTTCTTCCTCCAGTCCTCCCCAGACACTCAAGTCTCTCTCCAATGCACTGAGGCACTTATCTGCCTTTAGGCTCAGGCACACAGAGCACAAAGACAGAACTGCCATGCAGAGGGCAGGGGACAGGGCAGCCCAAGAAAACTGCCATATTCTTTCTCCTCCCTTTCCCTCAATCTGCAAGTCCTTTAAATTACACTCAAACACTACCACCTTAACAATCTTTCTTGAAGGAAGGGGATTTGGGAACTAGTTCTGTATAATTATCAAGGGGATCCTCTCTAGAACTTTAGTCTAGAGGAAACCAAGCCACTGTAACACATTTTTGATGTCCTTCCAGCTCTTATGAGTTATCTTGGTGATTTGTAAGACATCCAAGAGGTGCAGTTATGATAAATATGGAAATATGTATAGAAGAATTGTACATGTTTAACATGGATTACTTGCTATCTAGGGGAGGGAGATGGAAAAGGATGAGAGAAAAAATTGGAACATAAGGTTTTGCAAGGCTTATTGAAAAGTATCTTTGCATGTATTTTGAAAATAAAAACTTTTATTATGAGAGAGAGAGAGAGAGAGAGAGAGAGAGAGAGAGAGAGAGAGGCACGCAGTTATGGCTCAATGGATAGCGCACCTGCACTGGAGTCCAGGAGGATCTAAGTTCAAATCTGGCCTTTAATATTTTCTGGACCAGTCACTTAAGCTGCCCTTCCCCAAAAAAGACTTGAAAAAATTTGCCATTGGAAAGTTCCATGATATAAGCTCACTTATGCTACCAAGGAGAATCGTACGGTATTGTCAGGGAAGCCTGAATTCAAATTCTGACACTAGTTGTGGAGCCTTGGCTGTTGCTGTTTAGTCATTTCAGGTGCGTCCAATTTTTTATGAATACATTTGGAGTTTTCTTGGCAGAAATACTAGAGTAGTTTGCCATTTCCTTCTCCAGTCATTTTACAGATGAGGAAACTGAGGTAGGCAGAGTTAGGTGACTTGTCTAAGCTCCCACAGCTAAGTGTCTGAGGCCATATTTGAACTCAGGAAGATGAGTCTTCTTAACTCCAGGTCCTGCACTCTGTGCACTATGGCACCACCTAACTGTAGTATAGTCATAAGCAAGTTATTTAACCTTAATGAGTCTATTTCCCCATCTATAAAGTGGGGATTAAACAATACCAAATACTTCACATCATTGTTGCTAGAATGAAATAATATATGTTTAGCAAAGTTTGGGGTACTATCATCATTTAAGTCATGTCTGACTTAAATGCCATTTGGGGTTATCTTGGCAGAGATGCCGAAGTGGTTTGTCATTTCCTTTTCCAGTTTATTTTACAGATGAGAAAACTGAGACAAGCAGAGTTAAATGACCTGCCCAGGGCCACACAGCTAATAAGAGTCTGAAGCTGGATTTAAACTCAAATCTTCTTGATTCCAGGCCTAGTGCTCTACCCACTGAGCCATCACACGTCTTTTTAGAGTATTATAGAAACATTAGATATTACTACTCACTAGCTGTGAAACTTTAGGCAAGTCACTTTCAGGACCTCGGTTTTCCTATCTGTAAAAGAGGTTTGTTCCTGATCATCTCCAAGACTCCTTCCAACTCTAAGATTAAGATTCTGTCATTTCAAATCACTAAGATACAACAGGAGAAGGGTAGCAGATGTGGCAAATGGGGTGAGGGAAAAATGAGCCAGGCACTTCTCCCCTTGCTCCTTTCCTCTTTCTCCCTATATACCCATTTTCACTCAGTATTCACATCAGCTTCCCTTCCTTTACCAAAATGTCTGGGGGAGGAGGAGAAGCTTCATCACCCCTTTCTCTCTCTAGCTAAAGGCTGCTTCCTTGCTTTCCTTTCTCCAAGTCTCCTACTTTAGTTTTCACAACACCCACTACTCTGTTCCTCCCCTGGCTTTAGCATTTTTCAGCTTCTGGGTGTTTCCTTTTGAAATACTGTATATTGAATACTTTTCTACTTGCTAGCAGTTTCAAGGGCAAGGAAGTCAATGGCACTTGCACCTTAAATATCAGACCTGACAAAAGAACAGAAGGTTCCTAATTAGCCTCATTTTCTTTCAAGAAGATTGAGCATAATATATACAAAATAAGTAGTAGAGACAGTGGGATTAATACATAATTACTATTAATCTATTCTCCTTGAATTCTACCTTGAAAATAGGGAGGAGGAAGTACAGTTATTATTGCAGAGTTTTTCCCTGATAGGCACCTCTCCAGCCCTAGGGGTCCCTTTCTCTGACCAGAACGGCCTGTTTTCTGACTTTTTTATGCTGAATGTTTCCACCAAAAAAACAGCTGCACTGCAGCATCAAATGACAAGCTTCGCTTCACTTCCCTCCTGGGACCTCCATCTGCTCAACCCAGTGGACTTCATTAAGAAGGACAACATACCTCTGAACAACTTAAAACAATATCGTGCTTCATCAGGGAAGGCTGTGCAGGTCAGAGTCAGGCTTTTTGTTTGATTTTTAGAGGTGAAAGGGACCTTCCGGATAAGGGACTTCAAACCTGGGCCCAGGGGGAGGTGGGGGGAGGGCAGCTTGTAGCCACCTCAATCCATCCCTTCTCTCCTTGGCCTCTGTGTTCAGATGAAAGTATAATTAGATTAGCAAATCTTTTAAAAAGAAAAAAAAAAGACAGATTGTTGCAGTACAAGTAAGGTTAATGTTTAAATTTTTTTTTTTTAAAATAAGCATGTAACGAGTTTAAAACTATGTCTCTAGTCCCAATCTGGAAAAGGAAAGATACTCCAGTAGTTTTGCCAAAACATCCCCAAATGGGATCAGGGAGAGTTGGACATGACTGAAGAAAGTGAACAAATCTTCAGTGGCTTTTTTTTATAGATGAGGGGAAAAAAAACCCAGAAAGCCTTAAAAGTGGGGGACGCCCCTGATCCATCTCAGCAGGTAAGTGGTACCAGACCCTGCTTCCTAAGGCAGGTGGGTGGGTTTGATGACTTTCCCTGAAAAGCCAAAGAATTTCTATTAATTATACATTCCACAAAACCCCAACCCCTTCCCCAAGAGACATCAAAGCTTCATCCTGCCAAGGAGCCGGCCGAGAGATACTCAGGTCTGGAGGAACTCAGCAAGGAGCCCACGCAGCCTTTGCTCCCTCCCTTTAGCCAAACCAATCTTCAATCTCTTATTTCCTGGGGGCCAAACTTGGGGGGAATGGGCATCCTGACTGACACTGCCTCGGGGGATGTGGCTAGGGACTGGTGTTTCCCTCTGACTCCGCCCTTGTAAGACCCGAAGACTAACTGCCGACCTCGGAAGGTCTCCGCAGACTCAGAATCCCATGAGCTCTGGGAGTGAAAGCCGGAGTTAGGTGCATTGCAGGCATTTCTCTTGCAGCGGGGGTGCCTCTGCAGCAGATCCTGAGCAAGGTATGTGAGCCCTCTAGAGGGAGGAGAGCTTACTACCTTAACCCTACCAGGTCAGAGAGAGAAGCATCTGAAAACTTGAGGAGCATAGGATTTAATTCCTTAAGGGATAACATATAGTCTGATGCCTTAATTTTACAGTTGAGGAAATTGAGACGCAGAGATGGGAAATGCTCAAAGCTACGTGGGTAGGGAATGACAGAGGAAAGAGTTAAGTTAAACTTGCATCTGCTGTTCCATCCATCTCCCCTCCCACAGATTTCTCAAGTCTTTTCTGTTTCTTTTTTTCTAGGGCTATTCCTTAAGCCCTTGATATCTTTGGCCAAGGTCACACGCAGAAAGATTTAGGGATGAAATGAAAAAAAAAAAACTAAAAATTAGTGCTATCCAAAGGTGAAATGGATTTCTTCATGAGGTAAGTGGTTTGTCTCCTCAGTGATTTTCAATTGGGCATTGAATGGCTCTTTCTTTAGGGACATTATCGAGGAGAATCCTGACCATCTGTGGGCTGGATTGGATCCTATGATGTAGAGGAATTCTTACTCTCCACCTAGGGGCTCACACAGCCTTCTTCTTGGACATCATCTGTTTTCCTAGATTAATATGGGCATTTAGTGGAATAAGGAGAAAAGAGAAGCAGAAATTCAAGGAGCCTCTATTACCCAGCCCAGTAGGCTATCTCAAGCATGGAACTAGGAAACAAGTCACTCTCCCTCCATCACTTGCCAAGCTTACTGAAAACATAACCTCTACCCTTTCAACTTATGAATACTTAAAAGAAAACTCTGAGATTGGGAAACCTATCATCATTAGACTTCCTTCCTGGTTTTATTTCAGTAGAACCCTAGAAAAGAAAGCTGTGGTCCAGAAAGGAATTATCTATTGCTTTACTTGCCATATAATCATCATGCTGCCCTATCTCACCAACTCCCCTCCTTTTCTCTCCACAGTCTCCCACCTCCATGAAAGCCCTGACTTCTATTATCTCCTTCTCATCCAAGTATTGCTCTATCCTAACAACTCTGCCACTACAAACCACCTTCTTCAATCCATACTCCTTGTTTAGAGTCCCAGAAGGGCTTCCTATAATTTGCATCCAGTGCAAAACCCTTCCTCCTTTTGACCCTCCAGATACCTTATCCTCCCAACACAAGCTACTACAAAGCCTTTCATCAGGCCCTGCCATGCTATCTTCCTCCCATACTATCTTACTCCCTTACTCATCCTTTCTTCTATTCCACAATCTCCTTTTCTGTAGCTGTTAGGTGGCACAGGATAGTACACCAATTGTAGTTAAAAAGCTTTAAGTTCAAGTCCCCCCTCAAATACTTATCTGTTTGTGACACTGAGCAAATCACTTATTCTCTATCTGCCTCCATTCCCTCATCTGTAAAATGGAGCTAATAATAGCACTTATCTTCCATAGTTGTTCCAAGGATCAAATGAGACAATATTTGTAAAGTGCTTTGCATACTTTAATGTACTACATAAATGCTATTGCCTCCTTGATTCCTCCCAAATTTATTTTCCATCTATTCCATTCTAATCTCCCAAGAGGTACTTCTTACCCAGAAAGCTTCTTTGCCCTAATCTAATCCTTAATTCACCAAGCCTTCCTTCACTTAAGAAGTTCCTGAAACCTAGTTCCTGAGTGTTTTTCTTCCTAATTACAAATCAGGGGGCCTAATCTCCCAAATCTATCCCATCTAAACATTTAAATCACCAACTCTTCTTTACTTGTCTGCCTTTTACATGCCTGTGATGTTAAATTAACATCAATTTTTAATTATTTGTAGAATCATGGATTGTTATGGGTTACCATATTTGACGATCAATGATTTAAAACTAAAAGCAGGTCACCCAATTCAATCCCTCAAGTTATGGATGAGAAAACTTAGGCTTAGACTTGTCCAAAGTCACGAAAGTAGATTCCAGAGTTGTTTTCATTGGGTTATACTGTTTATATATGTAGTATACTATATATACATATATAGTATACTATACTATACGATATTTCATTCCATATTCAGTAGTTCAGCTGTCAATATGCCAAATGAGGGCATTAATCTTATCAAATGAGTTCTCAGGAGACTAGCTCCCTTTGTCCAATTCATGGAGATTTTTTGAGGTTGCAATACTTCCCTCTTCAACTCATGGATGTGACCCCCAAGTCAGTGCATCAGGAGCAATTAAGTTAAGATAGCAAGGGAGGTACAAAAAAAAAAACACCTTTAAGCTGGATTTGTAAATTAACTTCCTATATCACTTAGCAGGTGGATGGATTGACCTATAGGAAGTCTGCTGGTAATGAGATGCATGGTACAAACATTCTGAACTTCTCACCTGGCACATCTCACCCTGGGTGAGGGTAAGAGAGAAGATAGGGGCTATTTTGTTAAACCTAGACCAGCCATTTCCAAAATTTAGCATTTAAAATTCACAAGCCCTCACATCTCATGCAGATCATTTTTGGATTTTTTTCTAATTCTCCTCAGCCTCCATCTTAAGTTATGTCTTCTCAATTGCCTTCAACCCAAGTGTTTTTACCTCATGCCTTGATCTAAAAATGAAATCAACCTGACTCCCCTCTTCCTATCCCCATACACACCTCCAAAATAAAAATGACCAAATATTGAAACAGGGCATAAAAGCAAGACCCAAGGCTCAGCCCTCTACCCCCACTAGCCTCTGGTACATTCCCTGTAGGCTCTCCACTCCACCCATGAACCAAGGACCACTATTCTAAATAGAAGTTCCTGATGAAGATGGAGCCCCCCTGCTAGGGCATCAGATTCAAGCCCCCATCAACTGGAAACAAGTCTGAAAATCCAGGAAAGAGAGAATACAGATGCAATCTGAACCTTGCCCTGACTCCCCACCCCCATCTAACCCCCATCCTTTTCAGGAAAACTTAAAGGAAGAACACTCCTGCCATATGTGGCTTACAATTTTCAGAAGAGAGTATCACAGATTCCACATCCCTTCCCAAATTTCTATGTCAAAAGCAAGGAGTAATGTCTCTCCCTACCCCCACCCCTCAACTAGGACATGAGACTACACTCTAAAAAGTCCCCCTTTCCACAACCCCTTCTAGCTCAAGCTGCTGTTTTTTCAAATCAGGAGCATGCAAATGGACAGTCTAACTTACCTAGAGAGAAAAACAGACTGAGCCCAGTGAAACAGAAGGATGGGCGAGGTAGCCAGGCGTCTCTGTGCATTTTCAAGGACTGAGATGTAGTTTGGTTAGGGGCTGGGAGGGGGTGATCTGGGGACTCAGGGCTGGAAGGTGAGCAATGGTTAGATGCTAAAAAAAATGCACGGATTTATTTCAAAGACATTTATAATATTGGGGCAGCTTTATTTCCACCTCTATAATATGGCTGGCTAGTCTGTTGCTGCTTTAAAAAAAGGGGGAGGAAGAAAGAGGAGGATAGAAAAAGGGACATGGGAAAAATTTTATGGTTGGTGGATTTTTTTCAAAGCAAGTGGGAGGGCATTAAAAAATGTTCCAAGCAAAAATAAATTCAATTTAACTAAGCGTTTTCTGGCTTCAAGGAGCTGTACTAGACATTAGAGATACAAAAACAAAAATAGGGGCAGCTAGGTGGCGCAGTGGATAGAGCACCAGCCCAAAGTCAGGAGGACCTGAGTTCAAATCTGGTATCAGACATTTAACACTTCCTAGTTGTATGACCCTGGGCAAATCACTTAACCCCAATTGCCTCAGCAAAAAATAAAATAAAATTGTCCCTGCATTCTGCTGAGGGTAACAATGGGCATAAAAATAATGTAAATGACAAGTAATTTCTGGGTATGGGGATAGAGAATTAAAAGCTGGTGATCAGGAGAACACCCCTCTCAAGAGGTGGAACTCAAGCTGATTCTTGAATGCAATTGAAGAGTCCAAGAGTCAGAGTGAGGAGGGGAAGCACAGTGGGCAAGAAACAAAAAGCTGTGTGTATTGAGGACAGCCAATAGGCCAGCTTGACTTCTTTGGAGAGGGTGTGAAAGAGCATTCTCAGCAATTTTAAAAGTTAAAGCAGGGACAACTAGGTAGTACAGTAAATCTGGAGTCTGAAGGGTCTGTGTTCAAATCCAATCTCAGATACTTACTAGCTGTATGACTTGGCAAGTCATTTAACTCCAATTGCCTTTTAAATAGATAAACGAATGAATGAATAAACAAAGGAATGAATGAATACATAAAAAACAAAAGTAGAAACTGCCATCTCCCTTTTCCTTAAAAACTGATATTCTCAGAAGTATGACCAAATACTCTCCCCCTTTACTGATAAGTAGACAAGTTCAAATGGATATAAGTTTTAGCAAGAAGGATTTACTTGGGGTTAGATTATAATCGTCCTGATCATAAAGGTCATTAAACAGTAGGAAGAATGATCAAGGGAAATTATTAAACATCCAATATGAACATGTATAAATGTAAAATAACCCCAAATACATATCTGTCAATTGACTTTTCTCTCCTTTTTGATCTGCATTTTCATCAAGGTAGAGAACTCCATGTGTGGAAACTCCATGTGTTGCACACCAACAACAAACTATAACTTACAGTCTTAGAGAACTGCTTGGGAGAACTAAGTAACTCTTGTCTATGGCCATAGAAACAAAACAGAAGTTTACGTCATCGAGATAGGCCTTTGACAATGACTTCCTGCTGTGGAAAGCTCTTGATCTCTATTTACTCTATTCACTTGCTGTCTCTCATCAATCAATAAGAATTTATTCAGACTCTATTATATATGTTAATAAGACACTACCAAGTTATTTCTTTTTCTTTTTTTTTCTTTTTGCTGAGGCAATTGAGGTTAAGTGACTTGCCCATCGTCACACAGCTTGGGAATGCTAAGTGTCTGAGACCAAATTTGAACTCAGGTCTTCCTGACTTCAGGGCTGGTGCTCTATCCACTGCGCCACCTAGCTGCCCCCAAGTTATTTCTTAGTACCAGTGGGATAACAAAAAAGTTATGTAACACCCTCAAGAATTTTATAATCTAATTTAGGAAATAAGACTAAAATCTGAAACAATTAGGAAATAAATGACAAGATGTGATGAGATGCTAAATGGTGTGTTGAAGAGTTAAATGATGTAGAAATTTAGATAATTGGGGGGTGGGGGGGAGTGAGCAATGGGGCAAGCCATACCTGGACAGAAGGAGCAATGAATCAGAACCTTAAGGATAGGCAAGGCCAGGTCTTCTTGACTCCATTGCACTAACCAGCAACATAGGTATAGTTGTGGCTAAAAGTGAAGCAATGAACAATATGACTTCTTTTTTTTTCCTGAGGCAATTGGGGTTAAGTGACTTGCCCAGGATCACACAGCTAGGGAATGTTAAGTGTCTGAGACCAGATTTGAACTCAGGTCCTCCTGACTTCAGGGCTGGAACAATATGACTTCTGAAGAGTTATTCCAACCATAAGAAAAAAAGGAATTCACAAATTAATTGTCCCTAGAGTCCTTAACTTTGGCAGGGACTTCACTGTTTGATTCTTCCCTGAACACAGAGAACCACAGACTGGTTTCAGGGGAGGAAGAGGTGGGAAGTACAGAGAGTATAGAGAGCAGAGGGTATTATCTAAGTAGGATTCTCTTCATATCCTGAGACACCCTAAGAACTCTAAGAAACGACTTTCAAGCTTCCGTTCAACAGAAACTGACTTCTTTCCAGCATAGCCTTGGCTGCTTTCATCCTGAGCTCTCTGTGGGTAGCCATCATCAGTACATCCTGCCAGGTGTGTGCTGAAATGATGGCATTGGCAGAAGCGCAGGAGGTGGGGGTAGGGAGTGTTACACTACTCTCATCCCTTTGGCTGCAATATAGCCATTGGGGGGAATGCCCTAACATATAGTGTGACATAAATCAGTGGCACCAGAATTATATACAAATCTTTCCTGGATGTTTTGACAGTGATATCCTGACCAACATTGCTGATGATGCAAACTAATTTCAGGAGGCAGGTTAATGCACTGCAATGAGCACTGCATTTGTAGGAAATGGACCTGAATCCTCTACCACTAATTTCCTGTGTAAACTTGGATAAGTCACAATCTCTATGAACTGTGGTTTCCTTATCTGTAAAATGGGGCAGCAGTGGGATAGGAGGAGATCAATATATAGATATATAGATATATCATCTATGATTATATCAGAGATAAAAGGAGTCTTATTTCTAGTTGCTGGTTACCTCGGATTTCTATCCCAAGTTAGATTAGGATAAAACTCATTCACAAAATGATAAGATTTAGTAGCTTCTAAGTCTACAGTCATAACATGCTAGGGTTCTACCCTCTTCCTCGGTTTGGTCCAGGCCCTCATCATCTTCCTTACTGGTCTTTGGTCCTATCACTCTCTGTTCATCTGCAGCAAGCTCAAAGATACTGCATCAGGCAGGCACATGTCCTCCTAAGTGCAGGAAATATTCAGTTTGATGTTGCCGGCTTCCTCTTTTTTTCTACTATAGATTGTCTGGATTTTAAACTGTAGCTCAGAAACTGAGGGGACCCACTCAACTACATTCAGAAAACTCTTATTATTGTAGCCCATCAAAAATGGGAAGGAATCTGATTTGGCAAATGCTTTTTAAATTTCTCTGATTTTAAAGGAAATAAACTTTTAAGGCATTGGAAAAGTCCCACTCACCTGCATTATCTTTAGCCCTGAAGTTAAGAGGGGTCTACACAAGTCAGAAGCACAAAGAGAGGGACATAGTAGGGAGAGCTCTCCATATCATTCCCACATGGTATCTAGGACACAA
Source organism: Myrmecobius fasciatus (assembly GCA_023553655.1). Lineage (NCBI taxonomy): Eukaryota > Metazoa > Chordata > Mammalia > Dasyuromorphia > Myrmecobiidae > Myrmecobius > Myrmecobius fasciatus. The sequence continues at coordinate 38,752 of JAJPUD010002427.1, forward strand.
TTATTTCTTCCCAAGGAAGAAACTATCCATAAAAATCAACAAAGACAGTGTTATAGTATTATGGTAGAGTGAAAAGATCTACTAGATTCTAGATGGGACAGCTACTCATTAACAATGTGACTTCAAGCAAGCCACTCCATTTCTCTGGGTCTCTTTCCCCATTTGTTAAAATTCAAGGGTCAATAAAATGATCTCTGAATATTCTTTCAGGTCTATATCTTACAATCCTGTGATCTCTAAGGTTTGTTCCAACTCCAAACCCTATGCTCTTATGATTAAATGCCTCCCACTTTGATATTCTATAGTTACAAACTGCCAAAGAGTTAAGGATTAAAGAATAGAAACATATAAAATGGCTTATTTTGAGAACTTAGTCCAACAACTTTCATACCTTCCTATGATGTCATTAACTCAAAAGATTTTATTAGTCAACTTCAAATTATCAGCTTAATGGATAAAACAAAGTAACAGATAACACAAATATAATTTCTATTTGCATTTAGAATTTTTTTTCTAGTACCAATAGATTTATCTTTTTTATTATGTTGGCTTACATAAAGTTTTAAATTAATTTGCATTCCTTTGTTCCATAGAAACTAACAAGGGAGATGATTTAGAACCTATTAGTTGATAGAAACAAAAGTAATCAGAGATTAAATAATCTATAAAATGGTTTGCCTATGTGGGATTAAGTAAGATTTGGATCTTTGTAAGAGATAGTGTAAAGAGAACACCATTCATTTATGAAGTATAAAATCCTTCATAGCTGGGGCAGCTAGGTGGCGCAGTGGATAGAGCATCAGCCCTGAAATCAGGAGGACCTGAGTTCAAATCTGGCCTCAGACACTTAACATTCCCTAGCTGTGTGACTCTGGGCAAGTCACTTAACCTCAATTGCCTCAGCAAAAAGAAAAAAAAATCCTTCATAGCGCTTCAAAAAGGCAAGAATTACCACTTTCTTTTTACAGCTAAGGGAACAGGTAGAAAATTAATATCTATAGCTAATGCATAGTTCAACTTGGAAGCTGGCTACCTCCCTCAATCCCTGCTGCAATGGACTCCATTCTGGTCCTTTAAATACAAAGTAAAAATAAAAATCCTATTTCATAAGTAATTATTAACCATTTATCACATATCACATATGCTATATGTGGGATTAAAAATAAAATATGTAATATGATTCCTCCCTACAAGGTACTTATAGTCTCTTACAGGCCCACAAGACTTTATTTATATGAGGCAACTAGAACCAACACACATTAGAAAAAGATCAAGTACCAAGCAGATACTATTATCAAAAATCCAAAGAGAAACAAGTTGATGTTGTCAGGAATAGCATAATAAATAGAGTACTGGAGCTGGAATCAGGAAAACCTGAGTTCAAATCTAACCTCAGATACTTACTTAGCTGTGTGATCCTGGACAAATCAATTAATCTATCTAATATTCGATTTCCTAATCTTTAGAATGGAGATAATAATAGCAGTTTATAAAAATATTCACATACATTGGGTGTAGAAATGCATTTCACTCAACAAAGAAACAGAAAAATAGGAAGAAAGGTAGAAGAGGGAATTAGAAAGAGGGTAGATTAAAGAAAAGATTAATCCTAAGCAAAAGAAACTATAACTTAGGATAATATTTGTAGTTTTTTGCTATTGGTAATGAATTAGAAATTGAAGATTGCCTACCAAATGATTAATGACTGAACAAGTTATGTTATATACATGTGATGAGATATTGTTATGTTGTAAAAATGTTGAAGATAGTTTCAGAGAAAACTGAGACTTTCATGAATGATGCAGAGTGAGGCAAATATACAATGACAACAATATTATAAACACAAACAACTTTGAAAGTCTTGAAAATTCTTTTCAGCATAATGACCAGTCTTGTTGCTTATCCATCTCCTGAGAAGAGATGAACTAAGAATACAGATTGAGTCATGATTGGGGATGGTAAGATGGAATTGGTTTGGATATGGACAATGTGGAAATTTGTTTTGTTTTATTATACAAAAGGAGTAGGAGAAGAGGGAAGGAAATGGAAGAAAAGGCAGATTGGCATTTGAAAAAAATTAACATTTAAAAACAAATAGTCTAGGATTTCTGGGTCACCAGTAGTGAGGTTGCATTAGCAAACCCAACCTCATGGAACAGAATTGCATAAAAACTCATCTTTATTCTCCAGTCTCCCCATCCTCTTTCCAATGCTGAGGAAATCCTGATTCCAGCTGCAAAACTTTGGTTGGGCTTCAATAGTCAGCCTGACCACAGCCCTTCAGGAGCGAAAGCCTGCCAGGGATTTTCACCCAAAAGCACTAATGCTGCAAATCTCTCAACTTCGGGCATTGGGGAAAGCAGGCTCTGAACTGCCAATGCTGGGCTGGACAGCTGAGGGGCAGAGGGAGTGAGACAGGTCACCATATAGGGTGCATGTAGGGTGCCATGTAGCACTCTATCGAGTCTGAGGAAAAGAGCACATCTACCTGGGGCCAGTTCTGACCACCCAAAAATCATCTGGGACAGGGACCTAGTCTGCTGAGCTATGAATTGTCTGTTCAGTGTGAGAGGGGATTATGATGGTTTTGACAGAGAATAGCTTCTAGGGGAAACAGTAGTAAGGAGATTCACACACACACACACACACACACACACACACATTAGAGTGCTTCTGTTCTAACAATCTGTCAATGATTCTAAAGTCTTCTGGCATTATAATAGTCCTACAAACATTGCTGTCAGATACATGATCTGCTGGTCAGTGATGACCAAATTCCTGAGACCACTTCTCAGTTCTACCCCTAGGCCATAAAATTAGCATGTCAGTGACATGAAGAACTGGATAAATTTGTCTTCTTGCTCCTGGTGCTTTGCTAAATTCTTTTGGAACTTAGCCTGCTTTAATTGGTGTTACAATTACAATAAATTGACTTGGATATGGGTTCAAGCCTGCAAATTCTTTTGAAACACTTCATGACATTGGTCTGTGACCCCCAACCCTTTGGGGGTCCCTTCTCAACCTCAACACTTTGGGATCCAGTCCCTAAAGGAGCCACAATCCAAAGGGAGGGTGTCAGAAAGTGCATGATAAGGAAAATAAGGTGATGGGGGAGACAAAATATTTCAGTAAGAAAAAAAATTCAAAAACTTTGGACATAAACAGAAAAGTCAATAGGAAAAATAGTAACAATCAAAGAAAATATGATATTTTTATCATAAGACGATCCTGTAGAATTTGAGATCACAGAACCACAACAACCTGTTCCTGAGTGGTTTAAAAGAGAAATGAGAATTATGAGAGCAGAATTTGTGTCCTGCACAGAAAAAAATGAGTAAAATAGAAAAATTGAAATCTGCATGGCAAGTCTCACCAAAGAAACATAAGAGAGAAGAATAGCTTGGGAATGCAAATGCACAAATGAGAAAGATAACCCAGAAGAAGAGAAGCAAAAACAATAACAGTAAAAGTATGCAAGTAAATTCATGCAAGTATACTCATGTTGAGGACAGTATGTGTAAAAATAATCTAAAAATCACAGGTCTCCCAAAAGGCAAAAAAACCTTAACAGCATAATGAAGAAAATAATAGAAAAAAAACTGCCCAGAATTTCTTAACACAGAAAATGAATAGGGGTGTAGGGAATAGGGGAACCAAAGCTACAAACTCCTAGATATAAGTACTTAAATTTAACAATTTAATTCAAACAATAAGTTCTACAAAGCATCAGAAAAAAGACTTTCAGAACAAATTAAAACCCCCCAATCAAATACCAAACTTGAAATCCTAAAAATAAAAGGAGAGATTAGTAAAATTGAAAGCAAAAAAACTATTGAATTAATAAATAAAACTAAAAGTTGGTTTTATGAAAAAACAAACAAAATAGATAAACCTCTAGTTAATTTAATTAGAAAAATGAAAGAGGAAAATCAAATTCTTAGTCTCAAAAATGAAAAGGGAGAACTTTCCACCAATGAAGAGGAAATTAGAGCAATAATCAGGAGTTGCTTTGCCCAACTGTATGCCAATAAATTTGATAACCTAAGTGAAATGGAGGAATATCTACAAAAATATAGATTGCCCAGATTAACAGAAGAGGAAATAAATTACTTAAATAGTCCCATTTTAGAAAAAGAAATAGAAGAAGTCATTAATCAACTCCATAAGAAAAAATCCCCAGGACCAGATGGATTTACATGTGAATTCTACCAAACATTTAAAGAACAATTAACTCCAATATTATATAAACTATTCGAAAAAATAGGGAATGAAGGACTCCTACCAAACTCCTTTTATGATACAGACATGGTACTGATACCTAAACCAGGTAAAACAAAAACAGAGAAAGAAAATTATAGACCAATCTCCTTAATGAATATTGATGCAAAAATCTTAAATAAAATATTAGCAAAGAGATTACAGAAAATCATTCCTAGAATAATACACCATGACCAAGTAGGATTTATACCAGGAATGCAGGGATGGTTCAATATTAGGAAAACTATTAACATAATTGACTATATTAATAACCAAATTAACAAAAAACATATGATAATCTCAATAGATGCAGAAAAAGCATTTGATAAAATCCAACATCCATTCCTATTAAAAACATTAGAGAGTATAGGAATTAATGGACTTTTCCTTAAAATAGTCAGTAGCATCTATTTAAAACCATCAGCTAGCATCATATGTAATGGTGATAAACTGGAACCATTCCCAATAAGATCAGGGGTGAAACAAGGTTGCCCACTATCACCATTACTATTCAATATTGTATTAGAAATGCTAGCCTTGGCAATAAGACAAGAAAAAGAGATTAAAGGAATTAGAGTAGGTCATGAGGAAACCAAATTATCACTCTTTGCAGACGATATGATGGTCTACTTAGAGAATCCTAGAGAATCAACTAAAAAACTATTAGAATTAATCCACAACTTTAGCAAAGTTGCAGGATACAAAATAAATCCACATAAATCATCAGCATTTTTATACATCACTAACAAAATCCAACAGCAAGAAATACACAGAGAAATTCCATTTAAAATAACTGTTGTTAGTATAAAATATTTTGGAATATATCTGCCAAGGGAAAGTCAGGATCTATATGACCAAAGCTACCAAACACTTTCCACACAAATAAAGTCAGGTCTAAACAATTAGAAAAATATCAAGTGCTCTTGGATAGGTTGAGTGAATATAATAAAGATGACAATACTATTTAAACTAATCTATTTATTTAGTTCTATACCAATTGAACTCCCAAGAGATTATTTAACTGACCTAGAAAAAATAACAACAAAATTCATCTGGAAAAACAAAAGGTCAAGAATTTCAAGGGAACTAATGAAAAAAAATGCAAATGAGGGTGGCCTAGCTGCACCAGATAAAACTATATTATAAAGCAGTGGTCACCAAAACCATTTGGTATTGGATAAGAAATAGAGTAGTGGATCACTGGAATAGGCTAGGTTCACAGGACAAAATACTCAATGACAATTTTAATCTAGTGTTTGATAAACCCAAAGACCCCAGTTTTTGGGATAAAAACTCACTATTTGACAAAAACTGCTGGGATAATTGGAAACTAGTCTGGAAGAAATTAGGCACTGACCCACACCTAACACCATATACTAAGATAAGGTCAAAATGGATTCATGATCTAGGCATAAAGAATGATATTATAAACAAATTAGAACAATGTAGGATGGTTTACCTCTCAGACCTGTGGAGGGGGAAGGAATTTGTGACCAAAGA
>JAJPUD010002427.1:49508-157858 GCA_023553655.1 Myrmecobius fasciatus
CTATGCTCAAAAAGTTATCAAACTGTGCATACCCTTTGACCCAGCAGTGTTTCTACTGGGCCTATATCCCAAAGAGATTTTAAAGGAGGGAAAGGGACCCACATGTGCAAAAATGTTTGTGGCAGCCCTTTTTGTAGTGGCAAGAAACTGGAAATTGAAAGGATGCCCATCAATTGGAGAATGGCTGAATAAATTATGGTATCTGAATGTTATGGAATATTATTGTTCTGTAAGAAACGACCAACAGGAGGATTTCAGAGAGGCCTGGAGAGACTTGCATGAACTGATGCTGAGTGAAACGAGCAGAACCAGGAGAACAGCATACATGGCAACAAGACTATACGATGATCAATTCTGATGGACATGGTTCTCTTCAACAATGATGTGATTCAAACCAGTTCCTATTGTTCAGCGATGAAGATAGTCATATACATCCAGAGAGAGGCCTGTGGGAACTGAGTGTGAACCACAACACAGCATTTTAACGCTTTCTGTGAATATCTCCATGCATTTTGTTTTCCTTCTTAGGTTGTTTTTTGCTTCTTCTCTTTCTAGATCTGATGTTTCTTATGCAGTAAGATAACTGTATAGACATGTATACATGTATTGTATTTGTCATATAATTTATCCTATTTAGCATGTATTAGATTACCTGTCATCTAGGGGTGAGGGGTGGGGGGAAAGAGGAGAATAGCTTGGGAAAAAAAGTTTTTGCAAAAGTCAATGTAGAAAAATCACTCATATGTTTTGTAAATAAAAAGCTTTATATATAAAAAAAGAAAAAAAAAGACTTTCAAATACAAAGGAAAGGACATTTGAATAATACAAGACTATTCTGCACCCACTAGAAGGAAAGAGGAGGGAATGGAATGTGTTTAAAGAACATTAGAGTTCAGAAAACAGCCCAAAGATCTATCCTATAAATCTGAGCTTAACCATACTGTACAAAAGATGGACTTTCAATAATAAAGAAGAGTTTGAAATGTTTCAGAAAGAAAATTAGAATTGAGGAGAGTGTTTGCATCTTGAATGCCCCAAATAACAGAAATGCAAGAAGGGTGAATAAATGGAACAGACTAGAACAGTAACAACAGAAGTGACAATAGAAAGATCAGTAAAAGACTTCTTTCAAGGGTATCCAAGAAGACAAGAGTGAAGGTGAAAATCTGGTAGAAGTGATAGCAAAAAGTAGACAGGGGGTATTATGGGCTGGTAATATCCAGCCTACAGGGGAATGCTTCTTTTTTGAGACTACATGATACATGGAGGGAGAATAGTAGGAGAAGGTGATATTATGATTTGTGAAGGTCAGATCAAAGGCTAGGAATGAGAAGGTGACCTCTATGGTTTCAAAAATAGAAGAACCTACAGGAGAATAAGGAAAACAAATAGACTAAAGACAAGGAAGAAAAGGAGACCTGATGAAAACACCTAAAGGTGAAGAGAAATGATTGATGAAGGGATACGAGGATTTTGCACTGGATGAAAGACTGAAATATTTAGTGCTTGAAAAGTCTTCTTGTCCTGGGAAGGGGACAGTTGAAACTCCTTGGAATATCTGGCATGTGGAAGGGTGGGAGAGCATGAACTTAGGAAATTTCCAAGAAAATATAGAAAAAAAATTATTAATAAGAGAAAATATGTCTCAGTAGTTGGGTCCTATCATAGGGTAGTGTATTTTAGGATAATTTTGAAAATCAGTATTATTCTGAGAATGAGGCACAATAGAAAGGGAGAAATCATGGAGTAAAGCCTTTAAGGCTATAGTAGAAAGCACTTAGTGGGGAGAGCCTAGAATGGATATCTTGGAAGCTTTGATGGCATGAAGAATTAATACAGTAATCAGAAAATTAGGGCATAACAAGTAAATAGAAAGAGAAGATGGATAATAGAGTGAGAAAAATGCTTTTTGCAAAGGAGAATAGAAGAATAAAATGTTTAAAAATATATATATGATTTGCTGGAGGATAGAAGAGAAAGGGGAAATCTACTTGACTAACTGAAAGGAAATAGGAGGAGAGAATATATAAACCACATAAAAGCAGGAGAGAAAAGGGAACTAATAAACAAAACCATAAAGGGAAGGAGGCAACAAATTAGAAGAGGGGATCAGGGGGTGAGGGTAAGAGAACTAATAGGAACAAGATCACCTTTAAAAAGATTAAAGTAACTGGAGGAACATAATATTGTGTTTATAGCAGAAAGAGGGGAATCATAACTTGAAATAAAAATTTTAGAGACAGAGGAAAATATGAATCTATTACAACTTTAAATGTTAATGGATAAAACAATTGTAGATAGGTGTTCACAGAAGATAAAGTGGACAATTTTGATTACATTGAATTTAAAAGGTTTTGCACAAACAAATCCAAGACTGCTAAGATTAGAAAGAAACAATCCCTGGGAAAAATAATTTTTGTAGCAATTTTCTCTGATGAAAGTCTCATTTCCTGCAAATTAAGACAACTCTGAGGTACCACTTCACACCTGTCAGATTGGCTAAAATGACAGGAAAAGATAATGATGAATGTTGGAGGGGATGTGGGAAAACTGGGACATTGATACACTGTTGGTGGAACTGTGAACGGATCCAACCATTCTGGAGAGCAATTTGGAGCTATGCTCAAAAAGTTATCAAACTTTGCATACGCTTTGACCCAGCAGTGTTTCTATTGGGCTTATATCCCAAAGAGGTCTTAGAGGAGGAAAAGAGACCCACTTGTGCAAGAATGTTTGTGGCAGCCCTTTTTGTAGTGGCTAGAAACTGGAAACTGAATGTATGCCCATCAATTGGAGAGTGGCTGAATAAATTATGGTATATGAATATCATGAAATATTATTGTTCTGTGAGAAACGACCAGCAGGACGATTTCAGAGAGGCCTGGAGAGACTTGCATGAACTGATGCTGAGAAAAATGAGCAGAACCAGGAGATCATTATACACAGCAACAACAATACTATATGATGATCAGTTCTGATGGACATGGCTCTCTGCAACAATGAAATGTTTCAAACCAGTTCCAATTGTTCAATGAAGAAAGCCATATACACCCAGAGAGAGGGATGTGAAATGTGGACCACAACATAACATTTTCATGCTCTCTATTGATGTTTGCTTGTATTGTGTTTCCTTTATCTGATATTTTTTCTTCATGTAGATACGATTGTTCTTGCACAACAATGATAAGTTTGGAAATATGTATACATGTTTGACTTGTCAAGTATTTTCATATAATTAACATGTAGTGGACTTCCTGCTATCTAGGGGAGGGGAGGGGACTGGGGGGAAAATTTGTAACGGAAAGCTTTGTAAGGATCAATGTTGAGGAACTACCCATACATATTTTATGCAAATAAAAGCTTTAAAAAAATAAATAAATAAAATAAAATAATTTAAAAAAGAAAGTCTCATTTCCAAAATATATAAAGAACTGATTTAAACTTGAAAGAATAAATATCATTTCCCAGTTGATAAATGGTCAAACAAAGGATATGAACAGATAGTTATCAAGGGAAGAAATTGTAAAGAATGAAAAGTCTGAGAGACATAATTTCTGAGTATCTAACTCTCATTTTATTAATTATGGTCAGAAAATAATAAAGAGATTAGTAGCACTCTCAAAAGCTAAAGGCAAATCATAGAGGCCCCTCAACATTTAAATACTTTAGGAGAATGGCTGTATAGGATAAGCAGAAATCAATTCTTTCGTTATAACTGGTTAGTCATTGTCCTTCATTCACAAAGAGGACCAAAATGACATCACTATATTAGAATCAAGTTACAATGTGTCTGATTATGGCTGATCAGACCAATATGAGCTCAGAATGCTCTATCACCAGTTGGGCTCATGTTTCTTTGGAACTACTTCATTTCTCCTTGGCTCATAGACCATAGCACCTTCTCTGATGAGGGTACACCATGCTGAGTGGTCCTGTGCCACTGTCTCCTATGTCATACATTCATTCTAAAGTTCTTAAGAGAGACCTTGAGAGTGTCCCTGTATCGCTTTTTCTGACCATCTTGTGAGTGCTTGCCCTGTGTGAGTTCTCCATAAAATAATCTTTTTGGCAAGCTTACATTTGGCATTTGAACAATGTGCCCAGCCCGATGGGAGTAGTGCTCTCTGCAGGAGAGTTAGAATGCTTGGCAGTTTAGTTCAAGAAAGGACCTCAGTGTCTGATATCTCATCCTGCAATGTGATCTTCAGAATTTTCCTAAGACAATTCAAATGGAAGTAATTCAGTTTCCTGTTGTGGCAGCGTACACTGTCCAGGTTTCACAGGCATAAAACAATGGCTCTGTAGACCTTCAGTTTGGTAGTCAGTTTAATACCTCTTCTCTCTTACACTTTCCTTCAGAGCCCCCAAAATACTGAGCTAGCTCTGGTAATGGGTGTGTCAACCTCATTATTAATGTGTTCATCCTAGAAAGTATATTGCCAAGGTAAGTGAACTTATATCCTCAGCATTCAAAACTCCATTTGCTGTAACTCTGAAGATTAAAGAAAGAGAAAAAGGACTCATAGAAAAATATTTATAGCAGCTCTTTTTGTAGTGGCAAAGAACTAAAAACTAAGAAAGTGTCCATCAACTGGGAATGGCTGAACAAATTATGGTATATTAATATACAGAATACTATTTTGCAGTAAGAAATGACAAGGGAACAATTTCAGAGAAACTTGGGAAGGCTTGAATGAACTGAGGAAGTCTAAAAAGATGCAGACTAAAATCAAGACAATTTATACCATAACAATATTGTAAAAATGAATAACTTTGAAAGGCTTAAGAATTCCAATTAATGCAATAATTCCAGTAATGTAGATAACTCCAGAAGATTAATAATGAACATTGTCCATCTCCTAGAGGATTAAATATGCAGAATGAGACACACATTTTTCAATATGGTCAAAACAGGAATATTTTACTTTTATTACAAGGGAGTTTTTATTTTATCTTTTTTTTAAGTAAAAGAGAAGGGCTGTAGAAAATAGATGTTTATTAAATGAAAAAATTAAAATTTAATTTAAAAGACACATTCCTTGAATAATATTCTTCCCTTCCCCAAATCCTACTTATACAGACACACACACACACACACACACACACACACACACACACACACACACACACACACACACTCCATTCTTCATACATGAATATGATGTTACTAAAACATCAGGTAATAGGTTTTGAGCCACAACATACTGAACCAACTAGACATTGTTGATTGATTCCACTTATGAGCAAAGGTACAAGGTGAGTCATCCTTAGTTTCTTTTTTTTCTCTTTCTCTCTTTCTCCTCCTTCCCTTCTTCCTTTCCCTTCCCCCCTCACTTGCCACCTACTCTCAGAACTTTCAACAATTCTCTTTATATTGGAGTAAGAAGTATATGTAAGATGCTATTATCTTGGCATTCAAAGCTTTCTGTTAATCTGGCTCTACCCTACCTAGTCTTGTTTGTGTAGACTTGTGAAACCTACAATTATTTCACATACTACGTTATTTGCTATACTTCTCACTATCTTTGCTTGATGAAAAATTACCAAATTAGTAGAGGGGTACTCAAATTCACAACTGTAGCTTCATCAGTTCTAAGTAAATGAGTGAATCTAGGACTGGCTCTAAGAGAGGAAACCAAAACTAGACATTCTCAAAATGATGCTATATACAAGAGAAAGAGAAAGCTCCATAAAAGTTTTATCCAAAACGCTAGAGGCCTTCTAAGTCTCTTAACATTTTATGAACATTAGTGTGTCACTCAGGCTTCTATCCCTTTTTTTCACAATATAGTGAGCTTTTTTTAGGTTATTGGATTGAGTTTTTTAAATTGCTGATGTAAGCACTCTCTTTTCAAAAAAGCAAACAAACAAAAAACAAAAAACAAAAACAAAAACCCGGAAGAGCAAGGCACTGGTAAGTATCTTAAAGATACCAAGGAGGGCTGGAAGAAGGTTCATGTATTTTTAAAGTAGATATACTCAAGATTTTCAACCTATTCCTGGGTTAAAAAAAAAAACCTCCAAATCTAAGTGTCTACACCATCAATTTCCTCTTATTCACACTAGTGGATACAGATAGAAACATGGATAAGTCAAGTATATTTTGGCTTTGAATTGAGTTTTTTTTTTTTTTTTTTTCTTTTTCTTTTTTTGCTGAGGCAAATTGGAGTTAAGTGACTTGCCCAGAGTCATACAGCTAGGAAATATTAAGTGTCTGAGACCAGACTTGAATGCAGGTCCCCCTGACTTCAGGGCTGGTGCTCTATCCACTGTGCCATCTAGCTGCCCCTTGAATTGAGTTTTTAAGGATACACATTCAGGTATCGTGAATTGGAAAATCATGCAACCTGCCCATTCTATCTCAACTACTTATCTCAATTACTTCCATTTATGCAAATCATTGGAGTTCCCTAGTTCATATTTTTCCAGGATTATTGTGTTTTTAAAGACTTCCTGGTGAGATATAGGATCCCAATAGAAGCAAAAGTAAATAAGAAATAATGAGCTGTATCAATGTAGGACAATTGCCTACTTTGCTTAATGTTTTTGTTAATCAGACATTATTAAGTGTTGCCCAGGACAGAAAAAAAGATATTCAGCATTTAGATTCATTTATTTTTTTAAAAAGGAAGGGGGACTAGCAATAGACTTAAATATTTTCACATTTCCCCAACTTTCTTAAATTTAAGAAGTAATGATATTTTTAGTTAGGAAAATATTAAGGAATGAGCAAATCCATGACAAGGGACAGTTTTTTTCTCATTACTTCAGGCAAGGCTGTAGGGAATCTGCACTGAACATTCCCTGGACTTTCATTTTCAGCGTGTGCTTATGAAAAAGCTAAGTATGAAACTACTAAAAGAGATAGTTATCAACAATCCCCTCTTCCAACCTGGGAATGGAATATGCCAAGACTGACTTCTGAGGCTAAAGAAGCAAAGTTTATTTTTATGTAAAACATCCTGTCCTGACAGTAGACACTCTAGACACTACCACTTTAGCTCACTTAACTCTCTTAAGTATTTCTTTATATGGACCCCAGGAAAAAAAAAAAAAAAAAAAGGATGGTTCAAGTCAATTCAATTTTATAAGCATTTATTAAGTATTTTAACCTTAAAATACAATCAGAAAGATGCTGAGATGCAGAGTCCCTTTCTCTACAGAACAGTGTGTTAGACATTGGGAAAAATACAAAATTGGGGGGAGTGGGGGTAGAGAATATTCCTGCCCTCTTTCAGCTCAGTCTAATAGCATAACATAACACATACAAAAGTAACTATAATACAGAATATTACAAAACAAGTACATAAGAAGGATACAAGTAAAGTAAGATCTAAGTGGGAAATTGTATCACCAACTTGTAGTAAATCAGTCAAGACTTCTTAGAAGTCCCATTTAATTTGGGCTTTAAGAAAGGGTTCAGAAGGCTATGGAAAGGGAGGTATGCATGTTAGAAACAGAACAAAACTTGGGCAAAGTCAATGAGGCAAGAAAATATAGAAAGCATACAGGAAATGAAGATTAATCCAGTTTGGATACAGCAGAGTACATGAGAAAATGCTGGAAAGTTAATAAGGGGCTTGAATGGCAACATAAAGATTTTTTACTTATGTGTATCCACTTGTCCCTATATCCTTAATGCCATTATTCTTTGAATATGCTATCTTGAGGAACAGAAACACCCATTAACTCTGGAATGTATTATCTACAGGCCAGAAATGGAATTCATGCTTTCCTACCAGATAAAGAAAGAAAAAATCAATAGCACCAACAGCATTATAGATTCCTGTATGTGCTACTTTTAAAGTGTGATCAGGATATTGTATTTTAGATATCTGTTTTAAAGGACTATTGGTTTGTGTTCTACATTAAAGCTAATTGATGTGAGAGGGAAAGGATCTCTGTCCCAAATGATTAAGAGATGAAAAGTGAAAATTGTCCTTTGCAAGAGAACAGAATAGAAAGGGGTAAGTTCTATGGTAAAGATTCAGGTGAGTTAATAATAATAATATTGGCTAACATTTACATAGTTACATTGATATAGCGTTTTCTATATGCCAGGCACTATACACTATTATTATCTCATTCAATCCTCACCAAAACCCTGGGAGGTAGGTGCTATCATTATACTTATTTTACAATTGAGGAAACTGAGGCAAATAGAAATTAAATGACTTGCCCAGGTTCACACAGCTAGTAAGTGTCTGCAGGAAGATTAGACCAAGGGTATTTTACCTGAATTAGTAATTGAAATTAAGACCAGATTAAATTGCTAAATGCCCTCAATAGCCAGGAGAGTCAGGAAAAGCTTGGTTTGGATGGCAATTAGGATATGAGGGAACAGAATAATTCTGGAACTTGAAAGATAATATGCATTTATACGTTTATTCTGGAAGGCCAGGAGGTCCCAGCTTAGGAGCAGGCTTAGTACTCATAGTTGGAGAGAAATATTCCAAATAAAAGAATTTCTAAGATTTATTAAATCTCTAAGTGGTAATACTAAAATTTTATCGCATGCATGAAGTTCTAAATCTTCATCCTCTATCAAATTTAATACTTTTTACTTTCAGGTTGACAAAAACCATCTTCCTAGTCAGATATCATATCTCACTTCTGTGATTTCTCCTGGATATAATGTTGCTGAAGGAGTTACCTACTATGACTTCATCCCCAGAACCTTTTCTCCTAACCAAGATTCAAGCTAGTCCTCAGACAAAATAAAAAAGGGGAAGGGTACAAAGGAAAGAGGTGAAGAGAAAGATGATTTCCCCTGAATACATTTATTTATAGATAATTTTTAGTCATTATAAAACAAAACATTTTGAATTGAATTATGATGTTTTTAAGTTTCTTCATAATAACTTACTCTACAAAAATAATGTCCACTCAACAATTTAATGTATTCATCAATAAGGATTACACTCTTGCTTTGGAGACTTAACATAAGCTCCATGCAGGCAAGGACCATGTCTTAGTTTATATCTTCCCCAGAGGGTTTTACCCTCAGCATATACTTCAAAATAGTCTGCTGAAGTGCATTTGTTGTTGAATTAAACCTCTGGTCCACTACTGATCTGAGGACTCTCTCTTCTAAGCACTACAGTTTCTTTTCATCACAAATCAAGGTCTTTATCTTCAACCCCTGAACTTAAGCAGCAAACACAGAAGACTGCAGGAGAGCTTTAGGATATCAACTGCAGCTGTGGCTCAGGAAAAATGAGGGATCAAGGGTTTTGAGAGCCGTTATCTTCCTTTGTTAAGGGTCTTATGGCAAACTTCGGTCTTTCAAGAGTTTGTTCTGTTTCTGGCATTCTCTCAGGTGATTTGTTCTTCTCTGCTCTCCAGGAAGGCCAAACCGGTTGCTATTTAGTAAGAGAAAAACAGACACAAAATATACCTGTCAGGAGCACAAAATAATACCTGCAAGGAGTAGAGATGACAGTCATTGATATCAAATTGTTGCTTTTCTGTCCTTTTAAGTCATGTCTAGTTCTTCATCACCCCTTTGGAGTTTTCTTGACAAAAAAATCTGAAGTGATTTGCTATTTCTTTCTGCAGCTCATTTTTACAGATGAAGAAACTGAGGCAAGCAGGTTAAGGGACTTGCCCAGAATCACACAGCTTGTAAGTGTCTGAGGCCACATATGAACTCAGGTCTTCCAGGCTCCAGGCCTGGTGCTCTGGGCACTATGACGCCATCTAGCTGGCAAATTTAGACACATATAAAAGCTACATGGTCAAAGGCAGTCCATCAATTCAATGGTGAAGTCAGTGAGCTTTTCAACAAGACTCCAAAGCAATTCTCCAAGGTTATGAAATCAATTTCCTACAAGGCAATGACAGCATTTCCTATTTTTTATACTTTACAAAGCAATCAACAGGAAGCAAGTGATATCAACTTTAAAGATAACGGTCATTATCATCCACATCAATTACTCCTCTCAGACTTCCTGCATGTCACTCAAGCTGGTGGGGTACAGTTACAGGCAAAATACAGCTATATTAGTAGGTTTCTTTAGGCTAAGACTTAGTAGCTACTGCACCACCTCATAAAAATGGTAGAAAATAGGAAATGGGAAAAATACTGGATCCAACTCCAAGGTGGTGCTAATGTTACCCTGGCTGACTTCAGCATTGCTCAGGAAGAATCTGTGCCAGCTGAATTCAACCATAAGTCATGCTTCTTATGCAAAAACAAAGCCCCATCATTCTAGGAAACAAAAAACAGGCCCTACCCATACTGGAATAAACACTGATCCTTAATAGACTTAATTCACTATAATTATTCTACAAATAGCATCTAGTTCACTATCAGCTCCACTCCTCCACTTCCCTGAAATGCCATGTGACTGCTCTAGGTGTGGTATTCCCCAGAGGAACTAAACAACAAAAAAATCAATCTTCAGAATCAAAATTCATTTGGTTATTCGGGAGTCAGTCTACTAGGTCACTCCCTAACATTAAAACTTGATAAACCCTGTTGACAATTTCATTTTAAAGGAAAATGAGTACTTACAATAAAATACTACTTAAAGGGTCTCTTGCAATATGTCCAGTTGCTAATACAGACACTACAAAAATAGCACAAAAAGTCATTTCTCAATAAAGTCATCAGAACCCCCCATCCATCTTCACCCAAGGAAGACATTGTCATTGTTAACAGGGGTTTCTATTGATAGGATATTGCCTAACTTGGGTTGACCTAAATTGGACCTTCAGGCTTATGGCCTTTCACTACTTAAATATGTTTAACAATATTCTCCAATCCCTTTAACTCTTTGTAAATTAGAATAATCTGTTCCTTCTATAAACAGATCTTCTAGTCCTGCATCCTCATCCCCATTCCCACGTAAAGCCCTGGCTATGTGAACATAAACAAGTCTTCAGTCTTCAAATTTCTGGTCCTTCCCAGAAACACTTAGCACAAGATTCAGCAAGGACCTAGAATCTACTTTCTCACCATTGTCATGTAGGTGGCCTCAGCTCTGCTTGATTCTTCTTCCTCAGTCACTGACTGTGTTGTTACTGTGGAGTAAACATGTGCCTAGAGGGAGAACATGTAAAATAGTTTTGAAAAAATGAAGTGCATTTCAGAAATCTCCTCCATATCCAAGACACTGTCAATCCCAAGACAACCCTATCACTAAGCTAAGAAAGGCCAAAGAGATAATGAAAGCTAGAGCACATGAATTAGCCACATCCCTCATTCATGAAGAATGAGAATTAAGTTGTCAGAAAACAGTATTATCTCAGGATCTAAACCCACTCTTTCAAAAACCAAACAGACTGTTTTGGTCCAGGTATTTAGACACCAGCAGGAGACTGGCATCTTGTCACCTTGGGTAATCTCTTTTAATTAAAACCATGGCAGGCTGGCATTAACCAATAAATTATTCCTTCCAGAGAATCGTGCATGGTAGAACAATTCTTAAAGGGCTACATCTCCCATCAGTGTTATCAGGGGCACTTCAGAATCCAATTATCTTGTGTTTGGCAAAGCAATACCATCCGGTCACAGATTTTCAGGGTCTTGTGGGACCTTATCTAAGGCTATATAAAAGAAATAACATAATATGGAGAAAAATGAATACCAAAAAGAAACTTTTTTTCTTAGGTCATCCAGCTACATTTCTAGATTTTGTTGTTCTTTAGTTGTTTCAGTCATGTCTGACTCTTTGTGACCCCATTTGGGGTTTTCTTGGCAAAGATACTGGAGTGGTTTGACATTTCCTTCTCCAAATCATTTTACAGATGAGAGAACAGAAGTAAATAGGGGTAAGTGACCTGCCCAGGATCACTCAGCTAGTAAATGTCTGAGGCTGGATTTGAACTCAGGAAGATGAGGCTTCCTGATTCCAAGACTGATGCTCCAGGCACTATGGCACCACCTAGCTGCCCTACATTTACAGATATAGATACAGATACAGATACAAATAGCTATACCTTCACATGCATCATACATGCAGGGAACTCCCAGGTGAGGAAACTCCTTCTACCAAAGTATGTCAGCACCTACTCTATAACATTTAGTTTTATAGAGGGTTGCACAGGTACTACTGAGAGGTTTCAGGAGTTGCCTGGGTGGTGTCACATGGCCAGTGTCCAATTCCTTCTGGCTTTGAGATTGATTCACTATCACTTTTCTCTACAACATCTCAAATACAGAGGTTGTTGGTTTTTATCCCTTGTTCTCAAACAGGGCTGTGATATCAGGAAGGGGATGCCATGGCATGCAAGTGAGTTGGATTTAAGTGAGGGAGAGCTGTGTAAAGTCACCTGCCTCACTTTCCCCTCTGGAGCCATTTGAGTCCTGTGGCAAAATATGGATCAAGATAACTGAAGATGGCCCTAGATGCAATGGGAGATCTTGGCCTTTTAAGCTAAGTCTTCAGTAGGTCTCAATGTGACCAAGGCCTAACCCTTTCAGTGATTAAGACTAGGTAACAATTGAGGCAAAGAATCTCCTCTTTCACTTAGTCCCTCCTCCCCCCCCAAAAAAAAATAATCTAAGTAAATAAATAAAAAAGTCTTGGGAGGGGAAGCCTCTCAGGATTTCTGGCCAAAGCAGAAATGATTGCTATTTACATTCAATTTGAGTCAATTGGGACCCAAACAATCTCAAACACACACAATTTTCATACTGAATTTTTGTGGAGAAAAGAACATTAGGGAACAGAAGAAATGTTCTATATATTTACACATACATACACACACACTCCTCTGTATGTGTGTGTGTGTAGTACATTTTTGCAAATATGTTATTATATAAATAAAAACTCAAGTCTTGCTGTTACATCCTACTCTCTACAACTTCCACTTGTCCCTCTGTAGCTATGTCCAAAGAGGAACTACCACTACCACAAATTTATAGTTGGAGTCTTCATCAATATCTCTCACAGCTCAAAAGACAAATCAGCAAGGTGAATAGAGAGCCCACTTACCTGTACCTCTGGATTAGCTTTACTGGTATTCTCCAGATGATTTTCTGATCTGCAAAGTAAACAGAACATGGGATTAACAGTTAAATGTCATCAGGTCATTGTTTCTGTAAGAAACTTTTGTGGAGAAGCGATCTTTATGGAGCAGGAATGTGAATTTTATCCACTCCCATCCATGAGACTACACACAAATCTTACTTTCCCAACCCAGCTTGGATCAGCTGCTAAATGTTTTTAAAGCATCTATGGAATGCAGGTTCTTTGGAGAATGAAAGATATCAATTCTTGGAGGTCTGTTTTCTTTTCTTCCATTTCCTTTATGCTTTTCATCAGCCTTACTTGTCATTAGATCTGCTTTATGACAAATAAGTTAGAGAGAAAATATATTACAAATAGACTAGGAAGGAAGTTGTGGAATCTCCTTGGAGATCTTTAAGGAGAGGGATTTCCTGCCTGTTTAGGATTTATTTATCAAGCATAAAGATGTATTCAGAGATACCTAAACTTTTTCATAAGCTTATAGTATTCATTCTGGTACTTGAATATTCTATCAAACTATTTGTTTCATTTGTGTAAGACTTCTGCAATGAGAAATCTTTAAGGGAAAGCCCCTTTAGGGAAAAGACCATGTCTTAATGGAGCTGCCTAAACGGAATTGTGAAGCAAGGAATGTTTTACACAAATACCATCGCCCTTTATCCCATTTTGATGATACTCTTTTCCCTCTATAATGACCAGTAATCTCATAGTTTCTCTTCCATCCAGTGAATTCAAATTAACTCTAAGAACAGTATTCATCAGCATGAGCTATTTTTGTTAATATTTTCACAATACCTTGTCAATATTTAGCCTCTCCCAGGGATACATACATTTTAATTTTAAAACCTTTTCTCTAATGGAGTAAAAGGGCTCAAGAAGAGACAGTACTTAGGTGCTTCTCTAGTCCCCCTAAATCTTACTATATAGGTAATGTAATAACATAAGAATAAAAACTTATTAACCTAAAATCACTTTCATCCCTGATCCAGCCCTTAATCTTCAAGCCTGTAATTTCAGTCTCTCTTCCATCCAGTGAATTCAAATTAGCTCTCAGAACAGTATTCATCAGCATGAGCTATTTTGGTTAATATTTTGGCAATACCTTGTCAATATTTTGCCTCTCCCAAGGATATATACATTTTAATGTTAAACCTTTTCTCTAATGATGGAGTAAAAGATTTTATTCTTTTTTAAGGGCTCAAGAAGAGACAGTATTTAGGTGCTTCTCTGGCCCCCTGAAATCTTACCATATAGGCAATGTAAGAATGTAAGAATAAAAACTTACTAACCTAAAATCACTTTCATCCCTGATCCAGCCCTTAATCTTCAAGCCTGTCTCCACAGGAAGGGAAATGGCGGGCACCATGTAGTTGAACCACCAGATGGCAGCCAAAGTATAGCAGAAATAATGTCCCCATCACTGCTCCCGTATTGCCAAACAGAAGAATCCATACACAGAATGTTAGCTGGAAGGGGCCCAGTAACTCACTGAGTCCAAGACCTTCCCTTTCAGGGAAAGGCACTGTGACCCACAGTGGGGAAAGAGTCTACCCATTATTACCACACATAGTCTTTCAGCTTTAAGTCTAGTGTCCTATCCGTTTCACCATGTGGCCTTCTCAGAATTATTCCACAATTGTTTAGATACCCATACCAAGTAGATTGGCTTATCTGCTGCTTCTAAACCCCCTCCACAGCTCTGGTCATCTGCATCATACCTCCCATTTGCCACTGGAAGTAGTGATAGCAATAAGGGATTGCGACAGAGTGAGGATAAATACAACCAACACAAATGTTTGTCCAGTTCTTCCTCTGGTGGGGGAAGATGACACAAGGATAAATATTTCTTTTTTTTTTAATAAAGCTTTTTATTTTCAAAACATATGCATGGACAATTTAACAACACTGATCCTTGTGTTTCAGATTTTCTCCTTCTTCCCTGCATCTCCTCCCCTAGATGGCAAGCAATTCAATATATGTTAAATATGTTAAAATATTTGTTAAATCCAACATATATAAACATATTTATACAATTCTCTTGCTGCACAAGAGAAATCAGATCAAATAAAGAAAATAAATGAGTAAGAAAACAAAATGCAAGTGAACAACAACAAAAAGAATGAGAATATTATGTTGTGATACACATTCAGTTCCTACAATCCTCTCTCTAGTGTAAATAGCTTTCTTCATCACAAGATCATTGGAACTAGCATCAATCATCTCATTGTTGGAAAGAGTCACATTCATCCAAACTGATCATGATATAATATTGATACTGTCATGTACATTGATCTCCTGGTTCTGCTCATTTCACTTAGCATCAGTTCATGTAAGTCTCTCCAGGCCTTTCTAAAATCATCCTCCTGATCATTTCTTATAGAATAGTAATATTCCATAACATTCATATATCATAACTTATTCAGCAATTCTCCAACTGATGGGCATCCACTCAGTTTCTGGTTTCTAGCCACTACAAAAAGGGCTGCCACAAACATTTTTGCATATATGGGCCCTTTTCCCTTCTTTAAGATCTCTGGGATATAAGCCCAGTAGAAACACTGCTGTGTCAAAGAGTATGCACAGTTTGATAACTTTTTGAGCATAGTGTGGATAAATATTTCTTAGCCTACACAAAGGTTATTTTCCTAGCAACAATAATGAGAGCAGCTTTTTCTAAAGTAGAGCTTTACAATGTACAAAGCACTTTTCTTACTACCATCCTGTGAATGTAGTACAAGTACTATTCTCTTTTACAGAGGATAAAATCTAGATGACAGATAGTGACTTGCCCTGGATACTTCACAGAGTCAGTATGAAAGCTAGTGATCAATCCCAGAGTTATAAGTCTCCAACCAATGATCCTTGCACAATCATATATTCTATGAAAATTGCTTCAGCAACATAGTAACTTGATCTTTAAAAAGGTTTTGTCCTTAGCTGGTTAAACAGATCACAAAGGACTCAAAATCTTACAAAAATAAATATTGAAAATTATCTTTACATGTAACTGAAAAAATAAAATAGGATTGAAATTTTTAAGAATTAACTATAAAAC
Source organism: Myrmecobius fasciatus (assembly GCA_023553655.1). Classification (NCBI taxonomy): domain Eukaryota; kingdom Metazoa; phylum Chordata; class Mammalia; order Dasyuromorphia; family Myrmecobiidae; genus Myrmecobius; species Myrmecobius fasciatus. Next base: position 65,541 of record JAJPUD010002427.1, read on the forward strand.
AAGTATTGATCAAAATCTGTTCCTCAACAGAGGAATTCTTACAAATGTAATTCACTGGTTTTAAACACAACTACTGTCAATTTGACAAACAGCTGCCCCCTGTATGCAAAGCTCTGGGAACATAAAGATGAAAAAAAAAAAAAAAAACCAAACCCCAGTAACTGCCTTTATGGAATTTATATAAAAAATCACTTTCAAGGATCATACAAAGCCTGCAAGCATTTCATTCTCAATTATCTGTGCTTATGAGAAAAGAGTTACAGTACAGATAAACCAAAAATCATTTCTAACTGGTTTCTGGTTATACTCTTTCTCTCCCCTCCCCTGGAAGTTTTATCTACACAAGTATGTTTAACTTAGGATAATACTAATATTCAGTCAGTCAAACATTTATTATCTACTCTGATAGGTACTGAAGAAAATATAAAGTGTATTTAAATACATAATTCTTATCCTCATGAAACATGTAATCCAATAGCGAGAGAAGACACAAATTGAAACAGATATATTACACAAAATTATATGCTAAGTATCTTGTAGATTTGCAAAACAAAGTCCTATTTAAGCGTGAAAAGTTAAGAAAAAGCTTTATGACATTCGAATTGCTATTTTAAAAAATGGATAAAATTTTAACAGGCAAAGAAGGAGTTAAGGAAAACATAGCCATAGAGGGACACTGTGAACAAGGACAGGGAATGTTTGTTGGAATTCCAGGAATCTACTTTTGATGAAACAAAGTATATATGTGTAGAAGGGAGTAATGAGAAAAGGTAGGATAGTCCTAAATTGGGGGTGGGACCCTAAATACCAAACAAAACACCTGAATATCACTTGGTAATAGTAGAAAGCCACTGAACATTTTGTAAAGTAAGAATAACATGGTCAAATCTATGCATAAGGGAAATTAATAGCAATAACAACAACAACTAACTTTTATATAACATATAACACATCAAGGTTTGAAAAGTGCTTTATAAATATCTCATTCTATCCTCATAAGAACTCAGAGAAATACATGGTATTAATATATTCATCTTGCAAATAAGAAAACTGAGGCAACCATAGCACAGGGTCACATTAGCTAGCAATTATCTGAGGAAGGATTAGAATTCAAGGTCTGCCAATTTGAAGCTTAGCACTCTATTCACTAAACCAATTAAATGCCTCTGATAGAACTTGATAAATGATTAGATTTTTAAAAATAGAATAGAAAAATTAAAAAAAGAGAAGTCCCAAGACTTCAAACAAGGAAAACTGAATAAATAGTGGTGCCATGGTCAGAATCAAAAAACAAGAAATTGGTTTATTAGTAAAGATAACAAGTTAATTGGATTTAAAATGGCAGTGGAACACACAAGTGACAATGGGACATTAGGTAGATGGAGAGGCAGATCTGAAGTTTAGAAGGGACTTTATAGGAAGGAATACAGAATTATTTCCTGTATACACATCACCAAATTAAGAATGGGGCATACACATCCTGTAAGTGTGGCAAATGGCAGAACAAAGAAAGACTAGTATTAATAACTCTCATGAATAATTACTTCACTATTTCAGTGAATCTGTGATTACAGCTGCATCTCTATCATCCAATGTGATTTATCCCTTGCTTAACCCTTGCTCTCACTACAACAGGCTCATTCTCTTTTACAAACACATTTGTCTTGAATGCTATCCTTTATACCTTTTCTTGCATGTAAATCATACAAAACCACAACCTACCTGCACTCATCACAATCTCACCACTGCCCTTCAGTTGCCTGCAACTTTGTACTTAGTTGGTCTAGTCTTTGGAAAGTAGGCTCATTGTGTCACTGGACCTTTACCTATATTAAGCCTTTCTTAAGCACAACCTGCTATAGTTCAAATTCTAACTCAGCTGTAAGAACTCTGAATCACCTTTATTCCATGTTAAAGCTTCAGAGTAAGATATTGAGGCAATAATATTTAGCAGCCACTTAGTTGTTGTCCTTCATTCTCAAAGAGGACCAAAATGACATCACTATGTTGGTGTGGAGGTATATTGTGTCTGACTGTGGCTGATCAGACCAATATGAGCTTGAAATGCTCTATCACAATTTGGGCACAAATAGTCCATATGAACATATGGGGTGGAGATATCTCTAAATTTGCACATCTTGGGTTTCTTTTGAGCTACTGCAATTCTGCTTCACTCATAAAGCACAGTGCCTTCTTTGAGGTACATTTGCAGACAAGTCATATAAGGAAGGTGTTCATATGGTAGTCATAAGGACACTCTTAAAGTTTCTCTGAAGAACTTTGGGAATCAATTGTGTAAGATGGGAAATGCTAGCAAAAGACCAACCAGAATGGGTGCCTGCATCAAAGTACTAAATAGATCATTCATATTCTGCTAACTAAAAGATGGTAAAACTTTAAATGATCCTTCTAATAGAAGATAATGCTTTCAGGACTTTGTTGTTCTTTCATAGTAGAAAGAACAACTATTAAAACATCAGCTCTTTACCCAAGAAGAGGATAGAAGGAGAGAGAGAAGCAGGAGAAAGATCCAACACAAAGTCCATTATCAATACCCAATGTGACTGTTCCTTTACCTGTATTGGCACTGATTCCTCCTCATGGTCACTCCCAGGACAGCAAGCAGTATGATGGTAAAGCAAACAATCCCTACGATGATCACTCGCTGATAGTTACTCAGCACATCAGTTCTGAAGGCTTCAGTTGGCTTCAGTACTTGAGGACACAAACAGTAAAGAGCTGGCATTAATCACTTCTTTTTTTGTTTTGTTTTTGGGGGTTTTGCAAGGCAATTGGGGTTTAGTGACTTGCCTAGAGTCGCAAAGCTAGTAAGTGTTAAGTATGAACTCAGGTCCTCCTAACTTCAAGGCCAGTACTCTCTCTACCACACCATCTAGCTACCCCTAGACACTTCTTAATATACTCTATTTCCCAAGAATTATACTTTTTGCTGCTATGAGTTCAGTTACTGGTGTTTCCAAGGCAATTCAGCAAATATTTAATGAATAGCTAGGAATGGGGAGATAGGCTGACTTCCACTCTAGATAAGTTATTAGGACAGTAGTTCATGACCATGTACAGACCTAAAGTCTGATCCTATTTACTCACTCCCAAAGTGAGTTAGAAATAGAAAGGAAAGGAAGAGGGGAAAGGATTTAATTTTCTACTAACACAAGAATTATTTTTTTTTACCAGAAAAATAATTTTTTTAATGGGTTAAAAAAAAAAAAAAAAAAAGGCTCAAGTCTTTCCACAAACTTAGAATCTTGTGATCTCCAGCACTGGCCACTCTACTCCTAATAGACTGTGTCTAAATATTCTTATAACTAAAATATTCAGATTTAAATATGAAGATTGGGTTTCTTACCATGCCCATACCTCTCTTACTTTCAGTCACAATTTCATGTTACTTGGCCTTGTGGGCCTTATTATCGGCAGTGTAACTAACTGGCAAGGAAGAAAGACCTTGCTGTATTTATAAATGGTCATTCAGCCTCTGTCTGAAGACCTTTACAGAAAGAAAATCCACTCTCTCTCAAGGTAACCCATTCTACTTTAATATATAAAAATTAATACATAAGCCTAAACCTATTCATTTGCAATTTTTACCCATTCATCCCAGCTCTGGCCTACATGACTATGCAAAATGATTCTATAATCTTCCATGTGATTACCCTTTCTAAATTCTTGTAGACAGCAATCAAATTCCTCCTCCCCTACCTCTACACCAATCTTCTCTTCTCCAAGTTAAAATATTCCAATTTCTTTTCAACATATCCTCAAATAGCATAATTTCAAGTTCTTTCAACATCCTGATTATGTGCCTCTAGATATTTTACAGTTTATCGGTGTCCTTTCTAAAATATGGTACCCAGAATGAAACAATATTCCAAATGTGGCCTCATCAAGGTGGAACAAGACTATCATCCCATCCTACTCCTCATCCCCCTCATCTCACCCCCAGCCTAGATACTAGACTTCTTTCAATGCAATCTGGGATCATATTTGCTTTTTTTGGCTGCCATATCACACTGTTGTTTCATATTGAGCTTGTCGTCTTTTAAAACCTCCAAAACTTCAAACTGCTATCTAGTGATGTGTCTACACTTATATGAATAATATATTGACCATCTTACAGGGTGATTATAAAGATCAAAAAAGGTTACATATGCAAAATTCTTTGCCAATCTCCAAATACTACATAAATGCAATCATTATTGTTAATCATAGTAAGCACTTTCTAAGAGAGATCTTGCAACATCTTTCCCATCTTTTTCCCCACCCACTGGCCCAACTTGATTTTCCCAACATGGGATTTTACAATATGCAGCAGACATTGCATCAGTGTAGTTGACTAGGCAAATTTTACCCCTTCTCCTCAGGCCTCCTGCCCCTTAAATTAAGCTCTCCCCATGACCAAGCATTCATGTACTTGTGGGCTTAGCTGGGACCACTTTCAGCACGGTTGTCTTCTTGAAAACAAAGCTCTCTTTGTGAACATGGATCTCACAGGTGTAGATTCCTTGGTCAGCCTCTCTCAGATCCTGCAGCAAAATGGAGCCATCATTGTCTGAGATCTTCCCCACCAAGTGCACACGGTCCTTGAAGTTACCCAGAGGCACACTGAGGTTGGCATAGTAGTACAGCACAAACTCCCCCTAGGAGGTGATGCAGAGTCAGACAAAGTCAAAAGAAGGACTATGCCGGGGCTAGGATTTTACAGGCATAGATGCCTGTTGCTGTCTGTGGATAACCAATCATGGACATTATCATCAGAAAGTTTTTATTATACCCCTAATGCATGGTTCTATCCCGAATCTAGCACTGAAATAGACTTCTGTCCCTGCCCATCAGCTGAGTACAGTCTAAGACAATGACATCCAAAAATATCCCCACTCCACCTCGTATCTTGTAATCCTACAGTCCTCTAGAAGTCAAGTCAGATTATTCCTTCCTATTGGATGAGAAAAGTGAGGCACAAAGAGAACACAAGAAATGCAATTCAGGACCCCCAAGTATGTTGGAGCCACCCTAAACCCTGGCTCCTCTGTACAAAGTGGCCATGGTGGTTATGTGAGAAAATACCTCTGTTATCATTCCAGAGGACTGACTGTGGATAAACATGATTACCAGCTCTGGATGGAGAGATGATGGACTAGAAGAGCAAAATGAGAAATGTATTTTGAGTCAGGGCCAATGTCTGAACTTGTTTTGCTTAACTGCTTATTCGTAAGGGAAAGTTTAAAAATGTTTTTGATTGAGTAGTACTGGGGAAGAGTGGTACTAGTAGAAATAGTGATGCCAAAACAAAGAAGAGTCTCAATAAAGTATTTTAAAAAATAAGCAAAAGAGAACAGAAAGTAGTTAGAGAAGACATAGAGAAGCAAAATTGCTTTGAAACTAGTGCACTGAATTTATTATACACTTAAAAAAAACCCAAGCTATACATAATAGAAATCAAAGGTTTAATATATAACCTTAGAACCTTAGGATTAAATAGTTAGACCTGGGAAAATGAATACAGCCCCTTCATTTTATAGATGAGGAAACAGATACAAAAAGATTAAGACTTGCCCAGAAAAGAAGTGTCTGTGGCAGAATCTAAATCCAAGTCTTCCTGACTCCAAACCCACTGCCCTACACACCATGCTGCACAGCCTCAATTCTTTAGATATTGAAATATAGATTCATTTAATACTTCTTAAGTGGAAAATAACAGAAAAGGAAATGCTTCTCCTAATGAGCCATCTAGGAGGGCTCCTACTCCTCCTGACCCAAAAGGATCTTCTCACCAGGAAGGAGGAGGCAGGACAACTTTTCTCACTTTGACCTCCACAAATTTACCTCACATGCCTCCTAATATACTCACACTCACACTCACATTCATATTCTCTCTCCCTTCCTCCCCACATTCTTTCTCTCTCCCTTTCTTCATCCTGTCTGTGTCATCAATTTGGGCCCTAATGTAACTGTCTTCAGAGTGGTCATTGATTTAACTAGGAAATTTTGCATTTTTGGGTTCTATAAACAAATTTAAATCCCCAAAGTATCTCATAGGAGAAGGCAAAGGAAAAAAAAAGATTTATTAAGCACCTACTATGTGCCAAGCACTATGCTAAGTACTTTGAAAATAATATTTCACTTAATCTTCACAAACATCCTAAGAGGTAAGTGTTATTAATCAACTTTACAGGTGGGGAAACAGGTTAAATGAATTCCCAGGGTCATATAGCTAGTAAGAATCTGAGGCCAAATTTAAACTCAGGGTTTCCTAACTCTAGGCTCAGTCTTCTATCCACTGTATCCCCTAGAAAAGCTATTCTACTTGTCAGATAATAGTGACTTTCCCTTTCCTATCTGTGAACCTATGCCATTCTAGAAATGTGTTGCATTGGTTTTGTTTTCCAAAAAGTTTGGGAGCAACCTTCCTAAGCAATTGAACTCTTAAATCTGTCTTCCTGTGACCACTGCTCTATAGCCACCAGCCAGCAAATCTATCAGGTACTGCTTCTCCTTTCTCATTACCTCTGCAAGCTCCCCTGCTGAGAACATCCAGTTCACTTTAGTCACTTGTTTCTTCACAGCGCTTGGTAAAACACAGCCCAGTAAGGCTGTTTCACCCACACGTGCCATCATTTCAGGGGAAGAAACAACCATGTCATCTAGACCACAGACACAACCTAAAAAATTCAAGGGCAGGGAGAAAAAGTTTAAATGGATAACTTATCAGGAGAAATAAAAGTCTGCCACCAAGTATACTATATCTCCCTCCCAAGAAGAGCTCTCTCACTCAAAACAAAACTAAAGCCAACAAGATTAAACGAAATACTTTTCTGTCAGTCAGTAAACATTTATTAAGTACCTACTATGTGCCAGATAGTATAATGTGCACTAGGGATATAAAGAAAAATATCCAAAGTGCTGAGCCTGGAGTCAGGAATTTAAATCCAGCCTCAAACATTTACTGGCCTTGTAATCACTTGTCTTGTTTCTCAACAACAAAATGGGTACAGTATTAGCACCTACTTTGGTAGGGCTGCATTGAGTATCAAGAGAGGTAATTTTGATATAGCATTTAATCACAGTGCTTGGCACATAGTAGGTACTACATAAACACTAATTCCTTTGCAGGGTTGCATTGAGTATGAAGAGAGGTAATTTTGATATAGCATTTAATCACAGTGCTTGGCACATAGTAGATGCTAATTCCCTTCTCTTCTCTCCTGCTCTCAAAGAATGGTAGTTTAATAGGAGAACAGCAAAACCAATTTTTTTTTTTTTCTTTTCTTTTTTTGCTTTTTTGCTGAGGCAATTGGGGTTAAGTGACTTGCCCAGGGTCACACAGCTAGGAAATGTTAAGTGTCTGAGACCAGATTTGAACTCAGGTCCTCCTGACTTCAGGGCTGGTGCTCTATCCACTGCGCCACCTAGCTGCCCCTAAAACCAATTTTTTGTAGTTAAAGAACAGAGAACTCAATGGAACAGACTAGATAAGGTTAATTTCAAAACAATAGAAATCATTAACCTTGTGTTTGATAAAGATGAAAATGCTACCTAAGGGGGAAAAAAAAACTCCTTATTTGATAATAAATGGTAGGAAAACTGGAAAGCAGGTTGGTTGAAAAAGGGCTTAAATCAACATTTACACCAATACATGCTAAATGAGTATACAACCTTAATATAAAAATACATAAAAATCAGAAGAAAAACATATTGTACACTTCTCACAACTATGGGTGGGAGATGTATTCTTAATCAAGTAATAGACAATTATAAAAATATAATAAATAACTGAAAAGTTTCTGTATAGACAACATTAATCCAGCTACAATAAGAAGGGAAGTAGTCAAATGAGAATAAAACTTCATATCAAATTTCTCTGATAAGAGTTTGGTATCCAAGATATAAAAAACAATTAATAAGTATATGTAAAATTAAAAGTCATTCCCCAATAGATAAATGGTCAAAGGATATGAACAAAGTTCACAAAAGAAATAAATTATACAACCACATGAAAAATGTTCCAAATCACTAATAATAAGAGAAATTCAAATGAAAACAATCTTTAAGTTTCACTTCACATCCAGCTTATTGGCAGAAATTACCAAAAATGGCAACAGTCAAGGCTGGAGGGATTATGGAAAGAAAGGCCCACTAATACATTGTGGGTGGACCCATGAGTTTGGAATTATTCAAATAAAGTGACCAAAATATTAATACCTTTTGAACCATAGACTCCATTACTGAAATTACACTCCAATAAAGCCATCAATTGAGGGGGAGAAAAGTCCTATATACTCCAAAATATTTATAGCAGCACTTTTTGTGATAGCTAAGAACTGCAAGCAAAGTACCCATGTCCATCAATTGGGAAACTAGGGAATAACCACAAATAAATTGTGGTTTATGAATGTAATGGAATATTACTATGCTGTAAGAAATGATGTGTGCAATGAATACAGAAAAGCATGGAAAGAGCTATATGAACTGATGCAGGGAAGGAAGCAGAGCCAAGAAAGCAATATGGTAACTACACTGTAAAAACTAACTATATACAGCAAATCAAAAAATCAAAAGTAAATTTTAAAAGTTATAAAGATCAAATGAGATACAAATGAAAAGATATGACAGGATAAACCCAAACTACTTCTTTGTGGAGGGAGGAGTTCTACGAATTGCATATTAAACTTTTTCAGTTTACTTTTTTTTTCTTCAGTTTTTTGGTCAGCTGTACTGACTTTTTTCCCCCTACAAAAAAAATGTTATTTAATGTACAAGATAACTCTTTGGGAGGGAGAAATGGAGGGATACACTGGATGCTATGGTGATGTCACAGGCAGAAGATATCTATAAAAACTTTTTTTTGGTAAAAAAAAAATTTTAAGGTCAAATACAGAAAAAAAAATCTAATGGGGAGACAACAAGAAAATAACTATGTACAAATGAACTACGTATGAGAGAAATAGAAAATAATCATCAGAGCAAGTAACTAGAATTAAAAGGGATTGAAAATTGCTTCCTGTAGAAAGTGGCCATCCAACTTGGGTTAAGTGAAAAGAAATGTGCCATAATATTCTGTTTGTGCTTCTCATATGCATTTATGCAATATTCATATTAGTTATTTACATGTTATTTATATTAGTTATTCATACTGGTTGTACAATATTGCATGGGGTACATTATTGCACATTAGTTATTTAAATGTATATGCTATGTACCTACCAGTTTCATAAAGGCAGGTTACATTTTCTAGCTAAGCACAACATATCCCCAAGTGCCTAGCACAATACTCTGCCCACAGTAGGTATTTAACAGAGGCTTGATGGATTTGAATAAATCATAATAATGCTAATTGTGGGGCTTGCAAAAACACTAGCTGCTGCCTTTAAATATTCTGTTCCATCCCTTGCGTGTGGAAAAGAAACAGGGGAAGCCCAACTTTCTGATCACCTACTTGTGTAGCCATATCTAATAAACAGGAAGTGGAAAATCACAATTCTTGCTCTTGGTCAAAAAAACCACTGGTTCCCTAATCTAAAAAGCCAAATCATAGGTTTGTTTGGTTTTTTTCTTTTTTAAACTCCTATTATTTTAAAAAGTTTTAAGATTTGCGGGCTGATTCTGGCTTCAGGACAGATCACAGGACTCCTTGCTACTTGGCCAAGCATACACCCTCCTTCCTGACTCGGCCTTTTGTTTACCATCTTCTGCCCATCTTCTTCCCTCAGCCACTGACTTCCCAGATGGTGGGCCCTTCCAACTACTGCTATCTTCTCATAAACTGCACAAATCATTTCAAAGTCAAGGACAGAGAATCCCTTTAGATACATGGATATTTCAGATTTCACAGCCCAATATCTCTGCAAATGAATAAAGCCAGGGAAGAAATGCAAGAAAGGGAAAGGGACACAGGCATAAAGATATAGACTAGGTTATAACAAGATAGAAAGCCTGCCCAGTTCAGTTCAAAAAAAAAAAAAAAAAAACAAACAAAGCCAAGCAAAATCACATGAGAATAAACAAAATCAATATGCCAATCTTTTCATCCAAGCTCTTTTCCCTAAGAAGAGATAATTAACTTCCTCCTCAGCAGCCAGGATCCCCAAATCTAAGCATAACAGAAGGGATTCTTTTGAAAGGAATGAAATATCTCCAAAGAATACCAGCAGGGAAGTCATCTCCCTGTAAGCCAAACAGTTGGTTAACATTTGGAATGAGTTTAACAATAGCAAGTACAAGGATACCTATTTCTAAAGCAAATATCTAAGAAGCTAATTTCAATACTATTTTTAAGGGAATAGTTGATAGTCAGTGTCAAATTTAAATAGAAATAGAAGCCACTAAACTATATATAAGGATCCCTGAAGGATTCATATTGACTTTGTTTTAAAGTAATATTATCCAAGTTTTATTATATTTTTATTTATTTTGCTAAATATTTTTCAATTATATTTTAATCTGGTTCAGTCCAAACTCAGAAATGTTTGGGTTACATGTGGCCCACAAACTCTGACTGATACCTCTGGTCAATGGCATTTTTTCTCTCCTAAATTATGCTGTCTATTCAGTAGAGCTCTCATTTCTGTTCCAGTTTCATTTTTTAATTCTTTGCTTCATTTCTTCTAAGAGCTCCAACATAGCTTGTGGCACATCTGCAAATTTCTTTCAAGCTTTATTTATAGATGATGTAGCTATTCTTCTTCTGGGTTTATTTCTTGAGTGTATCTCTCTCTCTCTCTCTCTCTCTCTCTCTCTCTCTCTCTCTCTTTCTCCCCAAAACATCTCTTAATTTTCATTTTGTTCTGTTTACTCATTTCTTTAGCTTACTTCCCAAACTGGGACTCTGAATTGACATCAGACCTTCAGGATGGGATGGCAAGGACTTCTTTGGCATTTACCCATACTATCTGTATCTGGGTAATGGGCACTGTGCTAAAGGGCAGTCTATATGAAGTAGTTTGTCTCAAAAGCATTCCCTGAAAGATGCCCTTCCCCTCAGAGCCGAGAAGGCCTCTGAGCCCTGACTTAGGGTCAAAGTAACAGAGATTCAGGCTCCAGTTTTCTTGGGTTAGACCCTGATCCAAGTCCCCCCATATAGAATGCATCAGGCTCTAAGTTTTCTGGGCTCATTCCTCATCTGGAAACAGAAAATCTTCAGGACACTTTACTGCTAAACTAGGCTTTTCTGTCTGGATTACTTCTTTAGATCCCAAAGATTTTTTCCTGTCTCTTTGACCTAGACTGGCAAAATGAACTTACTGTAATTCTTACATTTCTAGATCAATCACTTCTGTAAAAATTGTGAGAAAGTTGGGTTCTGTGGCTCCCTTTTTCTTGGCTATCTCAAAGAGTGGCCTGTCTAGAGCATTTAGTTTAAGATCCGCCAAAAGAGGTAGGAGAAATGCCAGAAACAGAACTTGAGATTGAAGGATGAGCTTTTACAGAAAAAATCTTAGTAAGCAACTGCAAAGGAAAGCTATTTTTCACATTGAATGGGGGCAACTTCCTCAAAAGCAAGAAAGTCAAAACCAGGACACTAGGCAGAATTTCCTAGGTTCAGGTCACTACACCTCCATGCTCAGCCAAAATAGTGCAAAAACTTCAGGTTATCCCACAGCCCACTGGGAACATTCCCAAATGCCCTCCTAGATCTGTTTTCCTCACACACACACACACACACACACACACACACACACACACACACACTTTCCAAGGTACAGTTTTTGCTTTGGGATATGGTTGTGCCTCATCTACAGGTGAAGGCCCCTGCTATGGGAGACACACTAAGTCAGATAATGGCCTAGCTTTCACAACTTCAGAGAGCAAGAGACATTCGTACATACATACACACACACGAGCACAAACAAACATTCAGGACCTAGGCATCAACAGGAGGATATGGAGTAAAAAGCATTCTCTCTTCCTGCAAAGCCATGAAGCAAACAGAAAAAGAGGAACAAATTAAGACTAATGGGACCCAAGGTTCCTCACCCACACTATCTCTAAAACTATTTTTAGAGACCAGATTTAAGAGTCTAAACTTAGATTATTATTTTTTCCATCAATTTCAATACCCTCTTTGACCTACCCTTTTGAAAAAAATTGGACTACTATGGCTTAAAAATTAGCCCTTTAAAAGACAATAATAACAATGGTTAAATAAAAATATATGTATATACAGTGATTTAAGTTTACAAATCACTTTCTTCCAATAACCCTGAAGAATTAAGAAATTTAAGAATTATTATTTCCATTTACAGATAAGAAAACCGTGGCTCAAAAAGGTTATATGATTTTCCCAACATCATATAAACAGTAAGAATTAGGGCAAGTATTCAAACTTAGGCCTGCTGACACCAACATTAGCATGCTTTCCACTGTATATCAGGCTGTCTCTTAGACAGCTATTAGAATACTCTAATAAAAATGTTAATAATGGGACCTTGGAATATCCAATAAGAAGCAGGACACTCTACTCTTCATGGAATATAGACTGAAACATCATTCCTAAAAAGAATTTATCCAATGTATTTTAAGATACATTTTTCAACAGAACTGCAAGAGCAAAATTGTTGCTTCCTTCTCAAAACACAAAGAGAACTGAAAACACAACTGGCTTAAAAGAAAATGAACAAGGCTCATAAGAAATGAAGTTTCACAGTTATACCCTCTGCCTCTACTTACCCAGCAACATAGATAGCAGTTTGAGTACCAATGGACAAAACATTCTGCTTTTTTTTTTTCAACCTTCAAAATAAAAACAAAGACAGAAAAGTTTAAAGTCAATTTCAAGAGAACACACTGCAATCAACATACAATGACACTGGGGCAACAAGCCTAAATGCAATCCAATGCAGCCTAACAATTTCACATTTGAAAACACTGAGGACTTAGCCTTGAAATTGTCATCTGTCTTCTCAAACAAACAGAAAATTGTAAGCATCATGAAAAGATGAGTGCCAACTTAAGAGTCAAGAAGACTTGAGTTCAAGTTTCCTCTCAGATACATGGCACTGAACCCACGAACAAGTCATCTGGTCACAAATGAGTTGCCAATTTGTAGGGACAAAAGAGTTGCCATATTTAAAGTTCCCCACATTTATGAAATTCAAATCTAAATCCTCTTCTACTTCCATTCCCTCCGCCCTACTCTTAACAAAATCAAGGAAGAATGGATAGGACATGTGAGCATAATAGGAAATGGACATAGAAGGCAAAAAGTCCTAATTCACTGAACTACATCCATGTAAGAATCCAGGTATACAAGGTGACTAGGGACTGAAGATGGAGGAGGGGAAATTAGTCAGAGAATTGACAGAAGGCAGGGAAAAGCTAGAATGTTCAGAATTCAGTGGAATGCTATCCAAACTTCAGCCTATCCACCAGTTCCTCAGTTGTAGGGGGATGATTTCACCTTCACATGAGGCTACTGGTCTCAGTCAGATCTACTTTCTGTTTCTTGCAATGGAAAGGGAGGTCATCCCTTGCCAGAGAAGGAGAACACACCATATAAACAGGGTAAGACTTAGGATAATAGAAAAACTATTTATTGCTCTGATAAGTCCTCTTATATCATGTCTGGCTTTATTCATAACCCACATCTAAGCAAGAAAGGATCACCTGAAATTCATGTTTCTAATGCCATGCTCTACTTCTTAACTCTATCACCATTAGAAAAAAAATTGGCAAACTATACCAGGAGGTCACACAAAAAGGGAGGAATCACAGATTAATGAAAAGAATTGTGGTCTCAGAGTCAGAAGACAAAAGGTTATAGTCCTGCCTCTGCTACTTACCCCTTGTGGGACATTGTCCAAGTAACCTCTCTGACCTTCAGTTTCATGATGTGTAAAATGGAGGATGAAGAGGAGTGGAGAATAATACCTAGTCTGCCTTCCCTGTAGAGTTATTCTACCAGATAAAATGATATAAGTAATAAGATCACTTAGTACCACTTTGTAAACTAGGGCAGGTACACTAGAAGAGCAAAATAGTAACACCAATGTATTCAACAACTGGAGAATGGTTGAATAAATTGTAACATAAGGATATAAGGCAACTAGATGGTATAGTGGATAGAGAACAATGTTCTCTATCTAAGGAAGATCTGAGTTCAAATCTGGCTTCTGTGTGACCTTGGACAAGTTACTTAACCCTGTTTGCCTCAGTTTCTTCATCTATAAAATGGGCTGCAGAAGGATATAGCTCCAGCATATCTGTCAAGAAAATCCCAAATGGGATCACATAGAGTTGGACTTGAATGAAACAACTGAACATAAAGATATAATGGAATAGTTTTGTAATTAAGAAAAAATAAATATAAAGAATTTAAAGAAACTTGAGAAGTCATAAAAAGTAATACAAAATGAAGAAAGCAAAACTGAAAGAACAATTTACACATAATTTTACTTTTGATCTGAATTTGTGATTTCATCTATAGGGAACTCCCTATACAGAAATTCCAACATTAATACAGAAGAGCAACTTGTCTGCCACTTTTTGTAGTCTTAGAAAATTGTTTGGGGCATTGAGAGATTAACTGCCTTAACAACAGTCACAGAGCTAATATGTATCAGAGGCAAGACTTGAATCAAAGGCCAATCTCTCTCTATCCACTCCAGACAGTGCCTCAAATTTATTACAACTGTGGAAATTAAGGCATTGCACGCCAACAAAATCCTTTTTAAATTTATCAGACAACCTTGTTAAAGTTTATATAAGCAGTTTTTGCTTAATAATCAATCAGTAAATAACAGAAGCATAATACCTATGTGTACAATCATTTGTACCCCTCTTTTCTGTTTTCTATAATTGTTTTCTTTTGTGCCTTTTTCTTCTTTTGTTATTGTTCCTGTACTTCAATCATACTGATCAAGGGAAGTTAAAACAAAATTTAATAAAAATATTTCTAAAACAAAATATAAAGTATTAAAAGTATAATAATAGAAGCTAATTATCATAACAGCACAGAAAACAAGAAGAAAGTAATTTATTTGCTTTAAAATCTCTTTGGGATATAGGCCCAGTAGAAACACTGCTGGGTCAAATGGTATGCAAATGGTATGCAGTTTGATAACTTTTTGAGCATAGTTCCAAATTGCTCTCCAGAATGGTTGGATCCGTTCACAGTTCCACCAACAATGTATCAGTGTCCCAGTTTTCCCACATCCCCTCCAACAGTTATCATTATCATTTCCTGTCATTTTAGCCAATCTGACAGGTGTGTAGTGGTATCTCAGAGTTGTCTTAATTTGCATTTCTCTGATCAATAGTGATTTGGAGCACCTTTTCATGTGACCAGAAATAGTTCCAATTTCTTCAACTGAAAATTGTCTGTTCATATCTTTTGAGCATTTATCAATTGGAGAATGGCTTGAATTCTTATATATTTGAGTCAATTCTCTATATATTTTAGAAATGAGGCCTTTATCAGAACCTTTGGATGTAAAAATATTTTCCCAGTTTACTGCTACCCTTCTAATCTTGTCTGCATTCATTTTGTTTGTACAAAAACTTTTTAACTTGATATAGTCGAACTTATCTATTTTGTGATTAATGATGACCTCTAGTTCTTCTTTGGTCACAAATTCCTTCCCCCTCCACAGGTCTGAGAGGTAAACCATCCTACATTGTTCTAATTTGTTTATAATATCATTCTTTATGCCTAGATCATGAATCCATTTTGACCTTATCTTAGTATATGGTGTTAGGTGTGGGTCAATGCCTAATTTCTTCCATACTAGTTTCCAATTATCCCAGAAGTTTTTGTCAAATAGTGAGTTTTTATCCCAAAAACTGAGGTCTTTGGGTTTATCAAACACTAGATTACTATTGTCATTGAGTATTTTGTCCTGTGAACCTAACCTATTCCACTGATCCACTACTCTATTTCTTATCCAATACCAAATGGTTTTGGTGACCACTGCTTTATAATATAGTTTTAGATCTGGTGCAGCTAGGCCACCCTCATTTGCATTTTTTTCATTAATTCCCTTGAAATTCTTGACCTTTTGTTTTTCCAGATGAATTTTGTTGTTATTTTTTCTAGGTCAGTTAAATAATTTCTTGGGAGTTTTATTGGTATAGCACTAAATAAATAGATTAGTTTAGGTAGTATTGCCATCTTTATTATATTCACTCGACCTATCCAAGAGCACTTGATGTTTTTCCAATTGTTTAGATCTGACTTTATTTGTGTGGAGAGTGTTTTGTAGTTTTGCTCATATAGATCCTGACTTTCCCTTGGCAGATATATTCCCAAATATTTTATACTATCGATAGTTATTTGCATAGATGTCTTTAAATCATGTAGACACCCTCAAGAGCATACAGAAAAGTCCTATAGACTGTAAGCCAAAGTGGCCAGACTTGTGTTTGTAAATTTTAGAAAGGGGATAACAGGAGTAAGGAAGTATGAATTACAATGAATGTGAGAATTGAAAAATGTTCAGTATCAACCTAAAGACATAACTAGTGATTGCATTGATTTAGATACATTAAGAATCATGTTAAATTCCCCAAAATTCCCCTGACAAAAAAGGTGGTCAATAAGGTGGATGTCAGTTCAGCATCAATGTTACAAAGAGATACCCTTGTACTCTTCATCAGATATAATCTTAAATATCACATTTGTAATACTTGAGCTAATGATGACTTATCCAGATATTAGATCTAAATTGAAACCATCACTGTGGACACTTCTTACAATTCTAGCACTGTTTCAAAAAAAAAAAAAAAAGACCAAGAGATGACTCTGAATCTATTTGTTAATCCTATGTGTTACTTAGTCACAACCAAATTCCATAAAAAAGGGGAAGCAGTCCTTTATCAGAATCTAATATACTGACAATAGTTTTAGAAAATGCTGACCTACTTTCTAAGGACTATAATATAGAATTGCTGATCAACATCAATAGAACAAGTTTTTACACCCAGAGTTCCCTATATAGATAAGATCTGATTTTTTTAAAGTGATTTACTTAAAAAGGCAAAAAGAGAGATTCACAGAATCACACTGTTGAAAATGACTTCGGGGGCCATTTCAACCAAATCATATCTGAACAAGAGGCCTCCTACAAAATATTCAAATGGTATGTGAATCTACTACTTCCCAAAGCAGCTCATTCCACTTTAGGATACTTCCCACTATTATAAAGTTTCTCCTAACACTGAACCTAAATCTGTGTCCTTCACTTCTACCCACTGGTTCCAATGCTATCTGAGACTACACAGAACAACTCCAATCCATTGCTTTTCCATTCAATAGCCCTTGCAGAGTGCAATCATTCTTCTATTCTGCCCCACCCTCCCAACCCATCTATTTTATCTAAGCTAAAATCTCCAGTTCCTGCAACTATCCTCACATGGCCTACCCTCATCATTCTAATGACCTCCTTCCCTTCTTGACACACTTTAGATCATTTATATATTTCCTAAAATTTTTTGCTTAGAACTGAATAAAATATCCAAGATGTAACCTGACCAGGGTAAAGAAAACAGAACAGTCATCTATCTCATCTAGGATATTCTGGCTTGTAAAGTAGCCTAAGACCACCTTGGCTTTCTTAGCTGCTGACTCTTGCTGAGCTTAGGGGGTTTTAAAATCCCACATTTTTTTAGATGAACATCCTCTCTATTCATTTTTTCCTCATCATCTACCTGTGAGGACTTTTTTTTAAATTCCCAGTATAGGCAAATTTCATCTTATTAAGATTTAGTTCAATGTGCAAAAATGTTTGTGGCAACCCTTTTTGTAGTGGCAAGAAACTAGAAACTAATAGCATCTTCACTTCTTTTGTTGTTGTTTGCTTCAATTTTATTTTCTTTCTCATTTCTTTTTTCCTTTTTGATCTGATTTTTCTTGTACAGCAAGATAATTGTATAAGTATATATGCCCATATTGAATTTACATATATTTTTACCATGTTTAACATAGATTACTTGCCATCTAGGAGAGGGGGATGAGGAGAAGGGGGGGAAATGGAACACAAGGTTTTGCAAGGGTCAGTGTTGAAAAATTATTCTTGCATATGTTTTGAAAATAAGAAGCTTCAATAAAAAAAATTTTAAAGAAATTAAAAAAAAAAAGAAGCTGGAAATGAGTGGAAGCCCAATAGCTGAATAAGTTATGGTATAACAATGTTATGGAATATTACTGTTCTATAAGAAACAATCAGCAGGATGATTTCAGGGAAGCCTGGAGAAATTTATGTGAACTGATGCTAAGTGAAATGAGCAGAACTAAGAGATCACTGTATACAGCAACAACAAGATGATATGATGATCAATTCTGATGGACATGGCTTTTTTCCGCACTAAGATGATTCAGGCCAGTACCAATGATCTTATGATGAAAAGAACTATCTACACCCAGAAATAGGAGTGTGGGAACTGAGTGTGGGTACAACATAGCATTTTCACTCTTTTTGTTGTTGTTTGCTTGCATTTCATTTTTTCTTTTTTTTCCTTTTTGATTTGATTTTTCTTGTGCAGCAAGATAATTGTAGAAATATGTATGCATATATTAGATTTAACATATATATATTTAAGCTTTTTATTTGCAAAACATATGCATAGGTAATTTTTCAACATTGACCCTTGCACAGCTTTCTGTTACAAAATTTTCCCTCATATCCCCCACCCCCTCCCCTAGATGGCAGGAAGTGTAATATATGTTAATTATGATTTAACATATATTTTTACCATGTTTAACAAATATTAGATTACTTGCCACCTGGGGAGGGGGAAAAGGGGGGGTGGAATTTGGAACACAAGGTTTTGTAAGGGTTAATGTTGAAAAATTATCCATAAAAAAGAAAAATTATTCATGCATGTTTTAAAAATAAAAAGCTTTAGTTAAAAAAAAAAGATTTAGTTCAATGTTTTATCTTATCAAGATCTGTTTGATTCTTGACTTTGTTATCTAACTCTAGCTATCCTTCCAAGATCTGTCATTTACAAATATGATAAGCATACTATCTGTGCTTTATCCAAGTTGTTGATAAAAATATTATAAATAGCAAAGGGCTCTGGTTGGGGCACTCCACTGAAAATTCCCAAGTTGATATCAGGGCATTACTGTGCACTCTTTATGACTAGCATTTGGAGAGTTTCACAATGACCTAAATTGCCTGACCCATACTTCCCCATCCCTTCCAGAAGATATGAGATTTTTCTCAGTTGCTTTGCAAGAATCTTGGTAAACTCCACAGCATTCCTCTGATTACAATGATCTTATCAATCATTTTTAACTACTGGCTCTTTTTCTGCTACCTACAAATGTACCCAGATCTCCGCCATCCAAAAACCCTTCACCTGACCCTACAATCCCCTCGAGCATTTATCTTCTATGTCCTCTTCTCATTTTCACAACCAAACTTCTATAAAGAAGCCATCTACATCAATATCATCTATTTTCTTATCCCATTCAGCTCTCAACATCTTGCCATGTGAATTTGGACCCCATTCCTCAATTCAAACTGTTCTCTTCAATATCATCCATTATTCAACTGCTAAATCCCATAGCCTTTTCTCAGTCCTCTCTGACTTCTAAGTAACTTCTAATACTTTCAATTAGCTCCTTATCCGGATACTCTCTCCCTCTTTGGTTTCCATGACACTGCTCTCCTCAGCACCCCCTTGGTTCTCATTTCTACTTATATTAGTAACCCTTCTCAATCTTTATGTTCCATGTCCTATGTATGTATGTTTACCATATTGTCCTGAGTCCTTTTCTTTCTCACTCTCCCTTAGTGATCTCACCAGTGTCTAAGAATCAATTATCACAATGGTCAAAAGATAAGAACAGACAATTTTCAGATGAAGAAATTGCAACTATTTCTAGTCACATGAAAAGGTGCTCCAAATCACTATTGATCAGAGAAATGCAAATTAAAACAATTGTGAGATACTACTACACACCTGTCAGATTGGCTAAGATGACAGGAAAAGATAATGATGAATGTTGGAGGGGGTGTGAGAAAACTGGGACACTAATACATTGTTGGTGAAGCTGTGAATGGATCCAACCATTCTGGAGAGCAATTTGGAGCTATGCTCAAAGTTATCAAACTGTGCATACCATTTGACCCAGCAGTGTTTCTACTGGGCCTATATCCCAAAGAGATCATAATAAGGAAGGAAAGAGACCCACATGCAAGAATGCTTGTGGCAGCCCTTTTTGTAGTGGCAAGAAACTGGAAATTGAAAGGATGCCCATCAATTGGAGAGTGGCTGAATAAATTATGGTATATGAATGTTATGGAATATTATTGCTCTGTGAGAAACGACCAGAAGGACGATTTCAGAGAGGCCTGGAGAGACTTGCATGAACTGATGCTGAGTGAAATCAGCAGAACCAGGAGAACATTATATACAGCAACAAGACAATGATCAATTCTGATGGACATGGTTCTCTTCAACAATGATGTGATTCAAACCAGTTCCTATTGTTCAGCGATGAAGATAGTCATATACATCCAGAGAAAGGCCTGAGGGAACTGAGT
This sequence comes from Myrmecobius fasciatus, assembly GCA_023553655.1. Classification (NCBI taxonomy): domain Eukaryota; kingdom Metazoa; phylum Chordata; class Mammalia; order Dasyuromorphia; family Myrmecobiidae; genus Myrmecobius; species Myrmecobius fasciatus. Next base: position 86,045 of record JAJPUD010002427.1, read on the forward strand.
GTGGACCACAACATAAAATTTTAATGCTTTCTGTGAATATTTCCATGCATTTTGTTTTCTTTCTTAGGTTGTTTTTTTTTTTTCTCTCTCTTTCTAGATCTGATGTTTCTTATGCAGTAAGATAATTGTATAGATATGTATACATATATTGGATTTGTCACATAATTTAACATATTTAGCATGTATTAGATTACCTGTCATCTAGGGGTAGGGGGTGGGGAGGAGGGGAAAAGCTTGAAACAAAAAAAAAAGTTTTGCAAAGGTCAATGTAGAAAAATCACTCATATGTTTTGTAAATAAAAAGCTTTTAATAAAAAAAAAAAAAGAATCAATTATCACCTCTAAAGAACTGACTCACAAATCCACATATCCAATCTTCACCTCTCGTGAGTTTCAGGCCCATATCACCAACTACCCATTGAACATCTCCTCTCATTGCTTCCCATAAGTATCTCAAACCCAAAACATCCAACAGATGTCTTACTCCCACCAAACTCAACCCTCTTCTAATGTGCCTATTTCATCCCTAAATTTTGACCTTCCCTGGTTCACAGCCTTAATGCTTTCCTCTCACTCATTCCTATCTCCTCTCAAAGGACAAATCTTATTGATTCTGCTTTCACAGCATCTCTTGCCTCTGCTCCATTCCCACCACTCTCAAAATCCTGGATTACCAATTCAGGCCCTTATCAACTCTCAGCTGGGTGATTAAAATACTTCCCCCTCTCCAATCATCACTGCCAAGGTGATATTCCTAATGTGCATGTCACCACCACTATCCCTAACACCTCTGTCCTCCTAAGTCCCCATCCATGGTTCAGAAAGTTTCAGAGGATCCTTATTAGTTCTAGGAGAAAATACAAATTCCTCCTGTTTAGCACTTAAAGCTATTCCTAACTCATCTGCCTTCTCCTCAGGTGCTCTATATTCCAGCTACACTGGCTTTTTTTTCTTTCTCTTAACATTGATATTTTAGTCTCTCAGGATTAATTTTCCTCCTAGACCATTTAATAAGTACTCTATAACATCCTTTCCAACCTTAAGACTATACATATAGTTCTGTGATTCCATGACAATATAGAAGAGGGTGATGTAACCTCAGACACAGGAGTGCTTTATTAGTACAACCTAAACTACAACAATGGCTCACAGTGGATAATGGACAGTGCTGGAAGACCTGAGTTCAAATCTATCCTCAGACATTCACTACTTTGTGTCAACCTGACTTAACCCTAAGTTTACTCATCTGTTGAGTTTGCCTCAGTTTCTTCAACTGTAAAAGAAGCTGGAGAAGGAAATGGCAAATCATTCCAGTATCTTTGCCAAGAAAGCCCCAAATGGAATCACGAAAAGTTGCGCATAACTAAACAAAAAGCTATATCCAGTCCTCAGACTGGAAAGGAATATGAATGGTAACATAATCCATAACTTTTCTTCCTAATCTATCCCTCCTCACTAAGATGACAGCTGTATAAAGGGTGTGACAGCATGGATTCTATCAAATCCCAAGTACCTGGAACAAGATCTTGGAGACTCCTTGGTGTAAGGCTCTGGAGTCAAGAGCAGCAGCAGTCTTCCCACAGCTTCAAGCACACCTGGGAAACCCCTACATAAGGTAATAGACAGCTTTCATGGATTTATTTTTGACCTTTTATTAAAAATACTCCTTGTTTTTCTTCTGTCACAAAGCAACTTATCCTAAACCCTCTTTCATGGACAAAATGAAACAGAAAATCTAACTTAATATGACCATAACTATTTGGTTTGGTCAGGTCATAACTAGCTAAGACCCCTCATTCCCAATTCCCCAGCAAAAGCTAACACCATTACATAAACACAGTTTTATGTCCCAACAACAGAGTTAAAAAAAGAAAAGAAAAGAAAAGAAAAAAAATTAGAAACATCTTTCCTCTGAACAAGAAAAGGCTAAAATGAAATAACTATTTAGAAAATTAAAGAAAATGCTTACCCAAGGTGATGAGCCACCAGGAGATACACTACAATTGTAAATTCCTTAGATATTACTGCACTCCCCCACAGTCTGATTCAAGTGGATCCTAGAGGCAAATCAGATGTGTGCCTTCTGAGGTTGCTAAGGAGAAATACGGGAACCGCTAATGTTAAGTTCTTGTTTCAGTCTTTGAACCCACAACATGAACACTGCTTTTATTAAAAAAAAAAGGGGGGGGTGAGGAGGGGATTAAGAGTTAATTTAGGGAGTTGTAATTGCATCTTTCTAGTGTTTGTGTATGTCACCTCCCACACTAGATTGTGAGCTCTTTAAGGGAAGCATTTATCTTAGTGGCTTGAACATGGTAACCACTCAGTAAGTATTTGTTGAACAAATGAAGCCTTTCTAAGAATCTTCCAAGTTAAAAGGGAAGAAATCATGTGTTCTGTGATTTAAGTCAGAGTGGTCTGCTATATTTTCTTTCTTAAAATATCATAAATTTGTGGGACAGTTATTCAGAAGGTGTAGTTTCCCCATGAGAAAGAGGCACCTCCCAGCCCTCTGGCTTACTATCCAGCCCTGCAGACTTTCACAATCAAGTTTCTATGGCAATGAATTGGCATCGTTCATTTGTTTTTCAGTCATGTCCAACTCTTCTTAACATCATTTGGGGTATTCTTAGCAAAGCTACTAGACGGTTTGCCATTTCCTTCTCCAGCTCATTTCATAGGACAAGGAAACTGAGGCAAATAGGATTAAGTAACTTGCTCAGGCAATGTATGGTCATCATTTACAAAATATAGACCCCAAAAGAGCCCCATAATTATATGCCTTGAGTGAACATCCTAGATAAGTAAAAATGAATGCTAGTGAAAAAAGTCAGGTGCCCAACCTCTTTTTTTCCACAAAGTGATGCATCAACTCAAATTAAAAGTCTACTTCATTTACCTCTGCCAGTCAAGTTTAGACTGGCCTTTTGCATATTCTCCTGATGTAAGGTATGCAGCAGATGAAACCTTTACCCTTCTCAAAATCCAGATACTAAGTCCTTACTGGCATATAATTAACAGAAGACCTCAACTTTGAAAACCATTAGTCCCCAATTCTTTTGTGAATAATTCTGATTCTAAATATTCAAAGAACACAAAGCACATCCTGGAAAGTTGAAAAGTTTATTGACCACATCATGGCAAACAACTACAGTGTTTACAGAGGGTTATAAAAAAAAGTGCCATTTCCACATGCAAAACCACAGGGAGACACAAGAATCGTCAAGGGCTTTGTGAACAATACTTCCCCTTTCCAAAGAGGAGACAAATAATGAAATGGCTCTTCTTCAATGCTGATGAGAAGGGAAAATGTTACTCCACCAAGTACTATACTTGGAGCCAGAAAACTTCAGTTCAAATCCCTCCTCAGATACTTATAAGATGTGTGATCCAAAGTAAATTCAGGGTAAATTAAGCTCCCTGTGCCTCATTTTTTTTTTAAAAACCTGTACATGAAGAGGCTAGATTCCACAGCCTCCAAGGTCCCTAAACAGTTCTAAATCTATCTCATAAATATCTTTCTGGTCCTCTTGAAGCTCACCATTTGCAAATAACTAGATAAAGCTTGAAGGCATTCAGGACAAGAGTTTCCAAACTAATATTCTGGTGTTAGCTTTTGGTTTTTTTTGTTTGAAAAAATAGAAAACAAACCAAAACACAAGTAACTCACTCTTTTAAAACCTATTCTCAGGGCTGGTAAAGAAAAAGCTGTTTCCCAAGTTAGCTGATGCAATCAGACACACAGGAAACCTAAAGCACATATTTAGTCACAAACACAATGACTCTTGGTAACAGAAATTCAAAGAACAAAGATGGTAATATACCATGAAGCAGAAGCTATTTTAGAAAGAAAACCCCTGCATAAAGTTTGTTCAGTGGTAAATTCCCATTCTAGAAAATGTTTCTCTCTGACTGATGATCTGATAGGAGTCCATGCAGCAGCATAAAGGAGACTAAAATTGAATCCTTAGAAGATATAAGAACAGAACAGAATAACTATATCTTTTATCCATTCCTAAAGGAGGCAATCCCTATACTTCTCAACAATTCTTAAAAGAGAAAGGATACAGGATAGAACTCACAGGAGTAATGAAGGAAGAAACTGATAGCAGCTTTATACCCTGTGATGTGACCACAACCAGACAGAAAAGCCTCAATTATCAACTTACCCCTTACCATAAAGGACTCTACTGTTCAGTCATTCTAAAAGGAGGGGGCTTGGATCCAAATCATGATTAAGATTGTAAAATAATACTATTGAGCATTCACACAGCACTGTTCATCCAAGAATCACAAACATACCTCACTGAATTCATCCTCAGACCTGCAAGGAAGGTATAAGATGACCCAGTCAAAATGGGCTTTCATTTAAAAGGATATGGCTTTAACTGGGTCATCCTGAAGTATTATTCCCCTTCTCAAGGAGCTGAGAAAATGTCTACATTACCATTTAGTTCAGCTTATTGCTTAAATTTCTTTGTATAGCAGAGCCTCTTAAACTTTTTCCACTTGTGACCTCTTTTCACCAGAAAAATTTTTATGTAATCCTGAGTATGTAAGAACATAAAATAGGTATACAAATAAAACTTTACTGATAATAAATCATAATTTTGCAACCCCACATTCAGTTACCAGACTCCATATGGTTTCACAACCCACTGTTTAAATATTTGGGCCTTAGAACTTCATTGAATCAGCTTTAAAATCAATTATAATGTGGTCTAAGAAACTGTGAGGCTACAGGAATAAAAAGCAAGGTGCAAGTCCCAGATTTGGCTGGTAGGTTTGTGTGACCTTAGGTAAATAGCAACCTTAGTTAGGTAACCATATTTTCTTATTTATAAAACAATTTAACCAAAGAAGGTTAGTTGAACCAATGCATCTGAGATCATCATTCTCTGGTAAAAACAACAATAACAAAAACTAATCTGGACTAAAAATCTAAAAAGAAGAAGAAAACAGTGAGTTTTAATGTCACATATTCTGTGAAGTGCCAGAACTTGGAAAACACCAGTAGCACCAAATCAGTTATAGCAGAAAAGGAAAAAATAGAAAGAGCTTTTTTGAATACAAAAAATTTAAGAAAACAACCTCTAGATTGTTGAAATATACTATCAACTTTTCTTCATATGCCACACATATTTCTGAAAGTCTTATGGCAGATCTAAAATGTAATTTTCTATATATGAAAAAAATGTAAAAATTCCAGCATACAAATTATGTGCATTTCATTTGGCTTAATTGTCATGCACTAGAGAATTAAGACAGAGTACAAAGAGCACAAAGAAGGCAGAAGACAGAATGGGAAATTATGGGTCTGTACAGCCCTCATCTGTGCTCCTAACTCTTGATTCACATCTGAAACGATTAATAGTGAGCATACTTTGTGTATTTTGAAAATCATCAACTCTGAGAGATTAGAACAAACTGCCATTTAAAATAGAAGCTATAATAGCCTACAATTTCATACTGGAAAATTTCCAAAGAGTTTTTTCAGCCTCTTGCCTAAAAGCCAAGGGGCAAAACAGAGAGTAGCTGAATGTGCAAGGAAGTGTGACAATAAGATATTACTCATTACAATCCCAGCCCAATGATGGTCTAGCAAGTCAGAAGAAATGAATTCTACTACCCCACTACTTCTTTTCTTAAATATAAATTGATAACATTTAACATGAAAAAATATAGTACTGAAACAAAGCAGAATTTACCTATTCTTACATGATTACAATTTATACAATCCAAATGATCTTGAGATTATAAAACACAATGAAATTTTACAACTTCAGTAAAAGGAGAAAAATAAGCAGTTAATTACTGTTCAATTAGTAATTCCAAGCTAAAAACTGACCAAGTAAAACACTATCACAAATATTTTCCCCTCACAGTTAAAAACAAAAGGATGCTACAGATGACATTCCCTTGAAAGAAAAGATCTGCAGTCAGTAAATAACAAATATTTATAATTCTCCCATAAAGAATTGGAAGAAAACATACAATATGTAGAGTGCAACACAGACAAACAATATGTATCTTCCTATTTAGGAAAATAATTGCTCAGTACAACCAGAATATAACTTATTCAACTATTACAACTAAGAGTTTTACTTTTTATGCATCTCTTATATTAAGGTCTTTAAAAATTTTATAAATATAAAAAGAACATTTCTTTAATAAATAAAGTTACTGGACAATCTTGACTACTGAACTCAGGATCCTCCAACACGGCTTTTCAACATGGTAGTCCAAGCCAACTCCAATCACACACAAAACTTCAACAAATAAAGGAACGGACTTTTCTGCAGATCAACAGATGATTCTTAAGTTCTGAAGCCAGGCAATCTTTACCCTGTCATCAATAAGCTTCTTCAAAGTCTGAATCCTAAATGGAGAAAAACCATGAATATGTTATGTACTGAGATCCAACATAGTGGCCAAAATCCATGCAGCAGAGATAGCACTTCAGCAGATTAAGTCGAAAACTCAAAAGCTTTTCCCAGAATATGGCTTAGTCACTACCTTGCACAATTTGCACGTATGGAAATTGCTAGGCAAATGAGAGCCAGATCTCTTAGCAACAGACACCTGCCATCTCTATTTCTGCCTCAAAAGCGTCCTCCCCTCTCCTAGGTGCTTTCTGAATGAATTTAGACACCTGCTTCATAGAAGCAGAGTTTCTGAACTAAAAGCAACCTTAAATCATCTAATCCTACCATTTATTTTATGTAGAAGAAAACCAAATCCCTGAGAATTTAGGACTTGTGCAAGATGGTTCAAGAGGCAGAATTCAAAGGCAGATAGGATCATCTGTTCCAAATACAGTGTCTTTCAAACCTAAGATGATACCTTCACATTTACAAAAGTTGTCCCAAAAAGTCTTAGTGAAATTTTACATTTTAATAGCATAAAAAATTCTGTCAGAGGAAGAGAACAGTGGGTTTTAATGTCACATATCTTGGGGAATGCGAGAACTTGTAAAACCTCAGAGGCAGCAAATCAGTAATAGCAGAAGGGGCCAAAAAAAAAAAAAAAGGAAAGTTTTTTGAATATCAAAATTAAGCTACAGAAAACTACCAAAATATAATGAAAACCTTTCTTCATATGGCACACATATTTACATATTTCTTATTTCTTCTGGCAGATTGAAAATGTACTTTTAAGCCTTAAGAGCTTAAAACTTCAATGGCTTTTGAGACATCTTATATATTTAAAATAAAATTTATACTGTACATAATCAAGACATATATTCATTTTATATTGCCAAAATATTTTTGTTCAAATGTGTCACTTTCATATCCCTTTAATATCATTTTACATATTCTATTTAATTTAACAAGGAAAAGGAAGATGAGTCAGCTGAGAATTTTAAAACATAGAGCATTATGATGGTATAGAGGTGGAACATACAGTCAAATCCTGTTAAGTGCTAATCTGGTTATAAATTTGAGAAGAAAAAACTTCAGATCCTACATTAATAGATGCATACCATATTTAAGAGCATAAATTTGATCTCTTAACATCTCCATATCAGAGACCCAGCTATGGCTACTTAAAAAATACTGGAACAACCACGCAAACCCCCAAACCCATAATGTGTCACAAGTACTAGAATGACAGGACAGCAGCCTTTCTGTTTTGAATTAAAAAACAAAACACCAGTTTTCCAATTCCTTATGGGAAGCTCATGTGGTAAAAGTCTACTCATGCTACAAAAGGTACAGAGATATATCTTTCTGAACAGAAATCCTATGGATTTGTTTATTTTGCTTGACCATGCTTTTTTTTTTTTTTTTTTTTTTAATTTTCTTTCTCTTGGTTAATTGGAAATTAAGATAGCAATAGTAATGCAATTTTTTAAAAAGAGCCACTGAAACATTTTTAAAACTCTATTCAAGCCACCTAAATGGCCACAAGATATCAACTAAGTAGAAAGAACAGAGAAGCAGCACCAAACCAATAGAGAACCACACATCCTCCCCCAAAATCCACTACCCTCAATATGGCAAGTTTAAGGGACTAAGAAGCTACAGAGAATAAGCTTTAAACAAATGTGTGTATCATAACACAACACAGACTGGCCATCAGAAAGGAGAAATAATTTCTTTTCCACATTTCTGGCTAGTAAGGCAGAAGAGAGAAAAAGCATGGTGATGTAGACAGAACATTTCAATTGGAGTCAGACCACTAGGATTCAAGTGGTCTTGAACTATCTACATAATTAGCCATTTGATCTAGAATAAATCACTTAACCTTAAGGAGAAAAACTTCATCCATGAAATGGGAATACTGCTTGGACCATCCACTTCATCTGTTATGAGGATCATATAAAATGCTATGTAAGGCCATTGTAAGAGTAAAAAAATAAAGAATAAATAAAGAAAAAAATCACAGGGAATACTCCCTAGAAGCACAAGGGCCATTTTATGTCCACAGAACTAGGGTAGAAACTGAGGTGGTTAGGGTTGATATGAGCTTCCTGTGGCTACGATATTTTCAAAGACCTAGTTCATGCTTCACTCTGGTCCCACCTGCATTATCTCATCTAATACCACAGCACAATGTGTTTCCTCAAAGTACAGAAAAGTTAAACAGACAGTTAAGTGGAACAAATGGCTTACCAGACATTCAGCACAACGGGTACAAAGTCTTCTCATGCAGTCTTCATCTTCTCCCTGGTCAGTGCTGTTAAAAAAAAAAAAAGTGGGCAGAATTGCTAACCATTATTAACCTTTTTAAATTCCCTGAAATAATAACAATATCTGCTATCGTTGCTGTTGTGTCCAACTTTTTGTGACAATTGACAGTGTTGACAGAAAGAAGACAAATGGGAGGTGAGAAGGTGAACTGACAAGACCTTGCAATTTAGGAGAACAGGTGGGAGAAGGGTCCTCAAAGGAAGTAAATGGGGAAAAAATGGAGCTATTAAAAAAAATGAAAAAGTTTCTCTTCTCACTCTCTTTCTGTAACTGCATCAAATATATTAAGTTACAAGAGGGAAAAAAATTAAATAACAGGTGATTTTCCTGTTATTAAATTAATAATTGTATTCTGTTTTTTAAATAGTTCAGGCTTTCTAATTTAGATTTTATACTGAATAGCTTGTCTTTTATAAAATTTGGTTACCAAAACAGTGGGCTGGGGAAAAACTAATTCTTTTCAGACTTTGTAAAAGAATTTCCAACTCTAATCAATTTATTAAGCACCTGCTGTATACCAAATGCTGGGAAAAGACAGTCCTACCCTCAAGGAGCTTACAATCTAGTGAGGAAGATGTGTGAAATAAACATATAAAAAGCCGACTATATACAGGATAACTAGGAAATAATTAACAAAAAGTAGGCACCATAATTAAGAGGAATTGTTATATTACACACCTCTTAGCCAGGAAAAAATGACGAATATTGGAGAGGATGTGGGAAAACTAGGACACTAATACATTGTTGGTGGAGTTGTGAACTGATCCAACCATTCTGGAGAGCAATTTGGAACTATGCCCAAAGGGCTATAAAACTATTTCTAGTCATATGAAAAGGTGCTCCAAATCACTATTGATCAGAGAAATGCAAATTAAGACAATTATGAGATACCACTACACACCTGTCAGATTGGCTAAGATGACAGGAAAAGATCATTATAAATATTGGAGGGGATGTAGGAAAACTGGGACACTGATACATTGTAGGTGGAACTGTGAATGGATACAACCATTTTGGAGAGCAATTTGGAACTATGCTCAAAAGGTTATCAAACTATGAAAACCCTTTGATCTGGGGCAGCTAGGTGGCGCAATGGTTAGAGCACCAGCCCTGAAGTCAGGACCTGAGTTCAAATCTGGTCTCAGACACTTCCTAGCTGTGTGACCCTGGGCAAGTCACTTAACCCCAATTGCCTCAGCAAAAAGCAAAAAAAAAAAAACAAAAACCCTTTGATCCAGCAGTATTTTTATTGGGCCTATATCCTAAAGGGACCAACGTGTGCAAAAATGTTTGTGGCAGCCCTTTTTGTAGTGGTTAAAAACCGGAAACTGAATGGATGCCCATCAATTGGAGAGTGGCTGAATAAGTTATGGTATATGAATGTTATGGAATATTATTGTTCTGTGAGAAACGACTAGCAGGATGATTTCAGAGAGGCCTGGAGAGACTTACGTGAACTGATGTTGAGTGAAATGAGCAGAACCAAGAGATCATTGTACATAGCAACAAGAAGATTATACAATGATCAATTCTGATGGATGTGGCTCTCTTTAACAATGAGATGATTCAGCTCAACAATAAGTTGTTTGCTTGATTTTATTTTCTTTCTCATTTTTTTCCTTTTTGATTTGATTTTTCTTGTGCAACAAAATAATTGTATAAATACATATGCATATATTAGATTTAACATCTATTTTAACATTTTTTTCACTTTTTGTTGTTGTTTCCTTGCATTTTATTTTCTTTCTCATTTTTTCCCTTTTTAATTTATTTTCTTGTGCAGAAAGATAACTATATAAATATGTATGCATATATTAGATTTAACATATATTTTTACCATATTTAACATATATTGGATTACTTGCCATCTAGAGGAAGGGGGGGAAATTGGAACACAAGTAGTGTTAATGTTGAAAAATTATCCATGCATGTTTTGAAAATAAAAACCTTAAAAAAAAAAGGCAAAAAAATAATTAGGAGTTACTAGATATGGCAAGCATCAAGTGACATCATAAAATTATGCCAATTAAAAAAAGAGAGAGGAATTGGTAAGGATTCCTGTGAAAGATATGATTTTAATTGACTTAAAGAAAGTTAGCAGGTCAGTCAGTCAGTTAGCAGAGTGGAAGAGGCAGAGTAGAGGGACAGCCAGAGAGAATGCCCAGAACCAAGAGATGGAGTATCTTGTTTGTGGAATAGTCAGATGGTCAGTGTCAGTGGATTGAAGAGTATGTGTTGGGGAGTAACATGTAAGAAACCTGGAAAACTAGGAAGGAGCATGTTATGAAGGGCTGTGAGTGCCAAACCAGGCATTTTATATTTGAATCTGGAGGTGATAGAAGACATTTAAGTTTAATGAATGGGGAAGGGAGGATATTATGGTCAGACCTTCACTTCAGGAAACACTCTAATCACTCCAAATTCTGTATTCTAAAAAACAAAATCAAACAAGGATACATAAATTTCATTTTTAATCATCCCTATGAAAGGCTTTTTCACAAGTTTCCTAAGCAATAGAATAAAAAGAAACTTTAAAAATGAAGCTTTATTAGCATAAGTGAACCAGGTCTGGGAGAAAAAAGAGACTTTAAGAGGTTTGTGTCACTGCATGTTCCCCACCAAGCAAGACTAATAAATGGAAATGAGTCAAAACTCTAGTCAAACTTACTCATCTGAAACTTCAATAGATGACTTTTTGTAGCCAGACTTGCTCTTTTTTTTTAGCCCAGCAGACTTCCTCCCCATTCTCACCAAGAGCAGGGTGACCACAACAGCTGAAGGAATGAAGACCAGAATGGAGAGCAGTGCAGCAGAGGAGAGCTGGATAGCAAAACCTGGGCAAAAGGGAAGGAGAACAAGGTAAAAGGATCACCAATGGTTGAGCCTTTTTTTTTTTTTTGAGAGGCTATTGGAGTTAGGTGACTTGCTCAAGGTCACACCGCTAGTAAGAGTTAAATGTCTGAGATTGGATTTGAAATTATGCCCTTCTGACCCTACGGCTAGTGCTCAATCCCTTGAGTCTTTAAAAAAGAATCTGAATCTTATTCCTATTGGCTTGACCTAATTAGGAAGATAATGAAAAATTCTTTTAAAGGGGGGAAAATCCTTACCCATGTGCCTTTATAATAAAATAATAAAACAGACATACTAAAATAAGGTAAATTTTGGTTAATTAACTCTCTCTGGGCCTCTGTAAAATGTGGATGTTCTTTACACCTATGTCACAGGGCTGCTGTAAGATGCAAATGAGATAATGTATGCAAAAGGAAATTATACATTTTAAAATAAGTCAGTTATTAATATTAACTTACTTGTCCTCAGTTTCCATGTTTGTAAAATAAAGTGGTTAAAGTAAATGATCCAACTCCAAGTCTGAAGCAGGGATCATTGTTTCTAGTGGGTCTCAGCCTCCTGATCATGACAGGATGCCCTAGAAGTTTTCTCTCCCTTTTAAAATGGGATTGTGTCTTTCGTATTTATATTCCCAGCACCTAGCAAAATGTCCAGTACATGGCAAGTACTACTAAGTATGGTTTATTCACTCAAAGAATGTTCTTTAAGTTCCTTTCCTTTAAGGGGACACACACTAAAATCCTGTACCTGGTTCAAATTCACTCTAGCACTACAGAAATCAACAACAATCTTCATATATCTTTAAATATGATTATATATTATATATGATATATGACATAAAAACAAGTAGGAAGGAAAGTCATATCAACACTCTTATTTAAAAAGCACTTTGAGGTTTACAAAGAACCTTCCTCACAAAAACACTAGTGTCAATTCTTCAACTATTCAGGTTCAGAATACAGAACTCTTGTTTTTTCCATATTAAATAAATAATAGCTAACCATTAAGAAAGAAATGACTTCCAGCTTCAGAGGAGGTATCCTAAAACTCCAGCTTTCTTCAGAAGCAAAAAGCACTATGAGGCACAGAAGAACACCATGGGGAAGCTGGCTTTATCACCAACAGTAAGAGCTAACTTTTATATAATTACCTAGAAGAGGCAGCCTAGGAGAGATAACATGATAAAACTGGAGTCACAGAGACATAACTCCAAATCTTGTCTTGGGCATTCATCAGCTGTGATTCTGGGCTTAGGCAACTGGCCTAAACTAATCACAACCAGTGCCCCAGTGAAATCTCTAGGATTTACTAAGAATAGCTCATTGCCATGGCCTTTCTTCTAACACAGATCATTCTAGATTTACATATTCACATATTGCTTTAAAGTTTTCAGAGTACTTTCCTCAGAATCTTGGAAGGTAGGCCTTTCTACTCTACTACAAAGGACATCCAGGCATGGAGGATGCAGTCAGTCTTTTCCTAAAGACATGTTCATTTTAATGTAAAAAGAGGGTGAGGTAGGAGGGCAGAGTGGATAGAATTGACCTAAATGTCAGGAGGATTTGAATTCCAATTCTGACTATACAGGACAGAAATCACAACTTCTAGAAAGAGCCCTAGTCCATTCTCAAAGACTATAACTTGCACCGTAGGTGTAGATCTGCATTAATAGAAGGAGTTACTTCAGAGATCTTCCACACAGATGAAATCATTGTATTGTTGTTGTTCAAGAACTTTTCAGTTGTATCTGATTCTTCATGACCCCATTTGGGCTTTTCTTGGCAGAGATACTGGAGTGGTTTGGCATTTCCTTCTTCAGCTCATTTTATAGAAGAGGAAATCGAGGCAAACAGGATTAAGTGATTTGCTCAGAATCATACAATTAAGTGTCTGAGGCCTTACTTGAACTCAAGAGGATATCTTCCTTACTCTAGGTCTGGCACTCTATCCACTGCACCACCTAGCTGCCAAATGAAATCATAACTCCAGTCAAATAAATAAATAAAACTGTTAAAAGAATTGAAAAGGTGATTCTGCTTATAAATCAAAAATGCAAAATTTATTCCAGAAATTGATCTGAAAAAAAGGAAATCAGTTGGATCCAAAATTACCCAATGACTCAATGGACTTACAAGATAGGCTTGTAACTACCTTGATCTAGAAAAGCAGGTGTCACTTCAGTGACTATATGCAACTCTCTTACCCCTTTCAGTGACTATCAACTCTGTCATGGGAATATTGTGGTGAACATCTGGAGGATTCTTCACAGTACAGCTGAATGTTCCATTGTCTCTCATGGTTGGGTTGCTTATACTAATAGATGCATCACCTCGGTAAACATCTCCAACCCAAGAAATTCGGTCACGGAACGTGCCAGCTGTGGTTGGGTACTGGAAAGATTGATAATGAAAAATCTAAGAAAGAAAAAAAGATGAGGGAAAAAAAAGTCAATTTAGAAAGTACTAAGCAAATTAAAAAGAAAAAAATACTACATAATTGCAGGTTTTCCCCCACCTTCATATGAAGATTTCTAAATGCTCTAAATGTAAATATTATTTTATTATAGATGAGGGAAAAGAACCAAAAAAAGTGACCACACCAAGTCAAAAAAATTAGGAAAAGCATCTAAGAATTCTAATTCACTCTTCCTCAACAACCTTCCCTGAAAGTTTTTTAAATCTCCATTTCTCTCCTGTCAGAATTAATTAAATTAGTAGATATAATAATATGTATAACTTCCTAGTTTTCTGACTTGAATATTAATGTAAATGCCCAGTCAGGCATACAATTGATGTTCAATAAATGAAATGCTTCCTTAACCAAACTCTTAATGTTTCTCAAGTAGCAAATGGGAAGATCACCCTAATGTACGTTGTTGGGTTGGGCAACTATTACTCATGCAATAACTGCTCTCTTGTACAAGGTGCATATTTATTCTTCATTTATTTATCTGATAGCAACTTGCCTTCCCACTCAAAAATCACAATTACTAAGAAAGCAACTTCCTAGATAACAATGCTTGGTTAACCAGTACACATGGAAATCAGAGATTCTTGCTGTGGCCAACCTCTAGAAGATTTTCAGCATAGTCAACTCTTATGTTTCACCCAGCAAACTGAGACCTTGAAGTTTATATAACCTCTGAATGAGGTAACAGACAGAATTCCATAATTTGCTCAATAATCAGTCTGACTTAATCCTAACTAACAAAACATTGCTGCTTCAGTCTCATTCATGTGATGTAGCCACCTCCTCTTTTTCAAATTATAAAAGCCCATTAATTCCAACTTCAACAAACTCTCTTTGAAAAATAGCACATGAGGTTTGCTATTTTTATTTAAGGTTTTCTGATCAGAATTTATGACTAAATAAGAGGAAGAGTATTACTGGATATAAAATGGACAATTTTGAGTATATCAAATTTAAAAGGTTTTGCACAAACAAAACCAATGCAAACAAAATTAGAAGAAAAGTAGGAAACTGGGGGAGAGGATGGAATTTATAGCAAAATATTCTGATCCTTTCTCATATAGAGAACTGTGTCAAATTTATAGGAATATAAGTCACTCCACAACTGATACACAGTCAAAGGCTACAGAGAGTTTGCAGAAGAAAAAATTAAAACCATTTGTAGTCTCATGAAAAAATGCTTTAAACCACTATCAATTAGAAAAGTACAAATTAAAACAACTCTAAGGTACTATCTTATACCTACCAGAATGGCTGAAATAACAGAATAGGAAAATGGCAAATATTGGAGGGGATATGGAAAAATTGGAACATGAAAGGACTGTTCCTGGAGCTGGGAGCTGATCCAACCATTCTGGAAAACAATTTGGAACTATGCCCAAAGGGCTATAAAACTGTGCATACCTTTTGATCCAGCAATCCTACTCCTAGATTTCTTCCCCAAGAGATCAAAGAAAAAGGATAAAGAATCATATGTACAAAAAATATTTATAGCAGCTTTTTTAGTGGTAGCAAAGAATTGGAAACTGAGGGTATTCCCATCAATTGGGGAACGGCTGAATAAAACTATAGTATAGTATATAATTGTAATGGAATACTATTATGCTATAAGAAATGACAAGCAGGATGCTTTCAGAAAAACCTGGAAAGGGCAGCTAGATGTCACAGTGGATAGAGCACTGGCCCTGAAGTCAAGTGGACCTGGGTTCAAATTCAGCCTCAGACACTTAATACTTACTAATTGTGTGACCATAAGCAAAACCCCAATTACCTCACCAAAGAAAAACCTAAAAATTTCCAGACTTACAGAATTTGATGTGATGTGAAGTAAGCAGAATATTTTACACAGTAACAATAATATTTATTATATGATGATCCATTGTAAATGAGTTAACTCATTCTCAGCAATAAAGATCTAAGACAATTCCAAAGGGACTTATGATGAAAAATACTATTCACTCTGAACTATTTGAAGTTTGAAGAAAAAGAGACCACAAATGTTATCTAACTTTCTTTACTGAACCCATATTTTCCTCCCCACTTATACCCCATGTGGCAGGCAGGCATAAGTGCTAGAGTAACTCTCTTTTTTTAATTTAATTTTATTTTTTTAATTAAAGCTTTTTATTTTTCAAAACACATGTGTGGACAATTCTTCAACATTACCCCTTGTAAAACCTTGTGTTCCAATTTTCTCCTCTTACTCCATGCCCTTCCTTGGCCAGCAAATAGTCCAATATATATTGAACATGGCCTAGAATAACTCTTAAAGCTTATTTTAAATAAAGTAAGAGTGAAAGCCCTGATAGTAAAGAAAGGAGGATGAGCAAATCTGGGACTTTATTTAAAGAACTATTTTACATACAGCTGCAAATTTAAAATTCCTGACTGTCATAGGCCAAAGTTGTCAATAAAAGCACAAAGAGAAAGTTTTATGGCATTATAACTTCAACTGGACATTTACAATGGGATTCAAACATATGTAAATCACATACATATGACTAGAGTTCATTAAACAATCCAAATTACAAGACCATCTGCCACCCACAGCACCTATCAAATTGAACTGCTATCATTCTCTTCAAAGGAAAATGTATAAATCAGTGTGGATGCTGTACACACTGTGAGAAAGTGCCAAGATCAGCCCACAGGGCAAGAAGCAGAGAGCATATTTAATGGAGTTATACAAACAGATCTGCCCACATGAGATAACTAAAAGTAACAGAAAGGGTATAGCTTTCACAGACAGTAAAATATCTTTAGCTACAGCTACAAAATGAATTCTCTTAAAATTAGTTTATTTTTATATCCAACAGCCCTGAGAATACCCTGTAAGTCTATGAAATCTGAAAGTGAAGTTATGAAATCATGAAATAAAAACAAGAAAAGGGAACTACATTTCCTATGACTCTCAAATAACTTATTACAAGATTCCTAAAGTTCAAAATGGAAAATAAAGTGAATGGCATAATAAAAGGTACCTTATCCTCTGAAATAAATTAGCTGGCTACATTCTTATAGCATTCCATTCCAAATATGTGCATTTTTAATTATTATTATTATTATTATTATTATTATTATTATTATTAAAGCTTTTTATTTGCCTAACATATGTATGGGTAGTTCCTCAACATTGATCTTTACAAAGCTTTCCGTTACATATTTTCCCCCCAGTCTCCTCCCCTAGATGGATGTTAATTATGTTAAAATACTTGACAAGTAGAATATATGTATACATATTTCCATACTTATCTTGCTGTGCAAGAACAATCGTATCTACATGAACAAAAAATATCTGAGAAAGAAAACCCAATACAAGCAAACATCAATAGAGGGCATGGAAATGATATGTTGTGGTCCACATTTCATATCCCTCTCTCTGGGTGTATATGGCTTTCTTCCCTGAACAATTGGAACTGGTTTGAGACATTTCATTATTGCAAAGAGCCATGTCCATCAGAATTGATCATCATATAGTATTGTTGTTGCAGTATATAATGATCTCCTGGCTCTGCACATTTCACTCAGTATCAGTTCATGTAGGTCTCTCCAAGCCTCTCTGAAATCATCCTGCTGGTTGTTTCTCACAGAACAATAATATTGCATAACATTCATATACCATAATTTATTCAGCCACTCTCCAATTGATGGGCATCCATTCAGTTTCCAGTTTCTAGCCACTACAAAAAGGGCTGCCATGAACATTTTTGCACATGTGGGTCCCTTTCCCTCCTGTAAGATCTCTTTGGGATATAAGCCCAATAGAAACACTGCTGGGTCAAAGGGTATACACAGTTTGATAATTTTTTGAGCATAGCTCCAAATTGCTCTCCAGAATGGCTGGATCTGTTCACAGTTCCACCAACAATGTATTAATGTCCCAGCTTTCCAACATCCCCTCCAACATTCATTGTTATCTTTTCCTGTCATTTTAGCCAATCTGACAGGTGTGTAGTGGTACCTCAGAGTTGTCTTAATTTGCATTTTTCTGATCAATAGTGATTTGGGGCACCTTTTCATATGATTATAGTTTTAATTTCATCTTCTGAAAATTGTCTGTTCATAACCCTTGACCACCAAATATGCTCATTCTAAAAGGAGAAAGTTTGCAGTTTGTCTGTCTTGTTTGTTGGAAGGTACCAAAACAACTTACTGTCTCTGTTCGACTGCTGGTAGGAGGTCGATAAGTCCAATCTATTGTGAGCTTGTCAGAGACAGGAGAAGACGACTTGAAGGTGCATTTCAGCTTGATACTTTCTCCAATATAACCTCGAACATGGGCATCTGCTTTAATCTCCAATGAAAGAACTGTGTAAACACCTAAAGGAAGCCAAAATATTTATAAACGTATTATTTATTTGGGAAGAGAAGACAGATGTAAGCAAAAGTTCCTATTATGAATCCAATAAGGGGGGGGGGGGGGAATGTGACCTCGTTCTGCTTCTTATGATCTTGTAACCTGTGCCAATTACTTGACCTGTCTGTGCCTCAAGTCTCCTTATCTGTAAAATAAAAGGGTTTGACTAGAAGAGCTCCCAAACCTGTTCAAAATCTATGACCTGACTACTAAGGTTCTCAACAAAAACTGGGACCAGATTTGTCCTCTCATGGAATGGGAGGCGGGGTGCTACTGTAACCCACAGGTATACTTTATCACTACTGAAAGTTTAAACAATGAAGCATATGTTAAATTAAAAATGTAAAAAACCTGGCTACTTTCTAGAACATAGACTTGTGGCCAAATTTAGCAGAGACAAACAGATTTACAGAGTTCTGACTCAAAAGAGAATGTTAGAGCATGTCAGCTTTTAATGAAGAAAGGATTTTCATTCAAATATAATACCATTACATTCTCTTATGAAAACTCTAGCTATCACCATTGCCACTACTGCCTGAAGAAAGAACCTAAAAATTGTGAACAGAAAAGTCTTTTCAAAATCTCACACACAATTTATTTTGGATGCTCTTTATCAGATAGCTAATAAGTCAGTCATAGAAACAGGAATCGAAAAATTATAATTCTGAATAGAATCTTAAAATGAAATAGACTCTTTATATCTTATTAAACCATCTACAGGCTCCCTTCTTCCAACCTCACCTAATATTAAAACATTTTACTCCTCCCTCTCTGGGGAAAAAAAAAATTGGCACTGCCTTCTGATCTCTGACTTCAGAAGCAGCTAGTAAAGATTCATCTTCCACTAAATAGCCAACTATTTATAAAAGCGTATAAACTGCTCTTTATTCTTTCTGATTCTCGTGGCTTGCCCTGAGCTATTCCCCATCTCCATTTCCTTATGTCTTTCTTCCTATTCCTTCCTCCTATTCTCCCCCTTTAACTCTTCACATGCTGCAAACACAGAAGTAAATCACACAAACCTAATAAAATAAATACTATGTGACAATCAGCATGCTAACCACTGGAAATATAAAGAAAAAGGCAAAAACAGATCCTGACCTAAACATTAAAGTGTATGGGCATGTGTTTATAATGTAACCCTTAGCAAGGACAACACCAGAAGCTTATGTAGTCAGGAGAAACCTCCTAAAGAAAATATCAGTGGATGTGCATACCATTTGACCCAGCAGTGTTTCTACTGGGCCTATATCCCAAAGATATTAAAGGAGAGAAAGGGACCCACATGTGCAAAAATGTTTGTGGCAGCCCTTTTTGTAGTGGCAAGAAACTGGAAATTGAAAAGATGCCCATCAATTGGAGAATGGCTGAATAAATTATGGTATATGAATGTTATGGAATATTATTGTTCTGTAAGAAATGACCAGCAGGATGATTTCAAAGAGGCCTGGAGAGACTTGCATGAATTGATGCTGAGTGAAATGAGCAGAACCAGGAGATCATTATACACTGCAACAAGACTATACAATGATCAATTTTGATGGACATGGTTCTCTTCAACAATGATGTGATTCAAACCAGTTGTTCTGCAATGAAGATGGTCATATACATCCAGAGAGGCCTGTGGGAATTGAGTGTGGACCACAACACAGCATTTTAACGCTTTCTGTGAATATTTCCATGCATTTTGTTTTCCTTATTAGGTTGTTTTTTTCCTTCTCTTTCTAGATCTTGGGCAGTAAGATAACTGTATAGATATGTATACATATATTGTATTTGTCATATAATTTTTCATATTTAGCATGTATTAGATTACCTATCATCTAGGGGTAGGGGGCGGGGGGAAGGAGGGGAAAAGCTTGGGAAAAAAAAAAGTTTTTTGCAAAGGTCAAAAAAAAATAAAAAATAAAATAAAATGAAAGTTCTTTGAAAAAAAAAAAAAGAAAATATCAGTTGAGTTGAATCTTAAGAGGAAGCCAGGGATTAGAAGAAGCAAAACATGGAGGACAAACATTCCAGGGAAAGTTAGAGTAAAAACACAGATATGGGAGATAGAATATCATGGGAGGTAGAACAGCAAGTAGTCAGCAAGGCTACATAGTATATTATCTGGAAAGGAGTACTATATAAGATTAGAAAGCTAGGAAGGGTTTTTAATGTCTTATATTTAATCCTAGAGGTGATAAGGAACTACTGCTTTGTTTTTTTGTTTTTTAAATTGGGGTAGAGGGTGACATAGCATAATCAGACTTGGATTTTTGGAAAATCACTTTGACAGTTAGGAGAGAACCAATTAGAAAAAGGAGAGATTTGAAGCAGGATTTAAGCAGAATGTGGCAATACCCAGATGAGAGATGAGAAGATCCTGAAATAGGGAGACATATAAATGAGGGGAGAAGAAACATAGGAGATATGTTATGGAAACAGAAATGCTAAGTTCACTGGCAATATGAGGTGAGGAAGAGTGAGGAGTCAACTAGAAAGGGGATGGTGCCCTCAACAGTAATTGTTCAGTAATTGTTACAGTAAAGTTCAGAAGAGGAGTAGGAAGGAAGATAATGAGTTCTATTCTGAACACACTGAGTTTGAGAATGACTACAGGACATCCAATTTGAAATGTCCAAGAAACAGTTCATAATACAGAGCTGGAGTTCAGAGAGGAAATTCAAGTAGGATCTAGGAGTCAATAGTACAGAGATGATAATTCAACATGTGAAAGCAGATTAGATCACCAAAGGAAAGACTAGAGGAAGAAGCCAGCCCAGGGTAGAGCCTAAGGAGTATACCCACAATTAGTGAGCATAACCAGAAATCATGATCTAGCAAATGAGACTAAGAAACAATGGCCCTAAAGCAATAAAAGAACCAATAGAAGAATCAAGTGTCATGAATACCCAGAAAGGAAAGAATATCAAGGGGACAGCTAGGTGGCACAGTGAATAGAGCACCAGCCCTAAAGTCAGAAGGACCTGAATTCAAATTCTGACCTCAGACACTTAACATTCCTTAGCTGTGTGACCCTGGGCAAGTGGCTTAACCCCAATTGCCTCCGCAAAAAAAAAATAAAATAAATAAATTAAAAAAAAAAAGAAAGAAAGAAAGAACATGAAGGAGGAAGAAGGCATAAACAGAGTCAAGTGCTACAGAATAGTCAAGAATAAAGACTGAAAAAAAGCCATCGGTCACTTTGGAGAGGGTAGTTCAGCTGAATGAGAAGGTTGGAAATATGAGGGTATAAAAGAGAGTGAAAGGAAAGAACATGAAGTTACCAAGTGTAAACAATTTATTCTGACTCTATTGCCTTAAAAGACAATAGATTATGGTATATGATTGCAACAGAATACCATTGTGCTACCAAAAAATGACAAGTAGGTTGATTTTTTTAAAAAAGCTGGAAAGACAAAAATGATCCAAAGTGAAATAAGCAGAACCAGGAGAATACTATGCAGTAAGAGTTATTGTGCAATGAACAATTGTGAATGACTTAGCTATTCTCAGCAATATAATGATCTAATACAATTCCAAAGGATTCATGATGAAAAATATTATACACATCCAGAGAAAAAAATCAATAGCAACTGAATGCAGATTGAAGCACACTATTTTTCACTTTTTTCATTTTTTTTTCTTTTGGTCCATATCTTCTTTCACAACATGATTAATATGGAAATGGTTTGCATGATTGCATATTTATAATCTACATCAAACTGATTACCATCTCAGGGAGGAAATTGAGGGAGGGAAGGAAAATGGGAGAGAAAGAGAGAGAAAATTTGGAACAAGAAAATTTTTTGAATTAATGTTTAAAAGTATCTTTAGGGGCAGCTAGGTGGCACATTTGAGGGGCAGCTAGGTGGCACATTGAAGGGCAGCTAGGTGGCACAGTGGATAGAGCACCAGTTCTGAAGTCAGGAGGACCTGAGTTCAAATCTGGTCTCAGATATTTAACACTTCCTAGCTGTGTGATCCTGGGCAAGTCACTTAACCCAATTACCTCAGAGGAAAAAAAAAATTTACATCTAATTGGGGAAAATATTATTTTAAAAAATAAAAGATAAAATTATAAAACTTGCCCTGAAATTTCATCATATACTCAGCAATCTGGCAAAAATGAGAACAGTCAATAGGAGAGGAGTAGTTAAAAGACAATGCATAATTGGTGGAGTTATGAATGGGTACAATTATTCTAAAAAGCAATCTGGAATTATACAATTACTAAAAAGGTCATACCCTTTGAACTAGTGATTCCATTGCTAGGTATATATTTAAAGGAGGATAATGACAGAAAGAAAGGTGCTATAGATACCAAAATGCTTTTAGCAACTCTTTTTGTAGTAGAAAAGAACAGGTAATTTGTCATAATGAATATGACAAACACAAAGCATCAAAAGACTTATGAAAATAAAAAGCAAGGGGCAGCTAGGTGGCGTAGTGGATAGAGCACCAGCCCTGAAGTCAAGAAGACCTGAGTTCAAATTTGGTCTCAGACACTTAACATTTCCTAGCTGTGTGACCCTGGGCAAGTCACTTAACCCCAATTGCCTCAGCAAAAAGCAAAAAAATAAAAAGGAAAAAAAATAAAAAGCAAGCAGAACCAAGAAAATATACCCAATGACTCCAATAGTATAAACCAAAAGAGGAATAACAAAAACAATTTAAAATGGCTCTGGCACTTTGAGCAAATTTTATTCCAAAAAATAGATATAAAAAGAAAGCTTCCTCCAATCTATTGTGCAAGCAGGGACTAGATAGCCTACTGTATATAGCATCAGATTTATTTGATAAAATGTTTAATGTTCTGAGTTTCTTTTTCTTAACTTCTTCCTTTTTCATACTTTGTAAGGGACACTTCTCTGGCATGGAGAAAAGGAGAAAACAGTGGGAAATATAAATAATACAAAAACAAAAGATAAAAAATATTTTATTAAAAAACTGATAATAACAGGACAACATTCTCATGTTATAGAAAAGTCAATTGGGTATCACTGAACCAGAACTGTTTTAAAGGAATAACAAATAAAGAGAAGCACTTCACAAAAGTCTACCACTTAGGACATTTAAAAGAAAAAGGCCAAAAATTCTAGAAGCCAATTATCAACGTTTATTTGAAATGGATCTGTTGTTCCCATGGTTAACACTGGTCTAGTAACAGCTCTAACAATTCATCCACTTGTTTACACCCTCCCCATCCCTTGTACCTTCATAAATCCTCCTCAGGAGTCCAATAAAATAGATTTCTAGTCATCAGTCAATCAATCATTAAACATTTCTCAAATGGCTGCTATATTCCCAGCACTATGCTAAGTGCAGGACACACAAAGAAAGGTAAAGGATGATCCCTGTCCTGAAGAAGCTCAGAAATTTAATGGAGACAATCTATAAACAAATAATGCACAGGATAAATTGGAAATAATCAACAGAGGAAAGGCCCTAGGATTGAAGGGGATTTGGGAAAGGCTTCTAGTTGAAGGTGGGATTTTAGTTGAGACTTGAAGGAAGCTAGGAAGTTAAAAGAGTATCAATGTGAAGAGGATGGTCGTTGCTATAAAAGGTTGCAGAGAAATGGGGGAGGAAAAAAAAAAAGATGAGGACTGAAAAAAGGATACTGGATTTGACAATTAAGAGCTCACTAGAAATTTTGGGGAGAGAATTTTCCATGGAATAATGACATCAGAAGCCAAACTGCAGAGGATTCCAAAGAAAGCAAGATGAAATTAAGTAGAACCATCTATTAAGGAGAGCCTCATCAAATTTAGCAAAGAGAGGAAAGCCAGGGGATAATAGTGAAATGGGAGAATCAAATGAAGATCTTCAAAAACTAGGAGAGTTGTAGGCATATTTACAGGCAACAGAGAAATAGCAATAGAAAGGGAGACATTGTTAGCCAGTCAATAAGCATTTATTAAATACCCACTGTACTAAGTGATGGGGAAGAAATATGGGAAAGAAAAAAGTTCCTGTCCTTAAAAAAGCTTACAATCTAAAAGGGGAATATAACATACAAAAGGAAGGTGAAAAACAGGAGGAAAGAGTTGTTGCCAAGAAATATATGCAATACAGGGGCATGGTGAAAAAATCAGAGAAATCCCATAGTGCAGCCAGGTGAGAATTAAGACCATTTGACCTGGGCTCCCTACCTAAATGGAGGTTTGAGGAATTCATGGTTCCACTCTTCAGGGATATTGAGTGGCAAGAAGTTGGAGTACCAGAGCTGATGTAATCTTGCAGAATGATATAGTTTTCCCAGTGAGATTTCTAGGGCATGATAGAAAAGTCAGAGAAGATTCAAATTATGTAAGAGGGTAAGGATCATTGACAGGACAATACAGTGGAAAGATAAGGAAGGAAAGGGATCATTCCTGCATGCAGTGGTTTGCTTTGGTAAAAAGGGTCACCTCCTCAGGTGAGACAAGGGTGTAGGACATAGGGAAAGGAGGCCACTACATTCTGGGGAATATTCGATGAGAAGGAAGGGAGAAGGAGCTTTCAATGAATGGTCTCAATTTTTTCAGTAAATTATGAAGCAAGAATATAGGAAAAGAGGAAATCAGGAGAAGTTTGAAGTCTTAATGAAGCATGCATTAATCGCTAAATAAATCATTTCACTTCCTTTTTTCCCCAGCCTTTTCATTCATTCTGATATTACTATGCTGCTTTTGAAGCAGAACTAGCCTACTTAAACCCACTGCATCTTTCCATAATCCCCTTTGGTGACCCACAATTCAGCATATAATTTGTAAATTTGGATACATCAGTTGAAGTTAAAGAAATTTTGAAGTACTTGAAGTGATTTTAATAATTTGTTTGAAATTAACTATAATATAAGTTTCAAATTTCCTTTCTTTATATTCACATGTGAACATAAGTGAACATTGAGAAACATACAAGACAACTAATGAACATTTGCTAAATTTAAATCTGAACATTTTCTACATGGGAAATGGGGACAGCATTTCCTTGGGGATTTGGAATTAAATACAGAATTGCAAAAGGGCTTAGTTGAAAAACTGGACACCTGTGATGACACAGCCACCTATCTGGGAGGGGTCAGGGAGTATATGGGAAGCATGGGTATTAGTCACCACATTAAAAACTCCTCCACCTTAAACTTCTGAGACCCAAGAAACCAGGATTTGGGCTTTAAGGACTCCCTTTCAAAAGTTTCCTTAAGGAGAAAATTTTCCCTGCTATTTAGCTTACAGAAAAGTGGTACCCACTTCAGAAAAAGTATTACTACAATTTGGATAGTCAGAAAGCAGCAAACTATCCTTCCAGGAATTAAACACAACAGAAGTGGTGGGAGAAAGGAGAGAGAGGTGAAGAGAGGAATGACAGTTGGGGATTTCATTCATTCCTGAGGTTAAAACAAAATTTACATACTTTTCAACTTAATTAAACTGCTCTGAACTTAAGAATTTGGGACAGACAATAGCAACTCAAAAGCATATTCCATATTAACTTTCTTCAACAACTAAAAACTAAAGTCAAGTAATTTTGTTTTAGAATAGTGTCACTGTCATTTATTTTTAGGGGGGAGAAGGAAGGGAAGGAGGAAGAAGGAAAGGGAGGAAAGGAATTTCAAATATATAACGCCTATTTTCAGTCTTTTAAATATCAAGGCTAATTAATGTACCACAAAATCTTAAGAGGAGACTATTTCTAAATAATGTGTCCACGTATATTATATTTCTATATTCATACATACAAATATATAATACTTTGCTGCCCTATTTCAAAGCTGAATTCCATGACATGTTACAGACTTCTTCATTAGGACATTCCTAGTCTCTTACAGACTCAAAAAAAAAAACATAAATAGTTAAGGATTTCTTTTTTTCACATTCTTGGGACTCTGAACACGATCCCTCAAGAAAAGTGCTCCTGGATTCGAATCCTATTTCTTTTCCTTCACTTTGTGTGAGAACCCATTCCCAAGTCCCGAAGACAGTTCAAGTGAGGTGCTCACCTCCAAGCTTCCCAATCACCCAAAGCCAAAAGCGGACCTCCCTCCTCTGGGGACCCCCCACCCGGAAGCGGAAGAGCGACCATCTTCCTCCCCCCCATTTAAAAAAAAAACACCCGGAAGTAGGGTGCAAGCAGTTCGTGCACTCACCCTGGAAGAACAGAATACTCAGCATCCGGGAGATAACGCGGCAGCGGCCCCCAGCCGAGCCGCTCAGCCGCATCCCGGCACCACAGCCTATACCAGCGGAAAGCTTTGTTTTCGGCTCTCTCGACCCACACAGGTGATACCGGAAATGACTAAGAGGAAGGGCGGGCGCCAACGGAGACCAAGATGGCCGTCGGCGGTTGTCATGGGAACGCGTCGTGGCTCTATCACCCTGCTAACCTGAGCGTTCTATGGGACGCCTATTCTGCTGCCAGGAATGAGAAAGCTCTTTACTCAACTGCTTGAGAATGAAGCAGCCTAAATTGTTTGCCTGTGGAAAGGGAGTTCCGCGGTATTGGGTTATAAACTGATATGGAAAGGACTTTTATTGATCCGCAGGATGGCTGCAGCTGGATGTTAGGGAATCAGAGCTGCCTGCTGGGTAGACTCCTTCAGTGTGTCTGTCAGAGTTGGGAGGGACCTAAAAGAGCTGCTGCCTTGACTTTAGGACCACCACACACCCGCTGTTTCAGAGGAGAGTGTGTATATTCATGGGGATATCAGTACCCTACCCAAGCTGGGGTGCAAGAAAAGTTCATGGTACCAGAGCAATAGCATCTTAAAAAATTAAATTAAGGGGGATTTACCATTCCCCCGAAGCAATAAACCAGTCATGCAGTTTATCACTAGGTTTGAAGTAGTTAAAAGGATGATGGCAGGCCTTTCAAGAGGAAAAAAATATGCCTTATATCAAGCACTGTTCAGGTTTTTATTGATTCCAGGTCTTTTGATCAATACTAAATCATAAGAGTATTTGATGAAAATAAGATGAAATCAAAAATATGTTTTAGCATCTAGAGAATAAAATATTATATTTGGGGCTTCGGCTATTATCTAGGCCAATTCCCACATTTTACATCTGAAGAAACAAGGGATCTGAGAATTGACTTTCCACCATCACGTGGCTAGTAAGAGGAAGAACCAGTACTAAAACAAAAGTCTGACTTATTAGCCCAGTGCTCTTTCCAGTATATCACTTAAGCTTTAAGAAATTTTCTATTTTCTAACTTACTCTACTTCATTAGAGGCCTAGGAACTAATAACTGTGCCTATGCCTTTAGGTTAAGTTAAAAGCATTGATAACAGAACAGACAACATGTTACTTAACCTCTAAACTGTCAAAAAAGAAGCTAAATATCTTTGGTCCTTGTAGAGAACAAAGATCAGAGGTGGAAATCTTTACTTTATCATCCTTTAATATCCATCTCCAATGAATGATTTATCCTAAGACAATTTTTACTTTTTTCATTTAGCTAAAAGCTTCATTTCCTTCTACCTTCATCTGATTTCTGACTTCAATACTTTTTAAATTTTTATTTTTGTGTATGCAAATAATGAAAAAATGCTTTATTACTAAAGATAGTATTTATTCACATGAGTTTTTATCATAGCTTAATAAAAAATAAATTACAATACAAAAGGGTCCCTTAGGATGAATATCCAAATAGTAAATAAAATTTTCTCTTTGTACATTTCAGCCAAGACACAAGCAAGCTACAATTATTGCTGGAATCAGGACTAAAGACTTCAGGACTAAATTTTCAAAATTGAATTTCACTTATAAAATATTATCCAGCTCATCTATCTGAAGAAAATTATCTAATAATGGTATTTTCAGATACTTACTTTTAAAAATGAAATGTGGTTGAAGAGTAATAGAAATACAGAATAATAGAAATAGTAAAACCGGGGCAGCTAGATGGCCCAGTAGATAAAGCACCAGCCCTGAAATCAGGAGGACCTGGGTTCAAATCGAGTCTCAGACACTTAACACTTCCTACTTGTGTGGCCCTGGGCAAGTCACTTAACCCCAATTGCCTCAAAAAAAAAAAAAAAAATCTAAAACCACCATCTAGTATAAAAGTTAGGGAACTAAACTTCACTCATGGAGAATTCTACTGTGAAGAAGACTAATTGTTGATTAAGTGTCAAAATCAACATTCAGCTGTCTTTGTGAACAGTTTTAAGTAGCACTTTTGGAAGTCCCAGGAAATGCAGTCTCCCTGGACCAATTTCATTTGTTAAAAGAAATATATTCACCAGTCTTCTTATTAAAAAGACATGTCAACATTTAAACTGTACAGTCCACTCTTATACTTATGCTTCCATGTGATGTCTATACCTTAAATGTTGCTATGATTTACAGTTGAGAGAAAACAGAAAATTGGACACTTTTAAAATATGCTTTTCTTTCTTCCTGAAGTCAACTTACAAAGTTTGTTTTAAACCAGTGATGTATTAGTTCATAAAAGAAATGTCTTTCATCATCACTCTGGATCAACCATAATAAATCTAGATTTAGAATTCCCTTTTATCCCACCCTCAAAAAAAAAAAAAATCAGATGAAAACAATATTTTTCACTCCAACAATGTTCCTACTTTTTCTGAGCTGAATATAACACAATATAAAATATTCCATCACCACTTTTGGGTTCTTTTTGCAATCTTTTCTCCTTAAACTCTCAGAGTTATAATCATCTTCTGAATCCCAGTGGTAACTTACTATGATTATAACTTCAAGATGATGAGCCTTTGTTCCAATTACATATTAGAGTTGCAAAATCACATTAAAGTGAGCAGTCAGTAATTGCTCAGCAAGTGATTATTCTCTTCAAACCAACAATTTGAAATTTCACATTACTTCGGGCAAAACACAAACAACTGTGAGACTTATCTCACCTTTTGATTAAGGATATCAAAAGGCAGAGAACCTACATATCAGATTTAATAACAAGAATTGCTTTTCATCATCTTCAGAAGGAAATGTTTTAAAACATCATGTTTTAAAAGACATTCATTTTCATTCTGCATTTTGACACTGAATTTTGAATTTGAAGATAACCTTAATAAAGGAAA
The DNA here is from genome assembly GCA_023553655.1 of Myrmecobius fasciatus. Classification (NCBI taxonomy): domain Eukaryota; kingdom Metazoa; phylum Chordata; class Mammalia; order Dasyuromorphia; family Myrmecobiidae; genus Myrmecobius; species Myrmecobius fasciatus. The sequence goes on from JAJPUD010002427.1 coordinate 115,443, forward strand.
GATAAGAATATTCCAGCAATATTTGCACAAAAAGGGCCCCGCACTGGTTCATAAAGAAATGTTCCAGCATGTCAGGATGGATGTGAACTAGCAGAGTTGGTTCAAGTAGGTCAGTACTGGAATTGCCAAAGGAAATTTTCCATTAATCCCAGCATATCTTAGAGTTTCTTTTTCTTGGGAACTCTTAATTACCTGAGATACAAAGCAGAAATTAAAGTGAAAAATATATTTGTGACTTCCTACTAACATAAATCAAAAGAATATCAATATCATGCAGTGAATAATGACAGTACAATATAGTGCAATGGGAGATATTTTTCATTCATGCTCTCATTCTCATATATATTCTCTATTATTGAGAGAACGAAAATGTTACAAAACTGCTTTTTTTGTCAGCTTTAGAGAAACATACCTATACTGAGTCAAAACTCTAATAACTCTATTTTATTTTCCAGTTAGACTAAACAGTTATTTATTTCTACTTTATGAAGAGTTTTAATTTGAGGAATACCCCCAGTTCTGGCCATTTCAGCTTCCAAATTAAGCAAAAATTTTGTTCTGTTTAAATAATGGAATTTCAATTAGTTTACTGACTAAAGTAAGGTACACCTTTATGTACATACAATACTATGACAGTCACCAAGAGAGGGTATTAGAAGTTTTCCCACAAATACCCAGGTCTTACGATTCTGTTTCCACTGCCACATGACCTCTATTGGCCCACCGTCTTTTCCGGGAGTGCTGGAAGAGGACCACCACAATTACTATTATGACCATAAGTACACAGGCAGAGCCAATGGCCAGAGCCAGGAAATAGATCTCTGAAAAACGTACTGCATAAAGGAAAAAAAGGACATAGTAAGACTATAGTCCATGGAACCTCCCTAAAATATGGAGGGCTATATTTTCAACATAATAAACTTCCCCCACTTTATATGCAAAATATTCTTATTCCCTTGAGTTAAACCTTCAGGATTAATAGAAAAGAAGCACTGGTTAGATTACTATCCAGGGTCGCAAGGATATTACTAACTTCATCAGATAAATACTTAACCCTTCTTTTCACATCTTACCTAGGTTTCTTATCATCTGATTGCTTTTAGAGGAGACAATTTTAAACAATTTAAGAGAAGAAATAGCACCTTTTCATAGACCTCAGAGCTCTTGAGTCACTTTTGTATAAGTGCTGCCGAAGCAAGCACTCTTAAGTCACTTTTGTTAATTCATGATTATCTACCGGTCTGTCCTCCCACCCCACCCTCCCCACCCCACCCCCCAATCCCCACCTCCACCCCCACGAAAAGGTAAATTTTATAGTTCTTTTCTCTCCCCATGCTTCAGCATTTTTATAACAATTTCCCTAAATCCCTTTGTCTTAATTAATTTTTATTTCTTTTCAAATCTGAGCCAAAGTATTTATTTTTGCCTAAGGATTGTTCATTCTCATTCTCACTCAACCCCCAATCTTTCATGGAAGATGGATCCTCTCTCTTCCAAAAGTTTTCCACTCCCTCAACACACTTTTCTCTGAGTGACCTACCTGTCTGTACAACACTGAGTCGAATCTCCCCTATCACCCCATCAACATCTGGTGGATTCTTCACCTGGCAGGTGAACGTCCCATTATCATTAAACTGTAGTTTCCAGATGATAATGGAGACATCATTCCGGTTTACATTTCCATCCCAGACCACCCGATTCTTAAAACGTCCAGCACTTGGTGGATAGGGCTGCTCATGGAAGTAAAAGACCTAGAAGGAGTGAATAGCAGAAGAGTATTTTCATTTTATACTTACTTGGCTGAATGATAGGAATTAAAAGAGAATGCCACTGAGCCTAGTACTTCAACTTTTCTTCCAATGAACTGTTCTGTAAGAAGCCATTAAATTCTCATTTACCTGTCATCTATTCTGCTCAGTCTGTCCTGGAAATTTTCACCCTCGTCTCCAAGAATAATTTCAGAAAGAGCAAAAGGAATTATCCTCGTGCTATAAATTATCCCGCCCAGAACTCCCTGAAAAATTATTATAATCTACTTACAAACTCCTCAGACCCCCCATCTTGAGGACGGAAGTTCCAGGTTACTGTTAGGGCATTACCCACAGGGGAGAAACTGGAGAAAGTGCATTTTAACCGAACATCTGTCCCATTAACAGCCTCTACTACTCGGGAGGTATAAACTTCGACAGCTGCTATTTGCCAAACAACTACAAAAAGAAGCAAAAAAGAAGAGAAAAATCAAGGAAGAGAGGCATTATGGAAAAAACTATCCAACCATGTTAAGACTTACCATAATATTTTGCTAATAATAAGTTTATATTGCTGTATTGCTCTACAAAGTGCTTTTTTCCCAAACCAGCAGCCCAGATAGATCAAGCAACCAAACTGAAATGTCTCATTGCCCAGACTTAAAAGTAGTCACATTCCCAGAATTCAGAACACTTCCATATAAGAAGTTTACTGGAGTTTCAAAACAAACAAACAAAAAAGCTGACATCACACTGTTATGAAGAAGCCTGGCATGCTACATACTCATTTTCCATGTAGCAAAAATTTATCAAATTAGAAATATTGGAGAACAAAAAACAGAGACAATGTAACTAAGTATAAGGCATAAGTTTTGTGGTATTTAAAGATTTCACATTTGTTTTACTGCTCATTGAAATTGCCTTCACAAGAGAGAAACTTTTTTTGTATACTAATAATTCCTAACACATTACAGGAGTTCACATTAAAATATCCTAAAATATATTTCCTCAGAGCTGTTAAACCACTAGTTCACATTATCTAGAGCAGGGCTTAGAGATATCATCTAATCTACTGCCCTCATTTTTCAGATAAGGAAATTGAAGCCAAAAAGTTAAAAGAATTTGCTCAAAATCACATAGGAAGCAAAGAGTAAAATTTCCTGTCTTCAAATCCACTTCCTTCTCCCATACCCTCTTGCTTCTTATGTGTCTCCCAGGAATATGTATACCAAGATGATCATGTGGGTGTTCAAAATCAGGTACTTTCAAAACCGCAGTGCTTCACAGATCTGTAACTTTTCTAGTGTTGTAGATTTAGTCCCAGACAAAACTAGGGACATATTTACCTTCAAAAACACTGAGCCAAACCCTGCCTGGAGCTGCAGTCTGATAGTAGTCAAGAAGAAAATAATGGGTAACTTGAGATCAGAAAGCACTCAGTGTATCTGAATCACTGGCAGTCTGAACACACCTAAACCTGTTTGTCCAAAAGCAGTTCCCAAAAAACAACCCACTAATTTGAGTTTCGGTGGAGTCAAACCAAAGAAAACTGTAGTTCAGCCTCATTAACATAAATTCCTAAGACTTCTTAAACTTACCAGCTAACTTCAGCAGGAAGAAGGCATAGGAAGACACAGAATTTCTTACCTGTGAGTTGTATGCAAAAGAGAAGGGCAGTACATGTCGGGCTCTTGCCATACATCAGGGAAACCCAGCCCTCACCCCGATACCAAAAAGGGCAGACTAAGGGAGTCCAGACCCTTCAGAGGTTGCGCCAAGAATAAGAGATGAGCAGTGGGTTCAAAAGTGGATTCTGACTGCAGAGAAAATTCTTTAAGATCCTCTTCACTTCAAGGAATCTAAGCTTTGGTACTTCTGACTCATTCTAGATCTGGCGGTCCACTCTGCTGGAATGAAAGGTGGAGCCTCCCAAACACTTCCCTCCTTTCCTCCCTCCCTCTTTAAAACTGCTGCCTACTTAAAGGACCCAAGCTGTGCTGATCCTCTCAGTTTTTTCGACTAATCTGGCCTCTGGATAGCCTCTGAAACAGAGGTGGAGTCAAGTAAAGGGAAATATATTCCAGCCTTTTTTGTCTTTAAGCCACATCGCATTATCCAAAACAGGTTTTGGGGTGTGCCTGGGAAGCAAATGTTGAAATAATTCCTGAAAACTATCTTGCAGTTATTCTATTTCCCAAAGTATAGACACAATATAGTGCCTAGGGCTAAATACAGATCTGGAACTGATTCAAACCCTGCCCCTACACACACACACACACACACACACACTATTATTTGACCTAGATTGGGGGTTCCTTCCTGCTTGGACATGAGTTCCAATCCAAATATTAAAATGAGATGTGGCTTTTTTGCTACCTAAACTCACCTAATGCTAAACATATGCTTGGTTCCACTCATTCCCAACTTTTCCATCAGACTGCCTCAACTATCATCCTTACTCTCAAATTTTCAAATTCTCCTTACTAGCTCCTTTTTTGCTACCTACAAAGTTGGCCATGTCTCTCTCATTGTAACTTAATCCAAGCATTTTTAGATAAACTCCTTAAGAAATCTGTCTATTCTCAGTGCCTCATTTCCTATCTTCTTTTCTAAACACTGTGAATCTGGCTACCAGCTTCATTTTTCAACTGGAACTACTTGCTCCAAAGTTACTGCTGATCTTTTAATTGCCAGATCTAATGGTCTTTTCCCAGTTCCCACTGTCCTTAACATTTCAGCCTTTCACATTTCCTGATACCCTCTCCTCTTGACTGTATTTTAGATTTTCATAATATTGCTTTCTTCCAATTGACCTGACTACTTCACAGTTTCCTTTACTAGGACTTCCAGTAATACCCACTAACTATGGTTGTCTTTAAGACTTGGTCCTAAGCCCTCTTCTCTTTTCTAACTGTGGCACCTCATTTGGTACCATTCTTCAGCTCTCAAGGATTCAAATTAGCATTTCAAGGCAGTTGATTTCTAGAGCTGTATCTCAGACTTATTTTCTTTCCTGATCTGCAGTCCCCCATCACCAACTGCCTCTTAGACACGTTAGAGTCACCACAATAAATAAACAAATAAATCTCAGTTTTCAATTGCTGTAGAATCACAAAGGCTGTAGAATTACAGAATTTTTTTTTATTAAAGCTTTTTATTTGTATAACATATATATGGGTAGTTCCCCAACATTGATCTTTACAAAGCTTTCCATTACAAATTTTACCCCCAGTCCCCTCCCCTCCCCTAGATGGCAGGAAGTCCACTACATGTTAATAATGTTGAAATGCTTGAGAAGTTATGCAGGAAAAATCCTATCTACAAGAAAAAAAAGAAAATCAGAGAAAGGCAACACAATGCAAGCAAATGTCAATAGAGATCATGAAAATGTTATGTTGTGGTCCATATTTCATTTCCCTCTCTCTGGGTGTATATGGTTTTCTTCAGTGAACAATTGGAACTGGTTTGAGACAATTCTTTGTTGCAGAGAGCCATGTCCATCAGAATTGATCATCATGTAATACTGTTGTTGCTGTGTATGATGATCTCCTGGTTCTGCTCGTTTCACTGAGCATCAGTTCATGCAAGTCTCTCCAGGCCTCTCTGAAATCGTCCTGCTGGTCATTTCTTACAGAGCAATAATATTCCATAACATTCATATACCATAATTTATTCAGCCACTCTCCAATTAGAATTACAGAATTTAAAAGAACCTATCTGGTTAATAAAATCACTACCCAAAGAATATTTGCTGAATTCCCAACAAGTGATTATGTCTTCCTGATCCCAAGAAAACCATTCCATTTTTGGCCAACTCTTAACAGATAGGAAGTTCTTAGTAATCAGTCTTATACTTTGATTCTTAAAATACTTAATAATATGTCAAGTATTTGGAGACACGTGTCATGTAACCCCTAAGTTTTCTTTTCTCCAGACTAACATCCCAATTTCTTTCAATGATCTTCCTACATATGCTAATTCTTTTTAAAAGGCCATAAGATTTAATGGACCAATAAATAAGGATTTATTAAATAGCAAGTATTTAGTATACAAAAATAAAAGTGATGCCTGCTCTCAGTGAATGTACATTCTTATGAGGGATACAACATATATCTATATAAATATATACAAAATGAATGCAACATAGCTTTTTTTTTTTTTTTTTTTTTTTTTTTGCTTTTTGCTGAGGCAATTGAGGTTAAGTGACTTGCCACACAGCTAGGGAATTTTTCTGTGCTGGTTACAACTGTAGATGAAAGGGCTTCACAAAAAGAGTTTTGAGGGAGAACGGGAATAAAAGGTACATATGTGTTTAGAAGTAAAAGAGTCAACATCCAGGTCACCAGGACAACAAAATTCAACTAGACAGTTTCTTCAATCCCTATGACTTTTCTTTTTATTATTATTTTTTTTATTAAAAGCTTTTTATTTACAAAACATATGAGTGATTTTTCTACATTGACCTTTGCAAAACTTTTTTTTTTGTTGTTCCAAGATTTTCCCCTTTTTTCCCCCACCCCGAGATGAGAGGTAATCTAATACATGCTAAATATGTTAAATTATATGACAAATCCAAGATATGTATACATATCTATACAGTTATCTTACTGCACAGGAAACATCAGATCTAGAAAGAGAGAAGAAAAAAAACAACCTAAGAAGGAAAACAAAATGCATGGAAATATTCACAGAAAGCGTTAAAATGCTGTTGTAGTCCATACTCAGTTCCCTCAGGCCTCTCTCTGGATGTGTATGACTATCTTCATCACTGAACAATAGGAACTGGTTTGAAACACATCATTGCTGAAGAGAACCATGTCCATCAGAATTGATCATCGTATAGTCTTGTTGCTGTGTATAATGTTCTCCTGGTTCTGCTGATTTCACTCAGCACCAGTTCACAAAAGTCTCTCCAGGCCTCTCTGAAATCATCCTGCTGGTCGTTTCTTACTGAACAATAATATTCCATGACATTCATATACCATAATTTATTCAGCGATTCTCCAAATGATGGGCATCCATTCAGTTTCCAGTTTCTAGCCACTACAAAAAGGGCTGCCACAAACATTTTTGCACATATGGGGCCCTTTCCTTCCTTTAAAATCTCTTTGAATCCCCATGACTTCTCAAACCTCTTTAAAACAGGAACCATGGCTTATATCCCAAAGAAATCATAAAGGAAGGAAAGGGCCCCACATGTGCAAGAATGTTTGTGGCAGCTCTTTTTGTAGTGGCAAGAAACTAGAAATTGAAAGGATGCCCATCAATTGGAGAATGGCTGAATAAATTATGGTATATGAATGTTATGGAATATTATTGTTCTATAAGAAACGACCAGCAGGATGATTTCAGAGAGGTCTGGAGAGACTTGCATGAACTGATGCTGAGTGAAATGAGCAGAACCAAATCATTATACACGGCAACAATAATACTATATGATGATCAATTCTGATAGACATGGCTCTCTGCAACAATGAAATGTCTCAAACCAATTACAATTGTTCAGTGAAGAAAGCCATATACATCCAGAGAGGGATATGAAATGTGGACCACAACATAACTTTTTCATGCTCTCTGTTGATGTTTGCTTGCATTGTTTCCTTTCTCTGATTTTTCTTTCTTGTAGATATGATTTTTCTTGCACAAAAAAAAATGATGTGTGGAAATATGTATACATATATTCGATTTGTCAAGTATTTTAACATAATTAATATGTAGTGGATATCCTGCCATCTAGGGGAGGGGAGGGGACTGGGGGTAAAATTTGTAACGGAAAGCTTTGTAAGGGTTAATGTTGTAGAATTACCCATACATATGTTTTGCAAATAAAAAGTTTTAATAATTAAAAAAAAAGATAAACAAACAATAAATAAATAAAACAGGAACCATGGAGCAATAATAAAATAACTTTAGTTGTTTCCATGGTTTAAGACAGCAAAAATTCAAAAGAAGGTTAAAAAGAAAACCCAGAAACTGATACATACTGACCATGAATTCACTCAATACTCCTCCTGAGACTCCTATGCTACCCTTAATGAACATTGACTCAAAAATTTTAAACAAAATCCTATCAAATATATTATAGCAATTGGTCAAGTGGAGTTTATACCAGGGATGCAAGGATAGTTCATCATTAGAAATACAATCAATATAATTATATTACAAACCAAAACATCCCAAATCACATGATCATCTCAATAAATGCAGAAAAAGCTTTTGACAGTGCCACACTTTTTTATGCTAAAAATCCTACAAAAAGTATAAGCAAAGAGAAACATCATAAAAAGCAACTATCTAAGACTCAAAACAAGTGTCATATACAATGGGAATATACTAGAACCTTTTGCAGTAAACACGGGGATAAAACAAGGATACCCATTATCCCCAAAATTATTTGATATAAGAAATGTCAGAAATAGCAATAAGACAAGAGAAAGAAATTAAAGGAATAGATATGAGGGAAATAAAATTATCCTCTGCTGATATGATAGTTTATTTGAAAACTCCTAGAAAATAAGTAAGAATGCTAATTGAGACAACAGCTTTAGCAACATTTTAGGCTAGAAAATCCTCAAAAATCAATGTAATTGATGTTTATATAATGTTCTATGTAAAAACAAATCCTAAGAAGCATTAATAAAAAAAAGAAAGAAAATCCAAATAACTACAAAATACATATAAAAACACTTCTTAAAAATTTTAAAAAGTAACCTAAATAGCTTACTCATAGTGGGACCATACCAATACAACAAAAATCACAGTACTATCAAAATTAGTTTACATTGCTAATGTTATTTCAATCAAGTTACCAAAAGAATATTACAGAACTTGATGAAAATAAGAAAATTCATTTGGAAAAACAAAAAATTTAGAATATCAAGGGAAATTATCAAAAAAAAAAAAAAAAAAAAAAAAGCAAGGACAAAAGGGGAATAGCACTTCCAGACATCTAACTATATTATAAAAGAGTCATCAAAACCATACAGTACTGGTTAAAAATAGATTAATAGAACAAACAAAAGATTCACAAACAGAATTCAATAACCCAGGTGTTTGAAAAAATGGAAAACATAAATTACTTGGGAAAGCAGCCTCACAGAAATTAAACTTAGGCCATGCTCCACAATACATTCTAAATAAATATATGACCTTAATACTAAATATCATACTATAAAAAAAGTATTATATACCTGTCACAGATATGGGTAAGAGATGTATTTTTAATCAAATAAGAGATAGAGGCAATTGCAAAAAAAATAATAATAATATTAATAACTTTGATTACTTGAAACTGAAAAGCTTCTGTCCAGACAACATTACTATATCTAGAGTAAGAAGGTAAATAGTCAAATGGGTGGAAAATTTTGTATCACATTTTTCTAAGAAGGGTTTAGTATTCAAGTTACATAAATCATACACACACACACACATACCCACACACACACACACACACACACACACCTAATAGCTATTCCCCAGTAGCTAATGAACAAAATATATGACCAGACACTTCTCAAAAGAACTGCAAAATATTCACAACCACAAGAAAAAATTGCTCCAAAACAGTAACAGGAATAACAAAATAGCCCTCAACTTTTACTTCATATATTGCAAATGGGCAAAAATGATCAGAAACAATCAATGTGGGAAAATAGTCACATGAATACATTGTTGGTAGAGCTGGGAAATGATACAACCAATTTTGGAAAGCAATTTGGAATTATACAAATTTCTAGTTATTATTGAATTGTCCATATCCTTTGAACTATTATTATTGACTCTATTATGGGCTTACACTCTAAGGAAATCACTGATAACAAAAGTCTCTATATATTCCAAAATATTTATATCAGTACTTTTTTTATGATAACTAAGAATTGAAAACAAAATAGATACCCATTGACTGGGTAATGACCAAACAAATTATGGTACATAAATGTAATGGAATACTACTTAACTGTAAGAAATGATGCATGTAAGAAATACAGAAAAATCTTTCATGGAAAGATCTACATGAACTGATACAGAGTGAAGTAAGCAGAGCCAAGAAAATAATATACACAGTGACTTCAACAATATAAATGGAAAAAATGACACCAAAAATGACACCAAAAAATTAAAAATAAATGTAACAAAATTATAAAGATCAGAGGACAATTAAATGAAAAAAATGTAAGAAGACACATATCTCCCAATCCCATCCTTTGGTGGAATTAGGAAGTCCACAAGTGTTATACATTATAAATGCTTTTGAACTTTTTCAACATAGCAATATTATGTTGATTTTTTTCCTTCTCTAAAAACCCTAGGGGCAGCTAGGTGGCGCAGTGGTTAGAGCACCAGCCCTGAAGTCAGGAGGAGCTGAGTTCAAATCTGGTCTCAGACACTTCCTAGCTGTGTGACCCTGGGCAAGTCACTTAACCCCAATTGCCTCAGCAAAAAGCAAAAAAAAAAACAAACAAACAAAAAAAAAACCCAACTATTTGTCATATGAGATGGCCTTCAGGAGGAAGAGAGAAAATACATGGAATTCTGTGATGATGTAAGAAACAAACAAAAAAAATCAATATACAGTTTTCTTTTTTAAAGAAAGCAATGAGTTTGTATCATTGTAATAAGTAAATAAACTAGCATAAGAAAAACAATAATGGGAGGGAGACCAAAGAAATCACTGGGCTGCTAAGAGGTGAATTTAACTAGAGGGCTACCTCTTATCAAAAACACAGTCTCCAAATCCTAAGTTTATTAACTCTCCTGGTGACTAATAAACTAGAAAGTCTCTAGTGATTCACAATGTCTCCTTCCTGAACAGTGAAACAGACATTTATTCCAGGGGAATGAGGAAGAAGCAAGTCAATAAGAATTTGAAACAGATGAAAGAGGAGGGAAAAAATGAGAAATGATCTAAGAGACAAAGATAAACCATAGTGGAGAAAGAAAAAAAGAAAAGATAGAAGTGGAACTAAAGAAGGAAAGATGAGGAAAGGAGAAATGAAAATCTAGAACAGACATTGCAAAAAAGAAACACTTTAAAAAAAAAAACAAAAACAAAAGCAAAAAAACTTCCAGAGAACTATTAGGATTTGGGCAAAAAAAGGAGTAATTCACTTGAAAATCCTTGCTTTCCCAAGCATAACTTTTTTTTTTTTTTCCTAAGTGTGAGTATTTCTGAAGATCACTTTCCAAATCCTTTCAACAAAAATTGTTTTTAGATCCTAGGTCAGAAACCATCTTTTAGGGTTTGGGGGATGGATGACTTGATAAAAGTAACTTGAAAATAAGTATGTAAGTCAGAAGAATTTAGTTCCAGAAAGTTAGGAAGAGGGGAGCTTAGGAAATTGTATTTTCTTGGCCTACTAAACCTCAATAAAATATAGTTTTAGAGAAAGGAGCAATATATCCAAGAGTTTTTATGTCTGAGTTGAAAAATTTGATGAAAGAGTTAGAGTGATCAAAGAACTCAGAGAAGTTGAAATGAAAGACAGTGGGATGGTGGGAGGGAAGAAAACCAGACAGAAAAAGAGAACAAACTGCCTGTTGTCAGAAAACTGAGTCCAGGATCCTCTCCCCAGGTAGCCTGATGTCTCATGGGCCTCCTGCCAGCTCTTTTTCATTCCTCAGCAGAGTTCATGCTCCTGGAACCACACCCAGCAACACACAGTTCCTCCCAGTTCATAAGAATGGCCCAGACAAAATCCCAGTTCTCCTCTCTGAGGCCTGGCAGGAAGCTGCAGAGCTTAGTGAAAGAAATGAAATTTGAAGTACTGTGGCACAGTGGGGATCCAAAGGTTATTGACAATGACTCAATTCAATTTATTAAGAATCTGCTTTGTGCAAAAGACTACACAAGGACTGGGAATGCAGGAATAGATGTGTCACAAATTCTGCTGCAAAGGAATTTATAATCTAAAGCTAGAACAACATATATAGATAGCTATAATCCCAAGGACAGAGTAATACATATAAATGAAAGATCAAAACAACGTGCAATGAGGCATTTGAGAAGATATATTCAGTTTAACAGCATTTATTAAACACTTACTACATCCCAGGTGTTGAGCCAAGCAACCAAGAATACAAAGAAAAGGGAAAAAAACAAACAAAAAAAAAAACTACCCTGTTCTCAAGCTTACCTTCTACAGCATGCAAAAAACTATAAGATTTACAACTATGTAGAAACAAGATACATACAGAATATATTGGAGATAATCAAAGGAAGGAAAGTACAAGCATTAAGGGGAATCTGGAAAAACTTCATGGAGAAGGTGAGTCTTTAATTGAGACTTGTAGGAAGCTATCAAGTACAGGAGGGAGAGGTGAGGAGGAAAAGAATTCCAGGCATGAGTAAAAACTGCCAATAAAAATACCCAAAATAGGAAAATAAAGTTTCTTATTTGAGGAATAGTAAGCAGACGAATGGCACTGGATTGAAGAGTGGAAGAGAAAATAAGGTATAAGAAGAATGTAATATAGGTGGGGGCCAAGTTATGGAAGACTGAACACCAAAAAGAGGATTTTGTATTTGACCCTGGAGTTCAGAGGCAGCCTGTGGAGTTGATTGTTTGGGAGGTGACCTGTGCTTTAGGAAGATCACTTTGGAATCCAAGTAGAGGATATACTGGTATAGGGAGAGATTTGTGGCAGGCAGACCAACTAGCAGGCAATTGCAACTGTCTGAATGTGATGTAATGAGGACTAGTATCAGGGAAATAGAGCTGTCAGAGGAAAGAAGGGGCTGTATACAAAAAAATGTTATGAAAGTAAAATCAACAGGAAATGACAATTGAGAGAAACTGAGAGTCAAGAATGACACTTAGATTGAGCCTGAGATATTGGAGAAAAGATGATGCTATCCTCAACAGTCATAGGAACATTAGGAAGAGGAGAAAGTTTTAGGGGAAAGATAATGAGTTCAGTTTTGGACATGATGAGTTAAAGATGCCTATAGGACGTAGGCAACTAGAGATGGGAATCTGGAGGTTAAGAGATTTGATAAGCCAGAATAATATTTGAGAATCACCAACACAGAATTTTTTAACTGAACCTGATGAGATCACCAAGATCTCTAAAAAATGAGAAGAGAAGAGGTCCCAGAATAGAAATCTGGAAGACATGCATTACTAGTATGACCTAAATGAAGATCCAATAAGGGAGACAGGAGTAGACAAATAAGTAAGAGGAAAACCAGTTAAAGAACTGTTTTTAAAAATAACCTAGAGACCAGAAATTATCAAAAAATACATTCCTTATCTATAAAATGAACTAGAGAAGGCAATGGCAAACCATTGTATTATCTTTTCCAAGAAAACCCAAATGGGGGGTCGCAAAAGGTGATCAGCAGTATCAAAGTATCAAAGACTGTAGAAAGAGTGGCAGCTAGTTGGTGCAGTGGTTAAAGCACCAGACCTGAAGTCAGGAGGATCTGAGTTCAAATTTGACCTTAGACATTTAACACTTCCTAGCTGTGGAACCCTGGGCCCCAATTGCCCCAGCCAAAAAAACAAACAAACCTATAGAGAAGAATAAGAAGCAAGAAAAAGATTTGACAATTAAGAGATTGTTAATAACTTTGGAAAGAGCAGATACATTTGAATGATAGTTTGGGAGTCAGAGTATAATCAGAGATAAGAATAGAATGAGAAGAAAGTGGAGGAATTAATTAAAACTCACCCTTCTCTTGGAGTTTAACCATGAAAGGGAGGAGAGATATGGAATGATAATTAAACAGAATGGGGGAGATAAGGGCATCTTTGTAGGCAACAGGGAAGCAGCCAGTAGACAGAAAGTAGAAGAAGATCAGGAAGAGAGTTGGATGATAATGAGAAAAATCTGCCAGAATGGGATCGTTTGTGTGTGTAAAGATGTTTGCATTGGCAAGGCAAGGGCCACCTTTCTCCATGAGACAGGAAAGAGCCATAGTTACAAAAGGCATCTCAGAAAATGGGTACAGTCAAATATGAGGCAAGATTTCCGGGTGAGAGGGTGAGAGGAAGGGAAGAGGGATAAAAAAGTTTGGAAAAGTCGCTTCTGTGAGCAGAATAGCAAGTCAATCAAGGAGAAATAAAAGGATGGCCTTGACATAATGAGCATCTAATTTAGATTACATAACAGAAATTTGTACTGGACCTTCTTAGCACAGTTTCATGATTTTCCTTAGTTTCATTCAGTAGTATGCAGATCTACCCTCAGACATTTACTAGCTGTTTGACACTGGGCAAGTCACTGCCTCAGTTCCTTATCTATAAAATGAACTAGAGAAGGCAATGGCAAACCATTGTATTATCCTTTCCAAGAAAACCCAAATGGGGGGTCACAAAAGTCAGACACAACTACAAAATGACTAAACAGCAATAACTTAGGAAGTTAGGCTGTTCCCCTGCTCAGAATCCTTCAATGGTTACTTTTTGCCTACCAAGTAAAGTTTAAAGCTATTAGCCTGGCATTCAAGACCATCCACAATCTGGCACTTCCTTAACTTTCCAGCCTTACACTGTTTCTTTTTTCATATTGTATGTTGGACTATTTGCCGTTCTTTTTCCTCTTCCCAAATTGATTCTCTGTCTCCCCACAAAAATATTTCCCAACTCTTTTCTCCTCAAACTTCCCACACCTCCTCTGCTCTCCTTTCTCTCAGCTGAGGATTCCTTTTCTTTACTGAGAAAATTGAGGTCATCTGACATGACCTGCTTTTTCTCACCTCTTCATCTCATTTAATATCATCCCCAATTCTCTTCTTGCCAAGGCCAACCTCACTACATGTGAACTTGATCTAATCTACCTTTTTCTCCTGCAGATGGCAAATTCATTAATCCCATCTCTTAAATCTTTGATCTCTCCCTATCTATTGGTTGCTTCCCTCTGCCTTCAAAAAATGTTTATAGTTTTGTCATTTGTAAAACACCTAAAGGATTACATATGAAACCATGAATTTCCATTGCAAATAACATGCTTTCTTTTTTTAAGTATGTAGTAAACTCCACATTACTCTCAAAACTATCCTGCTTATCCTTCTGAATTGCCTTCTCTTCTCTTCTGTGAATTCTTAAAGATGTTTCAATTTCCCTCTTTTTTTTTTTAATGTTACTATTGCTAATCCTACTTTACTGACAACTCACCTAATAGCAAACCCCATCAGAAACCGATTGAAAGAGGGAAGCCAACTCATGAGAGGCAGTTATTGAATTATCAGTGTCAGCATTTACACCTTGAAAATCAGCAAAAGCAAGAAATCGGGGCTTGATTTATTGTTTTGTTGATTATATCGACTTAAGAAAAAGACTAAGAAAATTAATAACGAAGATTAAACTTTAAAAGTGTATCTTGTATGTTCCCCTTTTGTTTTAAAGATTTTACCCAACTCTGATCTTTTCATCTCAAATACCTGAAAGTCCTCTATTCCACTGAAAAATCTACTTTTTTTTCACCCTGTATAATGATACTCAGCTTTTGCAAAGGAAGTTATCCTTGATTGCAAATCTATCTTACGAATTTATTATAAATTGGCATAATTTACAACTTTATCTTAAATGTAAAAATATTCTGGCATTCAAAACCCTTCATAACTTAGCCTTACCTCTTTTCTAATCTTCTCATGCCTTACACTCTATACTCTGATCCAGTTACATTGACCTCCTGCTTATTCCTCTAATAAGACATTCCATCTCTCAGTTCTAGCATTTCCATTGGTTGTTCTCCATTGCTGGAATGCTCTCCCTCATCATCTCTGCCTTCTGAATTCCTTTAGATCCAAGCTAACATCTCATCTTCAACAAAAAGCCTTTCCTTTCTTTTTTAAGGAAAGTCTTTAAGTCTAGGGCTTCTAGTGTTATTTCCTGTTTAATCTGTATGTATATGTGTGTATGCACATTTATATGTATATGTGTTAGCGTGTTGATTCCTCCTAATTGTCAGCTCCTAGAGAGCAGAATCTGTCTTTTGCCTTTTTGTATTCGTAGCAATTAACCTGACACATAGTAGGTACTTAATGGTTTCTTGATTGATGATTTCTTGAAACAATGCATATGGGGACCATTTCTCTCCAGGGCTTCCAGGATCTCTATTTTAGGGCCTTTTTACTGTCTTGGAGCTTTCTCAGGAGAACCCTCCATCTTGCTTCTCCAAACACAGAGCAACCTGTATGTTTGGCTTATCTCTTGTAATACTGGTAAGCTATCTTGTTTCCCTGAACTATGTTCACTTTTTTAAAAATCAAGGTCAATACAATACTCTGCATTTAGGTACCAGCCAAAACAGTTTTATGAGGAATCTTAAACAAGGAGAAAGTATTTTTAAATATCATTACAGAATTGGTAAACAATATCTCCATTTTCTTCTTCATAGACCACTTCTCAAAAAAAATAATAAATGGAGCTTCTCCCACAGATTTAGGTATTAAATTTAAATTGATGAAGAGGCAGTTGACTATCTTCCATCCAATGAAAGAGGACACTTCCAATGACGTTGATCTGGTTTAATTTCTTCAGTGGGCAGCTAGATGATCTAGTGGATAGAGTGCAGAACTTGGAGTGAAACGTTCCTCTTTCTGAGTTCAAATCTGATCTCAGACACTTGCTAGCTGTGCGGTCCTGGGCAAGTCTCTTAAACCTGTCTGCCTGAGTTCTTCATTTATAAAATGAGTTGGAGAAGGAAATGGCAAATCACTCTAGTAGATTTGCCAAGAAAACCACAAATAGGGTCATGAATAGTTACTGTATGTGCCTGAAACAATTAAACAATTCCTTCAGCAGGTTGTTGTCTACATTCAAGAAGAGGACCATGACCCTGATATTAGGGTGGTGATGTCATAACATATAAGTGAATTGGATTTAAGTGAGAGAGGGCTAGGCAAGGTCACCTGCCTCACTTTCCCCTTCAGAGCCATCTGGGTCCAGTGGCCAGATATAGATAAGGATGACTGGAGATGACCCTGGATGCAGGGGGAGACCATGGCATTTTTTAAACTAAGATCAGCAGGTCTCTAGTTTGACTGAGGTTGTGTCCATTCAGTGATTAAAGCTAGGTAGCAAGCAAGGCAAATTATCTCCTCTTTCACCTAGTCAAAAACAACAACAACAAAAAACCACCTATATGTAAATAAATAAATCTGGGAAGAGAAGACCCTCAGCATTTCTGGCCAAGCAGAAAAGATTTCTATTTACATTCAATCTGAGTCAATCAAGACTCAAACAATGACCAAATAGGGCTTAACCTAGGACTTAGTGAAGGTCAATGAGAATCAGAATGGTTTTGGTTTAACGCATGGTCCCTAAGAATGAAATCTAACCAGTAAATCCCAAGATAGCTTGGGAAGGTTCAAGGATAAAAATAAAAAACAAAAAATCAACTTTTATAACAGCATCTGTAGATAAGAGGGAGGGAAGGAGGGAGGGAGGGAAAAGAGGGAAGGGAGGGAAGGAGACAGAGAAGGAAGGAGGAAGGAAGGCAGGGAGGGAGGGAGGAAAGGAAAGGAGGGAGGAGAGAAAAGATATTGCCCTTAGATGAGTCACTATCTTGATCACTTGTTAGGTGAAGTGGGAAGGTACACCCATACCTAGATAAGTAGTACTCTTTGTTAAATTTCTGGTTATCAGTCTTAATCCACTCACCTTTAATGAAAGGTCCTAGTTCTTTTTATCCTGACCTCTCCTACCCACCTTTGCCAAGAGTCAAGAAAGAGATTTGGAGAAAAATATTATTTCTTAATATTTCTAGGGAAACTAAAGGATAGATCTTTACTATACTTCCACAACTAGTACTGGCTTTGTTAGTGGTCCCTTTCCCATTGTCCATGGGCTTCTGGCAGGCTTTTTGTGCAATTATCAGTTGAAGTCATTTATGATAGTTTCTCATTGTATTTTCTGATCTCTTAGATTGCTAGTGCTTGCTCTCTCAAGCTACTTTGTGATTCTTTGTATTTATTCCATATATATATTCTATTTGTATTTATATGTGTCCTAATTGTCTCCTCTGTTAGAATGCAAAGCTCTTGTGAATAGGGATTGATTTTTTTATCACATTTGTATTCCTATTTTCTTGCCTGGTACCTTGCACATAAGAGAGGCATTTGTTGATAAGATCATTGTTTTTTGATTGATTTCCCATAGACATGCCCACTTTCCAGTGTTTTTGATATTTGTTCTGTGTGCTTGAGATGCCTCCAGCAGTCCTTTGCCAACTGTTGAGTTTCTTTTCATCCAAATGTTGTTTGGAGGCATCAATCTGTGGTGGAAGGCACTGGATTTGGAATCAGGGCCACTTATCACTGCTGACATCTTGTCCAAGTCATTTTACTTCTCTTGGCTTCAGTTTTCTCAGATGTAAAAGAAGAGTTCAGAAGAGAGAGCTTCTAAGGTTCCTTCCAGTTCTAAACTAAGCATCCTATGATCCCCTAATTGGTAACTAACTTTCTCTTCTTGGACATCATGATAGCACTTTCCTTTCATTTAATGCATTTATCATATATTATTTTGGATTATAGTTAACTATTTTCTGTCTTGTCTCCTTTTACTGAACCATAGTATCTATGTATGAATATTTATCCTATCTTCCCCTATTATTAGAATATGGATTATAGACAGTTCTCACTTTATGTAAATGGACCATTCTGCAGACCTGCTGATATGAGGAAGGAAGGGAGGGAAGCAGACTGTTAGTTGTCAGTTCCTTTGATGAAGGGGATGGGAAGCCATAGAGCTCTGAGCAGAAAAAGAGAGCACAGTACTGTACAGTAAAGTTAACACATATGAAACTCCTACTGCATACAAGGCCCATTGTTAAAAGCTTCAGATGATACAAATATAACAAAGTTTTAGGCTCTTTCTTCTAGAGCAAGGTTAGCTGTATTTCTCCCTCAGGATTCTACTGCTATCATTCTGCATTGTTTTCTGGCACCTCTTCCTTATTACCTGCCAATTATTGGTGCCCCAATTCCATTTAGCTAGTTAACATCAACTTTATTTTATTTTTTTATCTTATATATGTACATTCATTTTTTTTTTTACCTATTTCCACACAAACCAATTTGGGAGAGAAAAATCAGAACACAAGGGGAAAAAAATAAGAAAGAAAAAAGAAGGGGAAAAAAAAGGTGAAAATAGTATTAAGTTGCATAGTTCTTTCTCTGGATGTAAATGGCATTTTCCATCCAAAGTTTATTGGTGTTGTGTTAGATCACTGAATTGCTGAGAAGAGCCAAGTCTATCACAGTTGATCATACAATCTTGCTGTTGCTTACAAATTTTTTCATTTCACTCAGCTCAGTTCATGCAAATCTTTCCAGGCTTTTCTGAAATCATTTCTCATAGAACAGTAATATTCCATTACTTTCATAAACCATGACTTATTCAACCATTCCCCAACTGATGGGCATCTATTCATTTTCTAATTCTTTGCCACCATTAAAAGAGCTGCTACAAGCATTTTTTGCACATGTGAGTCCTTATCCCTCTTTTATTATTTCTTTGGTATACAGACCCAGAGTAGCACTGTTGGATCAAAGGGTATGCACAGTTTGATAGTCCTTTGGGCATAGTTCCAAAATTGCTTTCCAGAATGCTTGGATTAGTTCACAACTCCACTAACAATGAATTAGTGTTCCAGTTTTCCCACGTCTCCTCCAATATTTATCATTATCTTTTCCTGTCATCTTAGCCAATCCGACACGTGTGAGGTGGTTACTTCAGAGTTTTTAATTTGTATTTCTCTAATCAATAATGATAAAATCAATTTTTACAAAGGTATATTTACTGCAAATATATAGCTGAAACAAAAATACAAACATTTCCCTTCTCCTCCCTTAATTCCTGGGAGCACACTCTCCTTTATCCCAACTCACTTCCTAGAAAGAAAAGGCTTAAAGATAATGCCATTTTTTACATAGTATTTGTCTCACCAAATACACTTCCAAAAATGCTGTGGCTAATGGTTGGAAGAGTCTGCATTTCTACTATCACTGGGCAGGGCTAGGCAGATTGCTTAGGATTTTACTTCTCCCTATCTGACTTCTGGAAAATCTAAACATACACTTCAGCTCCCAACCTTTTAATGCTACACTCTCATGACCTTTTGATGCTCACAAATCTCTCTTAAGTTAAAAACAGGGGGGAAAAATACATGCGAGAGACAGAAGCAATAGAAGAGCCAAGTGCTCTTAGCTTCATCTAGGTGAGAGAGAGGGTTCATCCAAATGAGAGAGGGGGCCATTCCCTAGCCAGAGGACTACAGTAGCTCATTTTCCTTTTCCAGTACAGCCAAGCCAGAAAGACCAATCTGGAGCCAAAAGACTAACCATAACTGACGGTAATTTTTGAATACACCTCAATTTTGGCTACAGAGCCAATCATTAGTCTGTCTTCTTATCATATGATTAGCAAACCAAAAGCATCTATAAAACATTAGTATATGCTTCAAGATGCTTCCAGCCTCACCCTCACAGCTATCATCTGGGGGTGAGAGGAGAGGGGAAACAGCCATCCCCACCAACTACCTCACATAGGATAGACAAGCCAGCATAGCAGAAACAGCAAAGCATCCTAAAGGAAAGACAGGAAATAGCACATTCCAGGGATTTTAAACCAGCCCCACTATCTTGACAATCATCTCTCCTCAGATCCTAATGGACAGCCCAGGAACCTGAGTCTGAAAAGCCTTATTCAAGTAATCCTATTCCATCCCATGTTATCCCACAAATTGACTTCTCTGTAATTTGCACTCTGTCATTTATTGTTGACTTATTTCCTCCTACATATAAACATACCCATGTCTCCCCTGTCTAAAAAAACCTCTCACTTTATCCTTCCATCCCTGCTACTTATCTTCCTATACTTCTGTCTTTTGTATCTAGACTTCTAGAAAAAGTCATTTGCAATAAGTGTATTCACTTCTTTACCCCTTACAATCTGGCTTTCAACTTTATCTATCATTCCACTGAAAATCTTTAAAATTATCTAACTTTACATGTACAATCAATCTATATCAAATTATTTGTCCTCTTCAATTTCTTGAGAGGGAAGGGAAGAAAGGAAGGGAGAGAATTTGGGACACAAAAAATTTTAAAAACAAATGTTGAGTTGTTTTTATATATAATTGGAGGAAAAATAAAACTTTTATTTTTTTTGCAGCCTATTAGACATTTTATTGATTGCTCTTTCTTCGTTGATATTCTCTTCTCCCTTGGTTTTCAGGACACTCTTCTCTCTTGGTTTTCTTCCTTCCCATGTGGCCATTCCTTCTCAGTCTACTTTGTTGTATCCTCTTCCATATCATATCCTTTAACTGTAAATGTCCCTCAAGTTCTGGCCTGGATCTTTTTCTCTTCTCCCTCTATACTCCTTCATTTGGTGATCTCATCATCTCCCATAGATTTAATTTCAATCACTATGCTGATGATTCTCAAATCTACTTTTCCTGCCCCAATCTCTCTGCTGACCTCCAGTCCCACTTTTCTAACTACCTTTCAGACATCTTGAAATCCACTAGACAATTTTTAAATCTCCAAAACAGAACTCATTATCTTTCCACCCAAACTTTCCCCTCCACCATCTTCTACCTTCCCTTGTACTGTAGAAGGCAATACCATTCTCCCAGTCCTTGAACATAGGAGTCATCCAGGATTCCCTAATATCTCTCACCTCTCATCCCTCAAATCCAATCTGTCGCCAAGGCCTGTTGATTTCATCTTTGCAACATCTCTCAAACATCCCCCCTTTTCTCCTTTGACATTGCCCCCCTCGATACAGGCCCTCATCACCTCATCCCTAGACATATGCAATAGCCTGCTGGTGGGTCGGAGGGTTTCACCTCTTCCTCCACCCAATCCGTTCTCCATTCAGCCTCTAAAATGGTTTTTCTCAAGCACAGGTCCAATTACATCCCCCCTACTCAATAAATTCCAGTGGCTTCCTTTTGCCTCTCACAGCCTTCTTATCTTTGCTCCCTCCTACCTCACCAGGCTTCTTACATCTTATTCCCCAACACATACTTTTCAAACATTTGTTGACCATTGTTCCACAAATAAATAATTTGTTCCCAAATCTGAGCTTTTTCTGATTGTCTCCCATGCCTGGAATGCTCTCTTTCTCTCTCCTCTGCTCTAACTACTGACCTCCTTGGCTTTCTTTAAGTCCCAACTAAAATCCTATCTTCTACTGGAAGCCTTCCCCAGCCTCTGTTCACTCCAGTGCCTTACCTCTTGTAATTGCTTCCCACTTATAGTTTGCTTTGTATATATTTGCTTGTATATTGTCTCTCCTATTAGATTGTCAGCTCCTTGAGGCTATATATTGTCTTTTGTCTATTGATTAACTGAATGATCGCCTTGTCTGTCAAACTACTGATGCTGTTTCCAGCCTAGTCTCCACAATTACTGTAAGGGAAGAAATCACTGTTCACAGGGGGCCCACCTTTTTCATTAACACTAGAAATAATTGCTGCCCAACTGCTACCCACAGGCAGATTGGCACAGGAGTCCTTCCGAGTTCCTGTACCACCAATCCTGCTTCACAGGAAGCAACTGCCACCAATTCTGAGCAGGGAGGCCAGCCCAGCTAAGGCAGCATACTCCAGGGAAGTCAAACCACCACCACCTTCTTGACCACCATCTTTCCTCAGACCTGATGGAGACAATCCAGGATCCCAAATTCAAGAAGGGGGGACATAGTGCTTCTCATTCACTGCCTTCAGCCATCATCCTAAGAAAAACCCCTTGTAGGGTTACCTGGGAACTGCTTCCAAGCTAGAACCACAGCTACTGAAAATGCAAAAAAGAAACTTCTTGCCACCACAGGCTAATGCTAAGGCATTGTCAAGTGGATCAACATTAGAAAATGACATGATTTTTATCAGTGGAAATAATCTTAAAAAGAGACATCACCTTCCGTTTTGCTGCTATACCCTAAGAACAATGCTGTGACCTATTCAGTCAGTTGTAGCTGAATTTTTCCATACCTACTGTCTCCTTCATTAGAATCTAGTTCCTTGAAGAGTTGGGAGGGTTTTATTTTTCTGTTTATATCCCTAGAACTTAACACAGTGGTTCTTTGCACAGTAATTGGCTAATAAATGCTTTATCCATTCAATCATACAAATCAGGAAAAAAGGAAACTTCCAAGCAACATCGTTATGTTTTTCCCAGACTCAGGCTCACCAATCCCTTACAAATTGAAGATCTCATCAGTCCTCCTCCTTGGTAGCCCCCATTTCACAATGATGAATAAAGCAACTGTAACAGAATAAAACAAATATCCAACTGATTATTTCTCAAGGCAGATTTAAGAAGTAGTTTTAGAGAGATGCAAATAACAAGCCATTGGGGAGATGTCACTGATTGGACAATCAGGGGAGATTTCATAAAAGAAGTGGTATTCAAATTGGGCCTTTAAGAAGTGGTAGAATTTTGACAGATAATATGGGAGAAGAGTGTCCTTCATCCTTGGAATGGCAGTTACAAAGGTGCGAATGTGGGAAAGTAGAGGAAACATTCAAGGAAAAGTGAATACTGTAGTCCAATTTGGCTAATAATATTAATAACTCTACCTTTAAGTAATAACTTGCTTTGTATATATTTGTTCACATGTTGTCTCCTCCTCCTGTAAGATTGGGAGCTTACAGTTTGAAAGAGACAACATGCGAACAAATATATGCAAAGCAAGTTATATACAAGATAAATAGGAAATAACACACTGCAATTAAGAGATCATACAGTTTAGCTCCTTGGTACATAGGAATATCTAAGTCTGGTTAAGATTTGGATTAAATCTAATGAGTTGATAAGCACTGAGGGGGGGAAATTTCTATTTTTTATATGTATTTGCATATTGTCTACATCTTTCCAGTAAAGCTCCAGGCCTCTTTTTTAATTATAGATCAACTTCATCTTGCCCTATTTAACTAGCCTAGCAAAAAACAAAAAACAAAAAACAAAACAAAACAAAACAAAAAACTTGCAGTTTAACCCTTTTTTCTGTTACTCCCAGAAGTTATCATTACAGGATCAGCTGGAGTGATGCCTAGAAGTTAGTAAAGTCTTTTTTAATGGTTGAGAAGAGCCCATAGTAAGATGAAATTCTCTCTGAGAGACTATTTTTGTTCATTTTTCAGCTAACTATAAATACTAAATTTAAATAATCTTAGATAAATCCTAGAGGAGAAAGCAGTTTTCCTGGACAACCCTGATAAACATTCTTTCAAAAGTTCTTTATTTTTAACTTCAGTTCCTCCTACAATAGTTTAAGCTATTATTATATTTTATTATCATATAGTATTATATCTGTCTTTTCTTGTTGGTGTTAGAAATTGAGAATAGCTATTTATCCTCTCATTCACAAAGATTTCAAAATCATTTCATGATGTTCAAAAATCTAGGAGATGCTTAAGCCAATTATCATCTCTACTTTTCTTATTGCACATCTGTGGAGTGCCAGCAGACAAGGTAAGGAGTGTAGAGGCTAGCTGCTAAGCCCCTGCAAGGGAACGAGCTGGTTGGACTTGTTACCTCTGAATATTTCTGGGTGGAGAAGAGAGTGGTGTGTCCAGTCTAACAGGATGTGATTTGCTCTGCAAAGTCGCTTGATAAAAAGTGAAAGTAATTACTCTACTTTCAGTGGAAGGATTCAATCACCAGGAAGGAGAAACTCGGGGAAGCAATCTCAGTAATTTGAATTTCTATTGTATTCAATTTTTCCTAATGTGAGTGTCACTGTAGTTAGTAAATAACAGAAAGTATGACTACTAAGAAGTATGACTGAATTTAGTTCTGTTTTTTTTAAAACCAACATACCAGAACTTATACCAAAGAATCATAGGATTTCAGAGCTTAATTATCTACAACTACTCTGAAGGATTTAGAATGAAAAATCCTATCCATATCCAGAGAAGGAACTGATTTGATCTGAATTCAGCTTGAGGCATTCTCTATTACTCTCTCGATCTCTCTCTTTCTTTTTAACAATTTTTCTTGAGGGTTTTTATTTTCATTAGGGTGGGAGATCTATGTTTTCTTTCACAACTTGATTTTTGTGGAAATGTTTTGCATAACTTCACATATGGTTTCTTAATTGTGAGTGGGGATAAGGGAGACAACCTAGAACTCAAAAATATTAAAAACAAATGAAAAAATAATTTGTTTTGAATGTAATTGGGGGAAAATGTTAAATAAATAAATAAATTTAAAGGAAAAAAGTGATTTAAGATTTAAGACTGGCATTGTACACGGCAACAAGAAGATTATACAATGATCAATTCTGATGGATGTGGCTCTTTTCAAAAATGAGATGATTCGGGCCAGTTCCAATGATCTTGTGATCATTGATGATGAAGACAGCCATCTACACCCAGAGAGAGGACTGTGAGAACTGAGTGTGGATCACAATATAGCATTTTCACTCATTTTGTTGTTGTTTACTTGCATTTTCTTTCTCTTTCCCCCCCCTTTTTTATCTGATTTTTCTTGTGCAATAAGATAATTGTATAAATATGTATGCATATATTGAAGTTAACATATATTTTTACCATGTTTAACATGTATTGTATTACTTGCCATCTAGGAGAGGGAGTGGAGAGAAGGGGGGAATTGGAATACAAGGTTTTGCAAGGGTTAATGTTGAAAAACTATTCATGCATATGTTTTGAAAATAAAAAGCTTTAATAAAAAAGTATTTTTAAAAAAAAGATTTAAGATTGAGTTCACCCTTTCTTCTACCTCCCTTCTCAATTATATAAACAAGGAAAATGAAGTCTAGATATCTGCTTTTCAAAATAATAACCTTGAGAGGATCTAGAGTCATCATAGCTTTGGAAAAAAATCACTTGCCTTGAATTCTTGAGATATGATATGAGTCCCTACTCCACTTTCACTGGCTGTGTTAATTCGAACAAATCACTTAACTTAGCCTCATTCTTTTTACAAGTAAATTAAATAGTACTTGCATTGTCTGCTTCCTATCATGTTTGTCAGGAAAATGCTTAAAGTTGCATGAAATGGTAGCTAAGTGAAGTCAGTAGAACCAAGAGAACATCGTAGCAATGTTGAGGTGTGAGAAATGAGGGTTGAGAGATCCCCTGACAGCAATGGGGTCCCTTGGCCGGCCGCAGGCTTTGTGAAAGAATTTGCAAATCCAAATGAAAGAGGCCAGAGGTTTGTGGCACCAAAAAAGAAAAACAAACAAAGAAAAAAAAAAAACCCACAAAGGAATTTATTACACAGAGAAGAAATATCTTTGTCAACAGGAATAGTCCAGTTAGGATCTAAGGGAAAATGGGTTTGCAGGCCTTCCATTATATCAGATCCTTGTGATCTAGGAAGCAATTTTGAGGGACTAATCTTCAACTTAATAGGGCAGTGATTATGCCCTAGGTCAAGAACTCCAATTGAATTGTAGATGGACATCCCATCTTGGGGTTTCCCTAGGAACAGGAGAGTGGGGCCCCTCCCAGAGACCAGGAGGGGTTTCAATTCAGGGCCTTTGCAGACCTTACTCACCCCCACCCCCCTATGATCAAGGGGGGCACAGTTTACATCAGCAACAACAAAATTATGTGATGATCAACTGTGATGGACATGGCTCTTTTCAACAATGAGGTGATTCAGGCCAATACTAATAAATTTGTGATGGAGAGAGTTATCTGCATCCAGAAAAAAGGATTGTGGGGACTAAAAGTGGATCACAATATAATCTTCACCTTTTTTGTTACACATTTTTTTTTCCTTTTTGATCTGATTTTTCTTGTACAGTATGACAAATGTGGAAATATGTTTAAACGAATTGCACAATTGTACATATTTAACTTATATTGGATTACTTAGTGTATAGGGGTGGGGTGGGAGAAAAGAAGGGAGAAAATTTTGGAATATAAGATTTTGCAGGGGTAAATGTTGAAAACTATTTTTGCATGTATTTTGAAAATAAAAAAGCTATTAATAAAAAATGGTTTCCTCTTTAAGGATCTAAAAAGAGGGAATAAAATTACTTTAAAAATTATTTTATTAGACAGAGCCTGTATGATCCTTATATCTTTTCACCAGCCTGAATCAGGAGTAATTGATCTCCCCCACACACCTTATCCCCTGTAATGAATTCTCACCCAAATGGTAGTAGGCTTTGGCCATGGGCTTCTCCTGCAATATCACCATGGAAGGCATGGATAAATCAGCTTACAGAGTTTTCCCAGAGATCTGGATGACCACAATGACTGCCCATTCAAACACACAAATGACAGAATGAGGTATGCTCTTATGCTTGGAGGAGGGGAGCTAGAGAATTATGATATATTCTTCTTTAAGAAGATTTGAGTATGATTCCTGAAGCATGAAGGTAATCACCTCTATGTGCCAGGCACTGTGCTAAACTCTGAGGAACCAAAGAAAAACAAAAGATAGTCATTGTTCTCAGAGACTTTACATTCTAATGGGGCAAAACAAACAAAAGGAAGTTGAAAAGAGGAAAAGGTATAGCCATGGGACACAATGAAAAAGTCAAAAAGAGTTTAGCCAGGTAGGAAATGAAGAGAAGGCTAGTGGTGTGAGTTGAATATAATAGAATAACATCTTAAAATAAAACTAAAGTATGAGAAAGAGGAATACACTGGGAGCAGGGGAAAGAAAGGGGTAGGATGGAGTAAATTATCTCACCCAAAAGAGGCATGAAAGAGTTTTTAAAGTGGAAGAGAAGATGGAGAGGTAGCAAGGAGCACTTGAACCTTACTCTCATTGGAACTGACTAAAAGAGAGAATAACATATATATTATACTCACTTGGGTATAGAAATCTATATTATCCAACAGGAAAGTAGGGGAAGGAGTTAAGAAAAGGGGGTAGGGGGGCTGATGGAAGGGAGAACAGATTGGGGGAAGCAGTAGTCAAACGCAAAATACTTTTGAGGATGAATAGGATAAAAGAAGAAATAAAGTAGGATGGGGGGAATAGTAATAATAATTGAAAATTTATTGCAAATTTATCCAATAAAAACCTCATTTCTCAAATATATAGAGAATTGAATCAAACTTATAAGAGTCATTCCCCAATTAATAAATGGTTAAAGGATATGAACAAGCAATTTTCAGGCAAAGTATTCAAAGCTATCTATAGTCGGAAAAAAAAAATGTTTCAAATCCTTATTGATTGGAGAAATGCAAATTGAAACAACTCTGAGGTACTACCCTATGATAGACTAATATAAAAGAAAAGGAAATGACAATGTTGGAAATTTGAGACACCAATACATTATCAATGGATTTATGAACACATTAGCCATTTTGGAGAGCCCCAAAAAACTATAAAACTATCCATACCCTTTGACCCAGTAATATCACTACCAGGTCTGTATCACAAAGAGATTAAAGAAAAAGAGAAAGGTCCTATTTGTACAAAAATATTTATAATAGTTTTCTTTAGTGGTGGCAAAGAATTGGAAAATTGAGGGTATAAAATGGGGAATGACTGAGCAAGCTGTGGTATATGACTGTGATGAAATTCTATTGTACTATAAAAAATGGTAAGCAAAATGCTATCAGAAAAAAACAGAAAATCTTATATGAATAAATGCAATGTAAAAGAAACAGAACCAAGAGAAGACAGTGAGAGAAATATTATATAATCATCAACTGTGAATGACTTAGCTATTCCCAGAAATAGTGTTCCAAAATAATTCCAAAGGATTTATGATAAAAATGCTACTCATCTCCAGAGAAAAAACTGATGGAATCTGAATGCAAATGAAAACATACTTTAAAATTTTTTTTCTTTACTTTTTTGGGGTTTTTTTTGATACGTGTTTTCTTTCACAGCATGGCTAATTAGGAAATGTTTTGCATGATGGCACATATATATATATATACATATATATATATATTTCAAATTGCTTGCCTTTTCAAAGAAAGGGGAGGAGAGGAAAGGAGGGAGATAATTTGGAAATCAAAATATTTTAAAAATAAATACTAATAATTGTTTTTACATAAAATTGGAGGAAAAATAAAATATTAAATAAACATTTTTAAAATGTCTCACAAATGCTTCATTTTTTTTCCAGCATTTAGCCTATGAGGGCATTCAGGTTAAAGCCAGGCTCACAACAGGTAGAATGGAATTTTGAAACAACTATATCATTTTGCCCTTGACCTCAAAGTGTGAATATTCTACCTCTCAGAAGCCATATGTAAGATAATGGTACCACCCTTTAAAAAGGTAGAATGACTCTTTAGTCCAAGAACTTTCTTGGATCTGGCCTTCAAGAAATCTTAACTTACAAGACATTTTATTTAATACGTATTCCTGTGAACCCTCTCCTCACTTCATCCTTTCTACCGGGTCACCTGTGACCTTAAAGGCCTTGGTCCCATAAAAGGTTCCATATACCCTGAAGAAGTAGCTCTAGTCTCCCTAAATTGATAGGATTCCTTTCCTGAGATGTTTTAGACAAGTCTTTCTTAAGAATGACTTGGAGAGGAACTAAAGATTGGAATTCTCTTACAACACAGGGAAGATAAGACAATATTTAATTATGAATGTGAATTTATCTAGAAAAGGGATTCTTTAGCCAATTTGGGACAATCTTGACTCTCTGGATGAATAATAAGGGAGAGTTTTCAGTCCCCACAGGAAAAGAGACCAAGACCATCTTTCATCAGAGACCTATAGAGGAGCAAAGATTTGACCCACATTTTACCTGAAACCTTTCCTGAATCCCCTCTAAATGCTAGTGCCAACACTCCCTAATTGTTTTCTATTTATTTGTACTTAATTCTCTTTATATTTATTCCAATGATTTCCACTATCATCTTTATGCAGATAACTCTCAGATTTACTTTTCCAGGTTTAATCTTTTCCTCAATTTCCCATCTCAAATCTGCCTATTAGACATCTTGAATTGGATGTCCTGTAGATATATTCCCAATTTCCCAATTACATGCAAACAATTTTAACAATCATTTTTTTTAAATTTGCATTTCAAATTCTCTTCCTCCCTGCCCCTCTCCCTACCTTGAGAACACAAGCAATTTATATCAATTTTACATGTGAAGTCATGCAAAACATATCTCTATATTAGCCGTGTTGCAAAAGAAAATACAAACAAAATAAAACAATATAAATTTTTAAAAATATACTTTAATCTGCACTAGTTCTCTGAAGATAGCATTTTTCATTATGGGTCCTTTGGAATTGTCTTGGATCATTGTCATTAAGTCATTTATAGTTAATCATGCTTAAAATACTATTGTTACTTTGTACATTGTTCCCCTGGTTCTGCTCATTTCATTTCATGTCAGTTCATATAAATATCAGGTTTTTCCTGAAATCTTCCTGCTCATTATTTCTTTCTTTCTTTTTTCTTTTTTTTTTGGCTGGGGCAATTGGGGTTAAGTGACTTGCCCAGGGTCACACAACTAGGACATATTAAGTGTCTGAGATCATATTTGAACTCAGGTCCCCTTGATTTCAGGGCTGGTGCTCTCTCCACTACTCTACCTAGCTGGCTCCTGCTCATTTCTTATAGTACAATAGTATTCCATGATAATCATATGCCATAGCTTCTTCAGCCATTCACAAACTGATGGGAATCCCTTGAATTTCTAATTCTTTGTTACCACAAAAAGAGCCATTTTACATATTTTTGCACAAATAGATTCTTTTCCCTTTTCTTTAATCTCTTTTGGATACAATCTTTGTAATGGTATTACTGGTTTGTACAGTTTGAAAGCTCTTTAGGTAGAGTTCCAAACAGTTCTTCAGCATAGTTGGACTCATTCACAATTCCATCAACAATGCTTTAGTGTCCCAGTTTTTCCTTTATATGTCTGAGAAATACTGCCTTTATCAGAGAAATTTGCTGTAAATTTCCCCTAGTTCCCTATTTTTCTTTTAATTTTGGATGCATTTGGCAAAGCTAAAATGCTGAAGGCAGGAGCTCTCCCTCAAACCGCTCCAAATTCCTTTAAATAATGACTCTAATCAAATTTTAGAGCATCAAAACACCCCAAAAATCAGGAGAAGAACATCTTCAAGCAGAAGACAACTTAGAAGGTCAGCAGAAAAGCTCTGGGGCCCCGGGGGTGGGAGTCCAGCAAGCAGTCCGGGGCAGGCCGAGCCAGGGCAGTCACACCCCGGCCCCACCCTGGCCTCAGGCCAGCAAAGCAGGAACTGGCCCAAGGACCTCGGAATCAGCCCCTCCTGGTGGCTCCCACACCTCTCAGTCCAGAGACAGTCAAATGTGAGAAACGGGCAAACCAGGAATGGGCGTGGGCAGTGGGGACCTCAGCTCATAGGAGCTCTCTTTGCCAGTACTGAGGAAGGACTCGGTTGCTTTAGCACACCAGAGCTTACAGGTACAGGGGGACAGGGATACTCCTAACAGTTCTAGGGCAGAAAAGAGTGCTTGTGGTCAGTCCCTAGAAGGAGCTCTGAGAACAGCTGCACAAAACTTTTTTTCTCCTGAGCCTGTTTGGGTTAAGTGACTTACCCAGAGTCACACAGGTAGAAAGTACTAAGTGTCTGAGAAAGCATTTGAACTCAGGTCCCATGCTCTATCTGTCCCTTGCACAAAACTCTTTTTTTTTTTTTTTAATTAATTAATTTTTATTAAAGCTTTTTATTTGCAAAACATATGTATGGGTAATTCTTCAACATTGACTCTTACAAAGCTTTCTGTTACAAACTCTCCTACTCCCCCCTACTCCCCACCCCTCCCCTAGATGGCAGAATATCCAGTACATGTTAATTATATTAAAATACTTGACAAGTCGAATATTTATATACATGTTTCCACACTTATCATTGTTGTGCAAGAAAAATCGTATCTACAAGAAAAAAAAATCTAAGAAAGGAAACCCAATGCAAGCAAACATCGATAGAGAGCATGAAAATATTATGTTGTTGCACAAAACTCTTGAAGCTTAAGACGGTGCACCCTCTATCGAAACAACTCTACTTTAACAAAGATTTAAAAGCCAAGGAATAGGCTAAAAAATGAGTAGACAAAAAAAAAAAAAAAGGTTTCTGACCATAGAAAGTTACTAGAGTGACAAGAGAGATCGAAACAGCACTCAGAAGAATACAAAATCAAAGCTCCTACATCCAAAGCCTCCAAGAAAAATAAGAATTGATCTTAGACATGGAAGAGCTCAAAAAGGATTCTGAAAATCAAGAGACAGAGGAAAAACTGGGAGAATTGAGAGTAGTACAAAAGGAAATACAAAAAGCTAATGAGAAGAATGACTTAAAAAGCAAAATTGGCCAAATGAGAAAAGAGGTACAAAAGCTCACTGAAGAAAATCATTCCTTAAAATTTAGACTGAGCAAATAGAAGTTTATGCCTTTATGAGAAATTAAGATACAATTCCACCAATATCCATTAAAGAAATGGTTCAATACCTGGTTTAAGAATTTGAAAAAATAATTGTGTGATAAAAGGAATTTGATAGGAATTCACTTGAAGATAGATCTGTTACTAGGGATTTTTTCCTAGGGAGATAATTGATGATTTGTTTGGAAATATTCTACTTCCTCTTCTGTTAATCTGGACCATTTATATTTTTGTAGATATTCATCCATTTCACTTAGATTATTGGTTTTGCTCTCATACAATTGGGCAAAATAACTTCTAATTATTGTTTTAATCTCATCTTCATTGGTAGTATATTCACTTTTTTCATTTTTTATATTAGTAATTTGGTATTTTTTCTTTTTAAAAATCAAACTAATCAATGGTTTATCTACTTTATTTTTTAAGCCAGCTTCTAATTTTATTTATTAGTTCAAGGGTTTTTTGAACTTTCAATTTTATTAATCCCTTCTTTGATTTTAGGCATTTCCATTTTGGTATTTAATTGTAGTTTTTAAGTTATTCTTTTTCTATATTTTTAGCTGCATGTCCAATTCGTTGATCAGATCTTTCTGTTTTTTACTGATGTGCAAATTTAGAGATATAATATTTCCCCTAAGAACTTCTTTGTCTGCATCCCACAGATTTTGGAACATTGTCCTGTTTGTCATTCTCTTCAAAACAATTATTGATGGTTTTTATGATTTATTTTTTGACCAATTCATTCTTTTTGGGTTTTGGAGGTAAACAAGGTTAAGTGACTTGCCTAGGGTCATGTAGCTAATAAGTGTCTGAGGGCAGCTTTGAACTTTGATCCTTCTGATTCTTGGGCTAATGCTCTATCCATTGCATCACCTAGTTGCTCCTGGCCACTCATTTTTTAGAATTAGATTATTTAGTTTCCAATTATTTTTTTTAAATCTTTGTTAAGAAAACTTTATTTTTAAATTTTTTTTACTAAAGCTTTTTATTTACAAAACATATGCATTGGTAATTTTTCAACATTGACCCTTGCAAAATCTTGTGTTTCAAATTTTTCCCTCCTTCCCTCCACCCCTTCCTATATATAGGAAAATCAGATCAAGAAGGAAAAAGAAAACTGAGAAAGAAAACAGAATGCAAGCAAACAAGAGAAAGAGTGAAAATGCTATGTTGTGATCCACACTCAGTTCCCACAGTTTTCTCTCTGGGTGTAGATGGCTCTCTTCATCACAAGATTATTGGAACTGATCTGAATCAACTCATTGTTGGAAAGAGCCATGTCCATCAGAATTTATTATCATATAATCTTGTGGTTGCTGTGTACAATGATCTCCTGTTTTTGCTCATTTCACTCACCATCAGTTCATGCCTCTCTAAAATCATCCTGCTGATCATTTCTTATAGAACAATAATATCCCATAACATCCAATTAACTTTTAATCTATGCTTCCATCCTTTGCTAAATGTAATTTTTATTGTCTGAGTAGGGTTTATTTAATATTTCTGCTTTTCTGTATTTGGTTGTTAAGTTTTTATGCCTTGAATACATGGTCAATTGTTGTGAAGGTGCTATATACAATTGCTATTCAGTTCTTAGAGGTTTATCATATCTAATTTTTCTAGATTTTATTCACCTCTTTTACTTTTTTTCTTATTTTGTTTTATGGTTTGATTTTTCTAGCTCTGAGAGAGCTCACCAGTATGCTTTTACTATCTATTTCTTCCTATAATTTATTTAACTTTTCCTTTAAGAATTTGAATGTTATGCCTTTTGGTGCATAAAGATTTAGTGTTGGCTATTACTTCATCATCTATGTTTCCTTTTAGCAAGATGTAATTTTCCTGCTTATCTCTTTTAATTAGGTTTATTTTTTTCTTTTTCTATGTTTGAGATTGTGACTGCTACCCATGCTTTTTTATTTATGCTGAGAATAAGAGATTCTGTTTCAGTCCCTTATTTTAAGGCATGTATGTCTCTGTTTCAAGTGTATTCTTGTAAACAATATATTTTGGGGCAGCTAGATGGCACAGTGGATAGAGGTCAGCCCTGAAATCAGGAGGTCCTGAGTTCAAATCCAACCTCAGACATTTAATTCTTCCTAGCTGTGTAACACTGGGCAAGTCACTTAACCCCAATTGCCTCAGCAACAACAAAAACCCAATGTATTTTTTGGGTTCTGGTTTCTAATCCATGTGGTACCCAGTTCTGTTTTATTTGAAAAGCAAATGTTCTAACACTTTAAGGTCATATATCTTATTAAGTGTCCATTTTTTTCCTTGAAAAATTATATTCAGTTTTGCTGGGTAAATTATTTTAAATTATTCTTGGTTGTAATCCCAACTTTTCTGTCTTCCTGAATATCATATTTCAAGCTCTTCTCTTTTAATATGGTAGTTACTAAATCTTTCATGGTCTTGATTATTGCTCCATGATATTTGAATTCTTTCTGGCTGTTTACAATGTGTTCTATTTGACCTGGGAGCTCCAAAATTTGACTACAATATTTCCAAGGGTTTTCCTTTTGAGATTTCTTTCAAATGATTATTTATAAATTCTTTCAATTTCTATTTTTATTTCCTAATTCTAATCAAGGCAGTTTTTCCTGGAAATATGAGATCTAGGCTCTTTCTTTGATCATGGTTTTCAAGTAGTCCAATAATTCTTAAATTCTTTCTCCTTAATTTATTTTCCAAATCAGTTGTTTTCCAATAAAGTATTTCATATTTTCTTCTTTTTTTTTCATTTCTCTAACTTTGTTTTATTGTTTCCCAATATCTCATGTAGTTATTAGCTTCCACTTACCCAACTATAATTTTTTTTCCAACTCTTATTTTTAATGAATTATTTTCTTCAGTAACCTTTTCCACCTCTTTTCCCATTTGGCCAATTCTGCTTTTTAAGGAGTTCTTTCCTTCTGTGTTTTTTATGCCTTTTTAAAAATGAAATTATTAATTCTATTCATTTGCTTTAATCTTTTCACCTAATATTTCCTCTATCACTCTTGTTTAATTTTGAAAATGATTTTTTAGCTCTCAGGAATTTTTTTTTTTTTTGTCTCATGTCCAATTCAAATTTTTCTTTAAGTCTTTGCTAATAGCTGTTTTGATTTCATTGCCTTATCTTCTGAGTTCATGTCTTGATCTTCCCTGTCATTATGATAACTTTTTATGGATATGTTTCTTTTTTTTTTTTTTTTTTGCTGAGGCAATTGGGGTTAAGTGACCTTGCCCAAGGTCACACAGCTAGGAAGTGTTAAGTATCTGAAACCAGACTTGAACTTAGGTACTCCTGACTTCAGGGCTGGTACTATATCCATTGTGCCACCTAGCTGCCCCCATGTTCTTTTTTTAATGCTGGTAATTTGATTTAGTTTTTTTTTTCCTTTTTCTAATCAAATTAGCTAAAGGTTTATCTATTTTGTTGTTTTTTCATAAAACCAACTCTTAGTTTTATTAGTTCAATAGTTTTCTTAGTTTCTATTTTATTAATCTCTTTTTAGTTTCAGAATTTCTAATTTGGTATTTAATTGGTAGTTTTTAATTTGTTCTTCTTTTAGGTTTTTAGTTGTATACCCAATTCATTGATATCCTCCTTTTCAAATTTATTTATGTAAATATTTAAAGATATAAAATTTCCCCTGCTTTGGCTGTATTCCATAGATTTTAGTATGTTGTCTTTTTATTGTCATTCTCTTGGATAAAATTATGGATTGTTTCTGTGATTTGTTGTTTAACTCACTCATTATTTAGAATTAGATCATTTAATTTCCAACTGGTTTTTAGTCTATCTTTTATTGAATATTGAATATAATTTTTATTGTACTGTGGTCTGAAAAGGAAGCATTTTCTATTTCTGCCTTTCTGCATTTGTGAGATTTTTAATGCCCTAATACATGATCAATTTTTGTATAGGTGTCATGTACTTCTGAGAAAAAGGTGCATTCCTTTCTATTTCTATCTAATTTTCTCCAGAGGTCTATCATATCTAGGTTTTCTAGGATTCTATTAACCTCCCCAGTTTCTTTCTTGATTATTTTGTGTTTAGATTTGTCTGATTCTGAGAGGGGAATATTGAGGTCCCCCACTATTATAGTTTTGCTGTCTATTTCTTCCTGTAAGTGGATTAATATCTTCTCTAGGAATTTGTATGTTCTACCATATGTTCTACCACTTGGTGCATATACATTTACTATCATTACTACTTCATTGTTTATGTTATCTTTATCCAGATGTATTTTCCTTTCTTATGTCTTTTAATTAGATCTTTTTTTTTTCCCCCTTAGGCAATTGAGGTTAAGTAACTTGCCCAGAGTCACACAGCTAGGGAATGTTAAATGTCTGAGACCACATTTGAACTCAGGACCTCCTGACTTCAGAGCTGGTGCTCTATTCACTGCGCCACCTAGCTGCCCCAATTAGATCTATTTTTACTTTTGCTTTATCTGAGATAAGAATAGGTACTCCTGCTTTTTTTGCTTCTGCTGAAGCATAATAAATTCTGCCTCAGCCTTTTATCTTTACTCTGTACATATCTCTTTGTTTCAAGTGTGTCTCTTGTAAACAATATATTGTAGAATTCTGTTTTTTAATCCTCTCTATTATTCACTTCCATTTTATGGGATAGTTCATCCCATTCACATTCACAGTTATGATTACCAGCTCTGTATTTCCATCCAATCTATTTTCTCACCTCTATATACTTTTGTTCTCTCTTTCCACCCAGTCCCTCTTTAGTAGTGTTTTGTTTTTAACCCACCCTGAGCAATATCTGTTTCTGAAATATCAGGGCAGTTTTCTTTGATGATTTCTTTTTTTTTTGCTTTTTTGCTGAGGCAATTGGGGTTAAGTGACTTGCCTAGGGTCACACAGCTAGGAAGTGTCTGAGACCAGATTTGAACTTAGGTCCTCCTGACTTCAGGGCTGGTGCTCTAACCACTGCGCCACCTAGCTGCCCCTCTTTGATGATCTCTTAAAGAATGCTCTCCAGGTTCTTTTTTGGTCATGGCCTTCAGGCAGACCAATAATTTTTAAATTATCTCTTCTAGATCTGTTTTCCAGGTCAACTGTTTGTCTAATGGTATTTTTCATTTTTTTTCTTTTTTTTCCATTCTTTTTAGTTTGTTTGACTGATTCTTGATGTTTCATAAATGCATTAACTTCCATTTGCCTTGTTCTACTTATTATTGTGTGATTTCTTCAGATAGCTTTTGTATCTTTTTTTCCATTTATTAATTCTACTTTTCAAGGTGTTGTTTTCTTCAGTGAATTTTTTTTTTTTTTTGCATTTGGTCAGTTATATGTTTTAAGGAATTGCCTTCCTTTTCCAAGCTATTGACTCTCTCTTTCATACCTCTCATTTCATTTCTCATTTTTTCTTCTATCTCTTTTATTTGCTTTTTAAAGTCTTTTATGAGCATTTCCAAGAAGCCTCTTTCAGCTTCAGACCAATTCATATCACTCTTTGAGATTTCTTTTGGGGACATTTTGTCCTCATCTGAGTTGATATTTTGGTCTTCCCTGTCACTAGAGTAGATTTCTATGGTTAAGGTTTCTGTTTCTTGCTCATTTCCTTTCCTTTCCTTTTTGAATTTCCTGACTTTTTTTAAACTTTTATGGTTGAACTCTGTTCTTGGAATAAAGGGGGCACTATCCCAAGCTTCTGTGCAGCTCTGAGCCTTGGCTTTGAGCACAGGGGCTCCCTGTGTTTGCAGGAGGTAGCTTTACCTGCTCTTTCCAGAAAACATCGTGATTTCTAAGAATTTGCTTTCTGACCCGGTACTATAGGTTGTTTCCCTGGTCTATTCCTCTATTGAGCCAGGGCCAAAGGACTTAGTTGCTGATCTGTTATGCTTAAAACCCTCTCACTGGCTGAATACTTCTTTCACCCCAGTGAAACTGACCCTTCTTGAAGTTTTCCAGTCTATCTTGAGCTTGAGAGTAGTTTCATTCCATCATACTCTGTTCAGAGGCTTG
Organism: Myrmecobius fasciatus; assembly: GCA_023553655.1. NCBI lineage: Eukaryota > Metazoa > Chordata > Mammalia > Dasyuromorphia > Myrmecobiidae > Myrmecobius > Myrmecobius fasciatus. The sequence goes on from JAJPUD010002427.1 coordinate 153,454, forward strand.
GTTTCATGTGGTTTTTGAGGGAAATAGGGAGAACATGAGCAACTTCCTGATCTTATTCTGCCATCTTGGTTCCACCCTCCAGAAGTGGCCATGTTCTTTTTGCTGTTGTTGTTTTTGTTTGGTCATTTTTCCACCCTTTTTCTTGACGTAGAACTTTATTTTAATGTTGGGCCCTGTTTCCAGCATTGAAGGGCAGAGGGGACTTCAAGCCTTTTTCCACATTGTTTTCAGAACTAGTTTTGGGGTTTGGAAGTCTAGAATGCTTCCAGGGTAGTATGATCTGGGAGAAGTATGATCACTGTTTCCTGATCTGCACTCTGATTTTTGCACAGGAAGGACTACGGATTGCAATCAATACTGTTCCTCAGTACCCTTCTTCCCTTGAGACCAGAAATCATATTTTTCCTCAGATTCCCTAATCACTTGGGATCAAAAGTAATACTGCCCCTCAGGACTCTTGATTCCCTCTTGACCAAAACTGTTTCTCTCTGCCCTTGAGCTATGACCCACAAAATGAATACAGGCCATGGAGTTCTCAAACAGCATCTGCTACTTCACCTAGTGCTAGTCCAGGGATCACTTTACTATCCTGCCCCTGAAACTATTGCTCTCCCACCTAGTCCCACCACTGGTGTTTCAGTCACGTAGAGTCCAGATCAGCCTCCACCCTTATATCACAGATCTCTCCTTTCAACCCCCTATGTTGTCTTAGACTGGAAGAATGTTTCAGTCTAATTTTTTGTAGGTTCTTCCCCTCCAGGATTTGATTTGAGGCATTATTTTTACATTGTTTTGAGAGTACAGCTGAGTACTTTTTCTACTCCCACTCCCAGAAGTCTTCATGTAGATATCTTAAACATATTCAAAAACTAAGCAAACACAAAACAAAAACAAAAACTACCCTTCTTTCAAACTTACCCATTTATTATTACCCATTTATTTCAGCCATCAGATTTGCAATACTATAATAATTTATCCCTGTAAGAGGGAATTCATATTTCTACTTCCAATCTTAGTTCTCTCTCTCTCTTTTTTTTTAAATTTTATTTTTATTTTTATTTTTTTATTATTTTTCTTTTTTTAGTTCTCTCTTCTTAATGGTGGTGATCTGGCTCCCTCCAAAATATACCCACATCCTTCTCCCCAGCCAGGACAGACATGGCTACTCTTAGCCGTTAGAGAAACAAAATTACCTCCTTTGATCCTTTTCATAAGCTGATGACCCCTAAGACTTCTCTGCCTGGTTACTATAACCTCCTAAGACCCAGCATTATAATCTTATCTGCTAGCATATCTAAGCAAATTGCTTTCAGAATAGGAAATGCAAACTTTTAAAACCTTGTGAAAAAAAACCTCAAAGCAGATTAAAACAACCCTCACATTCAACAAACTGGTAAAGATGATTGACAAATATTCAGTGTTGGAGGGAGTGGCACTTAGGACATGGGCTCACCAGTGCAATGTTGGAGCTGTGAATTTGTCCGAGTAACACTGAAAGCAATTTGGATATTAGAAAAGTTATAGAACCATTCCTTCTCTATAATAAGTTGAACAGGGGCTGGGGGCATTCCATAACCAATTTGAGGAACTTACACATGATGGGCCTTTGTGTTAAGAGTGAAATATGCCTAACGCTGGCTTGTTATTAAGAAAACTAAAGACTTTTGATTAAGTCTCAGTGACTGACACTGCCTCCATAATGAGTTGGTTGGCTTAGAGTAGCCACCTTAGCACATGCTGTAGAATGGATTTCATTCTGCTCCCAAAATGAATTATTTGATCCAGTTTCTTGGAGAGAAAATTTCTTTTGAGAAGAGCCACCCCTCTATTCTGACCTTTTCAAATGAACAAACAGCTCCTTTTTTTTTCTTTTAATTTTTTTCCCTTTTTTTCTTTCTTTCAGAAAAAAAAATGTACCAAAATATTCATAGTATGTGTGGCAGCAAAATGCCATCTGTATTCAGGCCTTCCTCCTTCTTCTCCCACCAGAACTTGAACTTTACTCCTAGAACTCTAGGCTATCTGTTAAATGAGCTTTCTTTGTAAGGACCATAGAACTGACTTTTCCAAAGATGCTTCCCGCATTGTAGCCATTCTACTGATTCCCCCTCTCATAAGAGTTAGGACTCTGCCCCTGAGGTCTAGGGCTCAGAGAACTGAAATCTTGACTAGTCTTATGGGGAAACAGGTCACCCTGCCATTCACCAGCCATTTCCCAACAAACCCCTGTCACTACATAGTGCTCTCCATTCTTTAACTCTTCCCTCATTAGAAGGTTAACACCCAGGGGCAGCTAGGTGGCGCAGTGGTTAGAGCACCAGCCCTGAAGTCAGGAGGACCTGAGTTCAAATCTGGTCTCAGACACTTCCTAGCTGTGTGGTGACCCTGGGCAAGTCACTTAACCCCAATTGCCTCAGCAAAAAAAAAAAAAAAAAAAAGAATGTTAACACCCTGACAATAGGGACCGACTTTCATGTATTTATAGCCTCAGCACTTAGCACAATGCCTTTAACATAAAAAGTGTTTGGCAAGAACAATACTATATGACGATCACGTGGCTCTCTTCAACAATGAAATGTTTCAAACCAGTTCCAATTGTTCACTGAAGAAAGCCATATACACCCAGAGAGAGGGATGTGAAATGTGAACCACAACATATCATTTTCATGCTCTCTATTGATGTTTGCTTGCATTGTGTTTCCTTTTCCTAATTCTTCTTTCTTGTAGATACAATTTTTCTTGCATAACAAAGATAAGTGTGGAAATACGTATACATATATTCGATTTGTCAAGTATTTTAACATAATTAACATGTAGTGGATATCCTGCCATCTAGGGGAGAGGTGGGGACTAGGGGGGGAAATTTGTAACAGAAAACTTTGTAAGGGTCAATGTTGAAGAATTACCCATACATATGTTTTGCAAATAAAAAAAACATAAAAAGTGTTTAATAAATTCCTTTTTCATTCATTCATGAATGTAATGGGATAGCACCACAAGAAAAGAGATAAAGAGAGGTAATGTGATGTCATAATAAAACAAGCATTTATGTTGCACTTTGAGGTTTGCAAAGAACTTAATATGTGTGTTATCTGGTTTGAGCCTCAGCTTCACACTGTGAAGCAGGTATCATCACTATATCTGCTTTACAAATGACAAACTGAAGTGGAAAGAAGTTAAGTGCCTTGCCCAGGGTATTAAAAAGGAAAGAAAAAAGTAAATTTCTAGTAACAAATGCACAGTCAGAATTTGAACTGATATTTCTAGCTGCTTCCTACATGGTAGAGGGTTGAAGTCAGGGGCCTAGGCTCAATTCTGTCTCTGATACATACTAGCTGTGGAATGATGAACAAATCCCTGAAGCTCCAAGAGCCCAGACATATTTCTAAAACTTCAATTTATTAACAAGAACACAAAGTGCATTAATGCAGGGGAGAGTTTCCTATTTGGGGCATCCCCTCACAGAAATGAAATTACAAATCTGGAAAAAAAAAAGAAAGAAAAAATATAAGGAATTCTGAGTAACACATGAAGACTCCTATGAACCAATACAGAACCATAAATATGATATATGTAACAATTACAGTAATGTAAATGAACATGACAACAAAAAAGCATCTGAAGTCAAATTAAATTCAACAGTCAATTTTCATTCCAGAGGAATGATGAAATACTTTTCTCCTCTCAAAGATGGGGGAAGGGGCAGCTAGGTGGCACAATGGATAGAGCACCAGCCTTGAAGTCAGGAGGACCTGAGTTCAAATCTGGTATCAGACACTTAACACTTCCTAGCTGTGTGACCCTGGGCAAGTCACTTAACCGCAATTGCCTCAGCAAAAAAGGAAAAAAAAAAAAAAGATGGGGGAAACTACAAGTATAAAATATTGCATAGATTGTCAGACATAATTGCTCTTTTGGTTGATTTGTTTAACTTTTTTTGTTACAAAAGAAGGTTTTACGACCAACAGGAGGATTTCAGAGAGGCCTGGAGAGACTTGCATGAACTGATGCTGAGTGAAATCAGCAGAACCAGGAGAACATTATACACAGCAACAAGACTATACGATGATCAATTTTGATGGACATGGTTCTCTTCAACAATGATGTGATTCAAACCAGTTCCTGTTGTTCAGAAATGAAGATACTCATATACATCCAGAGAGAGGCCTGTGGGAACTGAGTGTGAACCACAACACAGCAGTTCAACGCTTTCTGTGAATATTTCCATGCATTTTGTTTTCCTTCTTAGGTTGTTTTTTTCCTTCTCTTTCTAGATCTGATGTTTCTTGTGCAGTAAGATAACTGTATAGATATGTATACATGTATTGTATTTGTCATATAATTTATCTTATGTAGCGTGTATTAGATTACCTGTCATCTAGGGGTGGGGGTGGGGGGAAGGAGG
>JAJPUD010002427.1:157958-195895 GCA_023553655.1 Myrmecobius fasciatus
GTTTTTGCAAAGGTCAATGTAGAAAAATCACTCATATGTTTTGTAAAAAAAAAGCTTTATAAAAAACTTTTTAAAAAAACAAAAGAAGGTTTTATAGGGAGGGCAGTTTAATAGGAAATTACTCATATAAAAATAAAATACCTCAATTTAAAAAAATAAGACGAATGATCAAATTGAGTTTTAATCTAAATAATATTTTAATCTAAATAACAGCAAGCAAAAACAAGCTGTGGCTAAAAATTAGTTAAGGTATGAAGAAAGAATTGTGTAACTGTTTTTACTGTCAACCTTGTTAAACTAACTGTGTGTATGATGACTAGTTAGAGGGTAGGATAGTATATATATACATAGTTTCTGATGGGTTTTTAAAAGCCCTACTGCAATGCTTCATCTTGTACATGCAAGTTTGGGTTCTGGAAGGTTTTGCCTGCCAAGCCCAAGTTCTGGCAAGTTCTAACAAGCTGGAAAAGCTTCTAATATAGTTGTGGTTGACAGACTTTTTATACTACCCTTTTCCCTTTTCACCAAAAAAAAAAATGCTGCACATACAAGTAATTTTATTATCTCATACATCATATAACAAATAATAAACAATAAAAGTGTTAAAAAATCTTTGCACTGACCCCTTATCATAGGATAATAGATTTAAAGATGACAGGAACTTTAAAAGTCATCTAGACCATCTCCTTCGTTTTACAGTTGAGGAAACTGAGACCTAAAGTTATAAAGGTCACATAGTTAAGAATTAGCAGAACTGGGATTTGAACCCCTGTCCCCTATTTTCAAGTTCTGTGCCACTTTGTTTGTTTGTTTGTTTGTTTGTTGAACATAGCATGTGTTGATTTATATTCAGTCTCTTAGTTCTTTTTCAGGATGCAGATGGCATTTTCTGTCCAAAGTCTATTGGGATTGCTTTAGATCATGGAACCACTAAGAAGAACCAAGTCTTTCATAGTTGCTCATCACACATTTTTGCTGTTACTGTGTACAATGTATTCCTGGTTCTGCTTATTTTACTCAGCACCAGTTCATGTAAATTTTTCCAGGCCTTCTAAAATCAGCTTGTTCATCATTTTTTATAGAACAATAACATTCTGTTACCTGAACAACTTGTTCGGCCATTCCCCAATTGATGGACATCTATTCGTTTTCCAATTCTTTGTTACAACAAAAAGAGCTGCTACAAACATTTTTGCACATGTGAGTCCTTTTCCTTCCTTTATGCTTGTCTTGGGATATAGACCCAGTAATGGCCCTGCTGGGTCAAAGGGTATGCACAGTTTTACAGTAGTTTGGGCATAGTTCCAGATTGCTCTCCAGATTGGTTGGATCCGTTCACAATTCTACCAACAATGTATCAGTGTCCCAGTTTTCCCACATCCCCTCCAACATTTATCATTATATTTTCCTGTCATCTTAGCTAATCTGAGAGGTGTGCAGTGGTATCTCTGAGTTGTTTTAATTTGCATTTCTCTAATCAATAATGATTTAGAACATTTTTTCATATGACCATAGATGGCTTTAATTTCGTCATCTGAAAATTGTTCATATCCTTTAACCATTTATCAATTGGGGAATGATTTGTATTCTTATTAATTTGACACAGTTTTTAATATATTTTAGAAATGAGACCTTTATCAGAAATACTGGCTATAAAGATTTTTTTCCAGCTTTGTACTTCCCTTTTAATCTTGATTCTGTTGGTTTTGTTTGTGCAAAAATTTCTTTTTAATTCAATGTAGTCAATGTTGTCCATTTTACCCTCCATAATGTTCTCTAGTTCTTCTTTGATTATAAATTCCTCCCTTCTCCAAAGATCTGATAGGTAAATTATCTCTTGTTCTCCTAATTTATTTATGATATCATTCTTTATACCCAGATCATGTATTCATTTTAACCTTATTTTGGTATGGGGTGTGAGATATAGGTCTATGCTGAATTTCTGACATATTATTTTCCAGTTTTCCCAGCAATTTTTATCCAATACTGAGTTCTTATTCCCGAAGCTGGAGTTTAGGGGTTTGTCAAATACTAGATTGCTATAGGCCTTGATTATTGTGTTGTGTGTATCTAATCTATTCCATGATTCACCACTGTAATTCTAATTTCGTACCAAATGTTACTGCTATTTTATAATATAGTTTTAGGTTTGGTACTGCTAAGCCACAATCTTTTGCCTGTTCTACTTTCTATGGCACTAAGCTGCATCCTAGAGTCAAGAGAACTCTATAGGACCATAGAGTTATACCAGGAAGAAACCTTAAAGATAAGTATTAAGGCAGGATTGAAAGCCTGTCTTTCTGATTTCAAATCTAACACAGCTTTCCTAGATGATGAAAGTAGTTCTAAAAATACTTAACTCTACAATACTTGAGACAAGGAGTCCAGGAAATACATGAGATTGTGGCCCCAGTGGCAAGCAGTGATTTCCTGGGGCCCTCAGCCTTTCCCAGCCCAGCCCTCAGTCTGCCTTAAGAATCTTCAACAAGGTAATTGAGGAGGGTGTGGAGAATTGATGTTAGATAGACAGATAGAAAACACACAACAGAGGGCATTTGATACCTGACCATCAACCAACATCTATAGGTCCCAATGGGTTCTGGCTCCATTTCCTGAGGGCAGGGTTATTAGAGGGTATCAGAAAAGGGTGTATTAGTAAAATGTTTAACAAATATCTCTTTAAAAATGCATGGCACACTTTTAAGTTTAGCTGTATTATTTCAATTTTTTCTTTACTTTCTTAACTCCAAATAATCAACAAAACAATAAACCAAGCTCTGATTTGTAGCATTTGATAATTTCCAGAGTATAAATATTTACTCTGAAAATTTAACAATTTGCTCTCAAGTCAGAAGGAGAGTGCTCCAACACACACCAGAATTGTCTGAGAATAGGTGTACCCTGTCACCTAAGTACCTGTTTCTGTCTTCCCCTGAAGGTACTCTTTGTTGCTACTAGAACTGGGGGGAGTTGGACTCCCAATATGTCACAGGGGGCCATGATGGTACAAGAGGAATCAAAGGAAAGTAGGCAATACTATGTCTAGGGCTGTGGCAAGCTGTAGGAACTAGCCAGTCCTTGCTTACCTGCCCACAACAGTTTGGAAAAAAGAGATTGAATTAACTTATGTTGGTTTTGCTTTAGTTTGTTGAATCAGTCTTTTGTTTTCATATTTAAAAGGGTGTATAGAAGGACTCCTAGAATGTCATAATTTTGCCTATAATTTCACACACACACACACATACCTTCATAGTATGGAAAATTCTAAAGTAAAAACCTGTCAAACTATTTGAAAGCATGTTTAATTTAGAGAGCACCAGAAGGCTTTTCGTTTACCAGTTAATTAATTTTATTCTTTATTTTGGGGAACTGAGACTCCCAAAAACTATGTTTCATAAGGCATTGAAAGTCTATGACCTGTATCAATGACAGGACAACCTACACTCAGGGACCCTTGAAGTAGAGTGCTGACACTAAACTAAGAAACATGTGAGTTCAAATTTAGTCTCAGACACTTAGTACCTATGGGAACATCACTTCCCCTCTGTCTGCCTCAGTTTCTTCAAAAATGGAGATGATAATAGCACTTACCTTCAGGGTCATTGTGAAGATAAAATGAGATCATGTTTGTAAAGCACTTAGTATAGTGACTGGAACACACTAAGAGCTTGATAAATGTGTTTTCCATCCTTCCTTCCTACTACATTCAGTTGGTTGCCATGTGAGCTCCCCCTGGTGGAACTCAGAAATATCGAGAGAAATATTTTATTTTACCCAAAACATGTTTCTTAATATTTTTGAGCCCCATAATTCCAGTAAAAACACTGTCTTTAACCTCATTTTGTGTGTGTTGGTGTGTATTTGTGTATGTTTAAGTATATATTGTCAAATATTGAAAAGTGGAAAGTTCATACTGACCACAGACTTTCTTCCTTCAGAATCACAGAATCTGAAAGTTGGAAGAGACTTCAGATCTCTTATTTCAGCCTATACCTTTTCAACTCTACACAGCTAACAAGTGATCATTTAAATTTTCTTGAAGATCTCCAATGTATGTAGCTCTCCATGTGTCAGTAAAATTCCATTAACCTTTAGAAAGCTCTGATCTTTAAGAAGCTTTTCCTTAAATCTGGCTTTGTCCTTTCCACCTCTGAGACCAAAAATAACAAGTTTATTCCTCTCCCAAGTGAAAGCCTTCCAACCTACCAGAATTCCTATTATGATACAAATATGGTCTTGATATTTTAATATGGAAGAGTCAAAAAAGGAGAAATAAAACAACAGATCATTATCTCTAAGGACACTTACTTAATGCTAAAATTTTAAATAAAATGTTAGCAAAGAGGCTGCAGTAATATATCACAAAGATTATATGCTACGGCCAGATTAAATGCATATCAGTAATGCTGGGATGATTCACTATTAACAAAACTAAAAGCATAATTGACCATATTGATAATAGTTACAAAAACATGCAATTATGTTAGTAGTTGCAGAAAAAGCTTTTGACCAGAATGATAAGCCTTCACTCATCTGAAGACAGTTATCACATAGTTCTTTAATCTTTTGTCTAAGCTAAACACAAATATCCACAATTCATTAAAAAATTTTCACATGGCATTGTCTTCAGTTCCTTTACCATCATCCTGATCAGCCTTCTCTGAACATGCTTCTTATGGTTTATAAATATTCCCTTAAAATGAGACACCTAGAACTGCAAATAGTGCTATATAGTCTGACCAGAACAGTATATATTGGGCTATCTCCCTCCTTCTAAACTCTATACCTCTCTCTTTTTTTTTTCTTCTCAACAGTATTTCATTTTTCCAAATACATGTAAAGATAGTCTTCAACATTCATTTTTATTTATTTATTTTATTTTATTTTTTTGCTGAGGCAATTGAGGTTAAGTGACTTGCCCAGGGTCACACAGCTAGGACATGTTAAATGTCTGAGACCAGATTTGAACTAGGTCCTCCTGACTTCAGGGCTGATGCTTTATCCACTGCACCCCTAGCTGCCCCCAACATTCATTTTTGAAAGATTTTGCATTCCAAATTTTTCCTCCCTCCGTCCTTCATCCCTTCCCCCTCCAAGACAGCAAGCAATCTAAGTTATACATGTATAATCCTTTTAAAAATATTTCCATATTTGTCATGTTGTGAAAGAAAAATCAGACCAAAAGGGGGGAAAAACCATGAGAAAGAAAAAGCAAAGGTGAACATACTATGCTTTGATCCACATTCAGTTCTCTTTTTGGATACCAATGGCATCCTGCAATCCAAGTCTATTGGAATTGCCTTAAATCACTGCATTGTGGAGAAGAGCCAAGTCCATCACAGTGGATCATCACATAATCTTGTTGCCTTGCACAATATTCTCCTGTATCCTTTCTTAATGTGGGTCCATCATTTTTGTGGAGCTCACATTGTTGACTCACATTAAACTTACAATCTAATACAAACATCCAGAATCTTTTTACATGATTTGTAATAAAGTATCTTTTTGACTATGCAAAGGATCATAGGATCATATTACCATAGATTTATAGCTAACAGAGACCTCATTCAATCCAATTTTGTTATTTTCTAGATGAAGAAACTGAGGTCAGAAGAGAACTACTTTCCCAAAATCACACAAATAGTTAAGTGGCCAAACCAGGATTTGAATCCAGAGTCTTTGACTCCAAATCTAATGCTGTTTTTCACTGTACCATATTGTTTGAGCAGTTTATTTTTAAATGCACTTTATATTTATTCTTATTAAATTTCATTTTATTGAATTGGACTTTAATAGTTTTAGATCTTTTGAGATCTCTTTGACTGGAGGCATTGGGCATGTCTCTGTTATCCAATAAGCAAGCTATCCTTCACATATTTATATCTGCAAAGTTGATAAGCTTGATGTTTATGCCTTCAACCAAAGTATTAGTTTTTTTTGGTTTTTTAAAAATTTTTTTATTAAAAGCTTTTTATTTACAAAACATATGAGTGATTTTTCTACATTGACCTTTGCAAAAAACTTTTTTTTTTGTTCCAAGCTTTTCGCCTCCTTTCCCCCACCCCCACCCCTAGATGGCAGGTAATCTAATATATGCTAAATATGATAAATTATATGAATATATATTTTATACATTGTATACATATAAAATATATGTATACATATATATACAGTTATCTTACTGCACAAGAAACATCAGATATAGAAAGAGAGAAGAAAAAAAACAACCTAAGAAGGAAAACAAAATGCATGGAAATATTCACAGAAAGCGTTAAAATGCTGTGTTGTGGTCTGTACTCAGTTCCCACAGGCCTCTCTCTGGATATATATGACTATCTTCATCGCTGAACAATAGGAACTGGCTTGAATCACATCATTGTTGAAGAGAACCATGCCCATCAGAATTGATCATTGTATAGTCTTGTTGCTGTGTATAATGTTCTCCTGGTTCTGCTGATTTCACTCAACATCTGTCCATGCAAGTCTCTCCAGGCCTCTCTGAAATCATCCTGCTGGTCATTTCTTACAGAACAATAATATTCCATAACATTCATATACCATAATTTATTCAGCCACTCTCCAATTGATGGGCATCCATTCAGTTTCCAGTTTCTAGCCACTACAAAAAGGGCTGCCACAAACATTCTTGCGCATGAGGGTCCCTTTCCCTCCTTTAAAATCTCTTTGGGATATAGGCCCAGTAGAAACACTGCAGGGTCAAATGGCAACCAAAGTATTGTTAAAAAATATGGAAGAGTACAAAGTAAAAGCACAGGGTCTACAAAAGATCTCCTTCCAGATTTATAGTGATCTATTAATCTCCATTCTTTGGGTTCAATCATTCAACCAATTCTGAATCCACCCAATTGTATTATCCTTTAGACCCCAGCTTCTTAAATTGTGGTTTGTGGCCCATATGAGGCCATATGAACTTGGGAATTATAACATTAAGATATATTATCAGTAAATGTTTGCTTTGTATGCATATTTTATATACCTTCATGCCCAGGTTCACATAAAAGTTTCTCAGGTTGTAAAGGGGATATGAGTGGAAAAAGTTTAAAAAGTCTTTCTATTTCTCTATGCCAGGTGTATCTTACCTACAGTTTTCCCTAACTTAATATCCTATTAACTCTGTCCAAAAAAAAAGACATAAAATAGTTGGTATCATTTTTTCCCTTAAAAATATGTTATATTTATGCTTTTGTTTTGACAGGAGTTTTTTTCCTCAGATATACTTATCATGCTTAATGATAACTTAATGATAGCTTAATGATCTCCTCTGTTGGAACAAAGAAAAACTATTAAGCTAATATTAAAGCCAAAGGTTGCACTAAGAAGGCATAACTTCTGTACCTGCTTCCAACAACCACACTTGACTCAACACTTAAGTACTTTGGGTATGAAGGAGCAATCATCTTATTGGCTAATGATCAAAAAGATGATGACTCAGTGGACCTTTAGAAAGAGAGTGATTCCAGACTGTCTTTCTCTTACTCCAATTCTCTAAGCAGTATCATATAATTCTTGGACTTTCCTTAAAGGATGTGGGAATGGTCCATCCATTTCACTATTCTGGCTACCATACAGGTATAAACATATGGCAACTAATGCACATGTCCTGCTTAGGTGAGTCTAAGGCTGGAAGTACTAGCTTCATCTTCTGCTTTGCATTTCTTTTCTGCTAGATAAACCAAACATCAGCTTCAAGATAGACACGTGGTAGCAATGCTACAAGAGTCCAAAGAGCCCAGGATTCCTTTTTGAGTGGTCCCATGAAAGCTTTCTTCTCCTTCACAATCTGGAACTGCCCCTGGCCAAATTTGGAGATGGTATCAATAAACTTCAAGTTTGCCTTCTCCAGGCTGTGGCGTTTGGTCTGTACCAGAGAGACCTTCGAGGCTGAGTCCCTGCTTCTTGGTCCTAATGACACAGCCTTGCAGTGTGATGAAGTCATTGGCCTGTTTGTGGTAATGAACAAAGCCTCCCGGTTATCGATGTTCTTGTCAGACAGACTGGTACCCATGGACACATTGGCTTTGATCCCCTTGCCACTCTTGATCTGGTGACCAGTCTTGTAGATCTTGTTATCCCAGGGTGATGACCAGCTTGAGCTACAGAGAAAGCCACACGGACAAGATGTCAAGCTCCAATACACACCACCTTGAGCAGGTTTCTGTGGGCTTTTCAGGGCAGTTTCTTTATGTGCTGGTGGCTGATGACACCTTTGTAACCCTTGCCTTTGGTCATTCCAGTGACCATCTTGTCTTGCCCAAACACAGTGGACATGGGCACCTACTGCTCCAGCTTCTCAGGGGACACCCTGCTGCCTTTCACCTGGATCTCTATCAGGTGAGACTTCTGCCTCAGAGAAGCCCCTCTGGGTGTGGGCAATAACTCGGATCACCTGTCCTTAACTTCTTTAAGCTTTGAAGTCTTTCCATCTGCTTCTTACCATCATCATCCTGACACTTCTTTCAGTTCTTGGTGAAGGACTTATACCAATTCTTGTAGAACTGCCTCTCACATTCATCACTGATGTGCTCAGCAAAGATGGTTCTGAAGGTCCAGAGACCTCATGGGTCTGAACATAGCCCACAATGCCTACAATGACCATGGCTCAACCATTTCCTTCTTGTTGGCCTTTCAGCCAGACCTGTCCACCTCTTGAACAATGTGGATCATACTGGCCTTGAAGCCCAGGAAGGCTATCAGATGAATTCTTTGGGGAAGCTCTTCATTGTTTCCCAGTGCCTTCTACTTTTCCTTTGAGGCAGGAAGCCCAGATTCCCCTGCCTGGGAGCGGAGAACTTCCTATGGGACATGCTGCCACCGATGCCTCTGGAACACAGCCGAGGTCAGCAGGGAGAGAGACTCAAGACAGATATTGCTAGTCACCAAGCAAGAAAGCCCTAAGAAGTCAGGGGGCCAGCAACGAGCCCAAAAGAGCTTAGAACTTAGAATTTAGTGGGACTGTGCTATAGAGGTGCTGAATTAAACTGTGAACCTAATCTCCCTTCAATTCCCAGAGACTGAAGTGGTTTATATCTCTCTGAAGGAGAGATTATACTCCCAAGGTGTTGGAGAGAGGAGAGATATTTACATATTTCTTCCTGTTATATCTTTGATTTAAGCATACCTTTGTAAAAGTTAATCTGACTGTTAAATGGTTAAATAGAACTGGGGAACAAGGGACTTCTAAAATTGGAAGAAAACAATTGGCATGAACCAATGACACATACTAGACATTCTCAAATCCCATTAAGGGTACCAGAGAGCCCTGGGGGAGGAATAAAATATAACAGATCTGGCCTTCAGATATAAGAGGCCTAGAAAGTGATGGTTACATAAATTAAATTTGCTAAATTGTCATGGTTTGATTTTTTTTTTGTCAGTGCACTTTGTGTTTTATAGTTAACATTTCTTATGGCTGTAGGAAATAAATGCCCAACTCATATCTAATTTGCATTGTACTTATCTTTGTACTCCTCCATTTTAAACAGACCCCCAAAACATGACCAAAAACCTAAGCTTAAGCAGTGTTCCCTCCTAGTGTGGGAGTTTAATTAGTTAAATTATGAAAATGAGACTAATTCTCTCATTAGAAGCAAGGCTCCCCTGGACTGAACTTGACCATTTATGAATGCCTGATTACAGAGTGAAGATACACCTTGGTTAAAGAAAACACAATGCCTTAGTCTAGTAGCAAGAGAAGCTTATAATTGTAAGACTTTCATTTAATTTTTTATAGTCAATGGGTATATTGTTCTCCTAACTATTCACTTCAGACTACATCAGTTCATAAAATTTTCTTACACTTCTATGAATTTCTCATATTCATATTTTATTATGGTAAAATAATATTTCATTATATTTATGAACTGTAATTAGTTAAATCAGACCTAACTGATGCATATCCAATTTCAGCAGATGTTTTGGTAATATCTTAGACCAATTCATAGCTCTACCCATAATGCAATTAGTGTGTTTGTCTTCTTGTAACTTTCTATAGGAGACATAAGGCAAGGCTTTCCATGTAATCAGCCACTTTCCAATTTTTTGCTGTTCATCTCCTGCAAGAAAAGAAGGTACAACTTCCACTTGAGGCAAACCTTCCATCTGGTGCTGCATCTATTTTCTGCCTTATCTCTAGCCCTAGAAGAAAGAGAAGAGGAAAGGGAGGAGAGGAATGGGGATTGCATCTGATTTTGTGTCTTCTGTGGGAAAAGGAAAGGTAATTTTTCTGCCTGATATCCAACTTCTCCTAGAAGTGTGGAGAGGAGCTTTCCATCTGAACAAGTACTTTCTGTCTTCTGCCTGATCTCTACCCTCTGCCAGGAAGAGAAGAAGAACTTTTCACTTAGGATTAATAAGCTTCCACCTGATCATACCCTTCACATCCCAATGATCCTGAACCCCTCTAGACCACTATCCAAACCATCTGCCACTATCCAGTTCCTTATTCCCATCCTCCCTAAAGTTCCATATCCACCACTTCTTATGCCCTCTGGAAGGTCTGTTCCATAGGCAACAAACTGTCTTTGATCTTAAATCTTTTCCTTTCCTATTTCTTCTCACTCCTGATGACACAGCTTCCCTTTCCTGACCAACTTTTTTAGCACTGGCTTCACTTTCACTTATTACTTTCAAATTACTGATCAACATTGTACATGGCAACAGCAGGATAATACGATGATCATTCTGATGGACATGGCTCTTCTCAACAATGAGACAATTCAGGTCAGTTCCAATGATCTTATAATGAAGAGAGCCATCTACACCCAGAGAGAGTACTGTGGGGACTGAGGGTGGACCACAACATAGCATTTTTACTTCTTTTATTGTTGTTTGCTTGAATTTTATTTTTTTTCATTTTTTCTTTTTGATCTGATTTTTCTTGTGCACCAAGATAATTGCATAAATGTGTATGCCTAATTGGATTTACATATTTTTTTAAATCATGTTTAACATATATTGGATTACTTGTCATCTAGGAGAGGGGACGGGGGGAAGGAGAGGGAAATTGGAACACAAGGTTTTGCAAGGCTCAATGGTGAAAAATTATCCTTCCATAGGTTTTGAAAATAAAAAGCTTCAATTAAAAAAAATAAGAAGTAGTAAAACAGAAAAAAAAATTACTGATCAAGATGGGAAAATTAAAATACTCCTTGGTCCTCATTGTTTTTTCCAGATTTTTCCCCTGTCACAGTAACCTTTCCTTTGAAGTCCATACAATTCACATATTCCATCCAGTTAAAATCTTAGTAACTATTGTCTATAAGCCTCCAGGACATTCTCCTTCCTTCTTCAAAGAGTACAGTAACTGACTTATGATCCTTTCTTCTCCAGCTTTTACCCTTATATACTTATATATCGTTGAAAGGACTTCACCATACATATTGATACTCCCTGAAAGTTAGTCAATAAAAGGTAAAAGACCTTTACCTTCCAATTCTTTAACCTACTCATTTCCCATGACCTGCTCCTCTTCTCTTGCTACATACAAATGTAATTGGCTGTATTTTTGATCTTGCCTTCACCTACAAATACACCATTGCCATGTTCAAGAACTCCAAATTTCCCTTATCTGATTGATTATAATCTATTTTTTTCCACCTCTCCCTGTCCTTCTCTACCAAATCCTACTCTCAATCTACTCTGTGATCTCTAATCTTTCTATTCCTCAGTTCTTTCCCAGGAAATCAACTCTGCACTACTCACTCTCTGGTCCTTTCCCCATCTTGATCCCTTGGTGAACCAACTCAACTCTATACTGAACTCTTGAGTTCATTGTGCTCTTATCTTTGAGTCTCTCCTATCATTCACTTCCTGCTCTCTTGTACACATGCTACTGAATGATGGAGAAAATCAGCTGACCATTCTGACTGAGTCCATTACAAATTTATGTAACAGACCCCCAACTGGGCCCTGACTACTGAGAGGCAATCCTTCTATACCTCTCTTATCAGCTCACTATCCTACTCTCCACAGCAGCTCTCCTTAACCTTTTCAATCCCCCTTAGACTTCCCATGGCTTCCCTTCCCCACCCTCTCAGCCATTTGTCATGAGCTCCCTCTTCTCAATGCTACCTCATCAAGTATCACTCAGATCCTTTCTGTCCCGATTTTCTCCTTCATTCCTGTATATCTAGTCCTGAAAAAAGAGCTGTATTGCCCGCAGCAAAGCTAATTCTCTACCTTCACAAATGATTCTTTTTCATCCTTTCTTCTCCAGCAGATTGTCCTCCCTCTGTCATTCCCATTCTCTCACTTATATTTTCACTTATCTCCCAGTCTACTGGCTGCTTCCCTACTTCCTACAAATATTCTTATGGTCTCCCCTATCCTCAAAAAACTTCCAACCCCACAGAATACCATCCTATGTCTCTTTTGGCCTTTGTGACTAAACTAGAAAAGCCTATCTCCTCTATAGCTGCTTCCCTTCCCTCTCCTCTAAACTCTACAGACTGACTTTCATCATGTAATCAAAACTGTACTCTCCATGGAGATCTCTTCTTGACAAAGTCAGCGACATCTTCTCATCTTTCTTGATTTTTCTGTAGCTTTTGTCACTGTTGATCACCCTTTTCTCCTTTTTGCTCTTCTCTCTAGGGTTTTGGGACACAACTCTTCTGGTTCTCCCATCTATCTGACCACTCCTCAGCTTCCTTTGCTAAATTTTTATTTAGTTCACACCCACTATCTTTGGGTCTCCCATAGGACCCTGTCCTGAATCCTCTTCTCTTTTACTCTGCTATTTCACTTGGTGGTCTCCCATGGCTTTAATTATTGTGTTTATGTTGATGATTCTTTTTTTTTTTCTATACAACTTTTTAATTGTGTGATAGACGAGATAAGGAATCCTCTGGATTGCTTTTAAAAAAATTTTTTTTGCACATTAAAGGTATTTATTTTTTGTAATCTATATTAAGGAGAATATTTTTTCCAGGAAAAAATAACTTTTCACCATACTGATGTAATATACATAAGGATAGACAGGCAGACAAATGGATGTTGCAAATCTAATAGGTGAGCCATATTACTTCAAAATATGCCAGAACAGATATTTCATAATATGTTGATGATTCTTAAAAATTATTTATCTATTTATCTAGTCCTACCTCTCTGCTTATTGCCTGACTCAAATCTCCAACTGCCTTTCCAACATCTCAAACTGGATTTCCAGTAGACATATTAAACTCATATCCAAAACTGAACTTTCTTTATCTCTAAACCTTCCCTTATCACCCTCAAGGGCACCATCATCCTCCCAGTCCCCTAGATGGGAAACTTAGGTGTCATCTCTAATCCCTAGTTCTCTCTTACCACCCATGTCCAATATAATGCTGACCCTCATCTTCTCACATTGTGGACTATATTGTACATCCTCCAGACCAGTCTATCCTCCATTCAGCTGCCAAAGTGATTTTTCAAAAGCACAGATCTGATCATTTCACCTTCATACTTCTGTGGTTTCCTAGCAACTCCAATATAAAAAAAAATCTTTCAGTTGGCTTTGAAGCTCTTCATAACCTGGCCCTCTCTTACTTTGCCAGTCTTCTGTCAAGATATTAAGAGACACTCTGTTTTCCAGAGCTACAACCCAGCAAGCAGACTTAGCATAACAATCCTTTGCCCTCACCCTCTGGCAAAGTTATATAATTATTGCATTATTCTGACCAGCATCAGGTGTTCTCTGAGCTCAGACAAGCCCCAGACAGGTACCCATGTTCTGGTCATGAAGCCCTGTTATGGAATCAAACCTATAACATTGTTATTGTTACTCCCTTTCTGTCAGGGCTACAATTCACAATGTAGCCGTTGGTATGAGTGTTGAGATTTTCTCACACTGCCTTAGGTGTCTCCCACTAGGGATGGGGCTCAGGCACAGTGTCCTTGCTTGAAAACTATCTCCCTCACTTTGAAATTTAACTTGTGCTTGATTCCTCATCCTCTGTTCACCTCCAGCCACACATAGGTTAGAGGCCAGTTCCAACCAGATGACACTTCTTATACTTTATATACCACCCCCATCATCACTTTTACATACTCTTCAAACCAGTGACACTGGTCTCCTTGCTATTCCTCAAATAAGAACTTCATCTCTCCACTCTCAGAATTTTCTCTGGCTGTCACTCATGCCTTTCCATCTGTGCCCTCCTTATCTCTACCTACTGATTTCCCTGCTTCTTTCAAGTTTCACATAAAATTCCACTTTAAGATACTTTTCCTAATCCCTCTTAATTCTAGTACCCTCCCTATTTATCCTGTATATATCTTGTTCTTGCTTATTTGTTTGTGTACCATTTCCCCATTAGACTGTTAAGTACCTAGAGATACTTTGTGTCCCAGCACAGTTTTTGGCACATAGTAGATGCTTGATAAATGCTTATTGACTGAATTCAACTCTTCCAACATAAACTATTTCTCTCTTTTTATCATCAGTTTTCTAGATGTGAGTTGTCAGTTGACACTCTTATTGCTAGTCTTTTGCAACAAATTTTCATGTGGTTAATAGTTTGCAATTAAAAAAACTTTATATTCTTAGCCCATTTACCACTGGGAGGACTCTTAGTCTTACATATTTGTGTCAATTCCCAAAATATCTTGGTTATCAGACTTTTCTTAGGAATACTTAATGCAAAGATTTTTTCTTACTTAACCATTTGTCTTTTTTATTCCTGCTGCATTGTGTATATATAACAAAACCTTTGTCACTTTTTGTAGTTGAAATTGTATATTGTCTTTTTGTGATCACCTCTTTAGTTATTCATTTTCCCCCAGTCATAGTTGTGGAAGAACCTTCTTCCATTCTTCTTTAATGTTTTTATAACATTACATTTTATGTTTATGTAACCATCATGGCATTCCTAGTCATTAATCTAATCTTAGTCATCAAAAGAAGCAGGTACTAAGAAGTCCCACAACTTAGCAGTCCTGCATTTTCCCTTAGTACCAATGTAAGCATTGGGCAAGATAGGAGCTCTTTATGGTTTCAGAGACAGGGAATCTTTCTTGTTGTTATTCTAACAGGTATAGTTAGCATGTATTTACCCAATCAACACAGTCCCTCATCCTTTACTGGGAAACCACATCCTGTATACCTGCTTTATGTCATCAAACCCTCATCACCGAACTATGCTAAAATGGCATCTCTCCCCAAGCAAATAGATACACATTCTTTTATTGTATATAATATTGGTGTAGACTTAAAAGTATTAAATCAACAAAAACAAAAAGTATATTTAAATAACTATGGTGTAACCTTTGTGCCCACAGTTTTTCACAGATTTGGGAAATTATTAACCAGCTTCTAGTGATCTGTTGACAGACTTTGAACATGCTGTTAGGAAAGATATAGCCTGGGCATTTAACCTTCCTCTTCTCCTACTCTAGGAGCAAGCAAGGGAGGTAAATGCAATAACACAAAGTGTCCAAAGGCTTATCCTTTCATAACCTCAAGAAGAACTTGTAATAAGTGGGAAAGCGGTCAAGCCTTAAATATAGACATTGAAGTCTTCCTCTGTCTTCTCATTTAGTGAAATGGCTATCAGAAGCTAGATTAAACCTGATCACATCTCCTAGACTAACAATATATTTTTTCCTCAATATTAATTTATTTTTTCCCAAATACATGTAAAGATAATTTTCAACATTCGTTTTTATAAAATTTTTCTCCCTCTTTCCCCCATTTCACCCCTCCCCAAGACAACAAACAATCTGATATAGGTTAAACATGTATAATCCTTCTAAACATATTCCCATATTTGTTTTATTTTGAAAAAAAATCATACCAAAAGGGAAAAAAATCATGAGAAAGAAAAACCAACCAAACAAAAAAACCCAAAAATACTATGCTTTAATCCACATTCAGTCTTCATAGTTCTCCTTCTGGTATTTTCCATCCCAAGTCCATTGGAATTGTCCTAGATCACCAAATTGCTGAGAAGAGCTAATAGACTAATAATACCTAAGGGAGCAGATAGATATGTACTTATCCCAGTACTCCCTCTCTCTGAGGAGAACAGATTGGCTTCCAGCCCCATCCTCCTTTCCCCTTCTGGTAGGAATGAAAGTCTCTGTTGGAAAAGGATAGGAGGAGAAGAGACTAGAGATGTATATTCTGCTTTCTTTCAAGCCATACAGTGAAATCCCTATGCTACAGGTGGGAAACTGCCTTTGCTACATGTGGACCTCTCTTTATGTTGCATATGGAGAAACACTCCATATACATGAAAATATAGTACCACTTTTACTGTAGTAAGAAGATAGAAACAAAGTAGATATCTATCAATTAGGAAATGGCTAATAAATTGTGGTACATGAATCTAATGGAATATAATCATGCTGTGGGAAATGATGAGATTATAAATGCAGATGTAATATAGGTTCTACTGTGAGTTGTGTAAATAAATAGGGATGGTTCACAGATGATATGGATAGATATAATCTGAGGTCTGGTGCAGTGCTGAGGTGAGTAAAACCATAGGCTATGTTGGCACCATCAACCCATTATCTGGGGGGAGAGGAAGCAAGCCCCAGGAATGTTACTAGGGCTGGGTGCTCTTTTCCTCCAGTGTCTCAAAGGGGCAATAAGTTTAAATTGGATTTATCTTTCCCTCAAATATTGATAGTCTAGGGGATAACAGCTTTGGAACAAAAGTCACTTTCCTGATGCCTCTTCAGGGTATAGCAATCCTTAGTTTCTTGTTTCCCTTAAATGTTTGTCACACAAAAGACCATCACAAATAGCAAATAGGAGAACTTATACAGTTCAAATGAATCCCCAAAGTAAATGAGATTTTTGGGTGGAAGTGAGATAAGATCTCAGCTTAAACCAGGAGAGAACAATCTTACCCAAAAGAGTCATTTTCAGCAGTCTCTAGAATTTCAGGTGAGTCCAGGTAGGACAGTTTCTGAAATATGCCACTCATTCCAAAATCTGTCTCTTTCGCTATCATCTCCCTGGGAGGGCTTCAATTCACATGTCTCCCAAAGAGTGTCTGCAGTTAACTCTTTACAGTGTCATACTCAAAATTCTCCCCACCTATCAGAATCTGGGTCTCTCTCTGCATACATAGTAGTATGCAAAAATCAACCCAGACATGAGTGGAATCTGGCTTACCCAAAGAAACATGGAAAGACATTATTAATTGAGACAAACAGAAATAAGCAAGACCAGGAAAACAATATACATAGTGATTATAACAATAAAAATGTGAAAGACAACCTTATAATATTAGAAAATACATATTTCATCCCTTCTCAAATCTCTCATAGCCCTCCTTCCCTCCAGTGATAAACTTTCATATTTTATTGAAAAGTATCTGGCAAATATAACTATATAGGACCTATTACTTTGTTGTAAAGTGGTAGTAACAAATTCAAATAGAAATGAATTCCCCCTAGAGGGAAATGATTTAGAAAACCACAAATTAATATTATTTAAAGTTATCTGTGTGGTAGATTTTAATTTTTTTGTTAATATTTCCTGATTACATTTTTATTTGATTTGGGTTGATTTGGGCCATGAGCTCAACACTTCTATTGCACATTATAACAACTTCTGCCATTATCTCAGCAGAAAGAGACACTCCAAGACAGTCTTAAGACCCTTGACTTATGTCTATGAGAATCACTACCTTGACTCTTGGATTGGGTCACATAGTTGCTCCTCCCATTGCTCAACCATTCAGGGACACCTACAATAAAGCATGACAGTTCCTAAATGCTGCTACTGAATGTATGAGTTCCCGAAAGGCATGTGTGTGTGTGTGTGTGTGTGTGTGTGTGTGTGTGTGTGTGTATTCTTCACACTCACCATTTCTTACAACACAGTAATATTTGGTAAGTTGATGTACCATAATTTGTTTAACCATTTCTCAATCTATGGACATCTACTTTACTTCCAACTGAATTCCACACAAAAAACTTTCTGCTATAAATATTTTGGTGGACTTTCTTTTTATCAAATGACCTCCTTGAGTTGTATGCCCACTAAAGAATCTCTAGGTCAAAGTGTATGGACATCTTACTCATTTTATTTGCATATGTCCAAATTGCTTTCCAAAATGGTTTTGTCATTTCATAGATCCACCAAAAATGTACCAGCATGCCCATTCTCACATTACCCCTCCAACATTAGAGTTCCGGAGGTGGAATCAAGATGGTGGAGTAAAGCCAGAAGATTGCTCAAGCTCTCCCAGTTTCCCTTAAAAACTATATGAAACCAAGCCTCTGAACAGAGTCTAACAGAATGAAACCACTCTCCAGTTAAAGATAGACTGAAAAACTTCAAGAAAGGTCAGTGGATGGAGTCCAGCTTAGATGGAGTCTGGGAAAGCTAGTGAGAGGTCTTAATCATAGCAGATAAGTAACTAAGACCCTCCATCCTGGTTCAGTAGCAGAGCAGGCCAGTGGGACAGCCTCCAGCCCCATTTCAGAAGGCAAATTGCCAGCTAGGGTAAGATAAGGGACCCCTTTGCTCAAAAACCAAGGCTCAAGCTGCACAGGAAGTTTGAGACAACACCCCCTTTATCCTAAGAACACAGCTTGACCATGAAAGGCACAAAAGAGGAAATTTTTAAAAGGAAGGAAAGAAAATGAGCAAGAAAGAAAAAATAACCTTAATCAGAGAAATGGTGACAGGGAAGACCAAACTCAAAGAGTGATATAAATTGGTCTCAAGTCAAAAAGAGTCTTCTTGGAAGTACTTATAAAAGATTTTAAAAGGTAAATAAGAGATGTAAAAGTAAAAATGAGAAAAGAAACAAGAGGTATACAAGAGTCAACATATTACAAAAGGAAGGGGAAAAAGTGACTGAAGAAAATAATTTCTTAAAAAACACAATAGGCCAAATGCAAAAATAAAAATTCTCTGAAGAAAACAATACTTTGAAAAGTAGAATTAATAAATGGAAAAAAGAGATGCAAAAGGGTTACAAGAGATACAAAAGCTAACTAAAGAAAATTACACATTAAAAACTAGAATGGGGCAAATGGAAGCTAATGACTCTATGAAACATTAAGAATCAGTCAAACAAACTAAAAAGATTGAAAAAAATGGAAGAAAATGTAAAATTCCTCATTGGAAAAACAGATGACCTGGAAAATAGATCCAGGAGAGACAATTTTAAAATTATTGGTCCACTTGAAGACCATGACCAAAAAAAGAGCCTGGATAACATTCTTCAAGAAATCATCAATATACTAGAACCAGAAGGGGAAAGAGTCATTGAAAAAATCCATCGATACCCTCTGGAAAGAGATCTCACAAGGAAAACCCCAAGGAACATTATTGCAAAACTCCAGAACTACAATTTCAAGAAAAAATTACTGCAAACTGCCAGACAAAAGCAATTCAAGTATCAAGGAGCAACAGTCAGGATTACCCAGGATCTGGCAGCTTTTACAATAAAGGATCAGAGCATTTAGAATACTATATTCCAAAAGGCAAAAGTCCTAGGATTACAACCAAGAATTAACTACCCAGCAAGACTAAGTATCGTCTTCCAGGGAAGCAGATGAATCTTAAATGAAGTAAGAAACTTTCCATCATTTCTATTGAAAAAATCAGAACTAAACAGAAAATTTGATCTTCAAACACAGGATTCAAGAGAAGCATAGAAAGGTAAACAGGGAAATATATACATATTATTTAAAGGTTAAACTGTTTACATCCTTACATGGGGAAATGATATCTGTAACTCTTGAGAACTGTATCTGTTATTGGAACAGTTAGAAGGGGCATACATGAACAAAAAGTGTGGATATGAATGGACTCTGATGTAATGATACCCCTTCAACATTTACTGTTGCCATCTTTTGTCATTTTTGCCAATTAAACAAGTATGAGGTGAAATCTCAAATTGTTCTGTATTGCATTTTTTTTTCTTAGTGATCTGAAGCATTTTTTATGTAATTGTAAATGCTTTGCAATTCTTTTGAAAATTATTTGTCTGTAGTCTTTTTCAAAATGTTGATTTTTCAAATCAATCACAATATTAATGCAATAATAACTTTTAGTTTAGTACCCTCAAAGTTTGGTGACTCATTTAAGGTAAATTTTTCCCATGATCTCTTCATAACTTTTGATTTCAACTTCCTATTAATAATTTTCATCATATTTTCCCCATCCAAAAATCATTCTCTTTGACAGAGAGAAGCAAAATAAAAGTTATTAAGATCTGTGTCCTCTCTGTCATCATCTGTCCTGATTGATATACCCAAGTCCTGTCCCTTTTTGCTCTCATCCTAAATGAGACCCTTTTATCAGTTTAGCATTCATTATCAACTTTAGTTTATTTCAAGATTCAACACTCATGACACTATCCCTCTGGAAATATACTATTCTTTTGTATTCATCCTCAATTATCTTCCCTTGTTTCTATATTTCCTACCAGTTTTTTTAAATTGGCAAGTTGTTCTCAACAAATCCCTAAAAAGGCTCATCTCCAACAAAATGTACCTCTCCACAGTTATAAGCAAAAATGTCTAATAACATAATTGTTCATTCTGACTGATAACACATGTATCACTTTCCAACCTTTTGTGGATTACCTACATATCTAAGTTGGTCAACAAGTACTCTGTTCATCTACATTTATTTTTTATAGAAACCTATCATCTTTGTTCCTCATGAGAATTATGGTACCCAAATTTAAATAAAATCATAGATCCCAATATCTTTCCCAAGGGGAACAAAAGTTGTTTTATTAAACATTTTCTCTGAAAACCTATGTTCTCTAAAAGTAAGTATTAGCTATCTGGGTTTCAAACAGAGAATAAAGGGGAATATTCATCCATTGCAAAGACAATTTGTTCTCAATGAAGGTTTTTCTGTTTTGACAAAAAGAACCTCTTCTTTCTGCCTCCTACCCTATATATCTCCTTAGTTATTTAGTGAAAATCCACAGTAAACAAAACTGGTGACACCTTTTATAGGTAATGCTAAGTTCTTCTGGAGTCCCTTTCACTAAGAGAATTTTGCAAGACCTGGCTTCCCACAATCGCCCCAGGTGGTCGCCTCCTGCCTTGAACACATCCAAATGAGGGAGTCATTTAACCTCAGCAGCCCATATACATTTCCTGTATGGGACTCAGAAACCCGCCCTCCCCTTCTAGCCTTGGGTGCCTGTTTCTGGCCTCTTCAAACCCCACCCCCCTTCTGCCCTGAACAGCATTTGACAAAGATGTCCCCTAGACTCCTCACCTTCTAGCAGGAGCGTTGAACCAACCTCAAAATAACTTTTTCAGAAGAAATAAACCCACCAAGCCCTGATTGCTGGGATCCGAGCAGAGAAAGATGCAGTTGGAAGCTCTCCGGACGGTGGTAGGATTCTGTCTCCTCTCAGGTGAGTAAGGTTGCATGAAGGCCTGGGAGGCACACACCAGCAGCCTCCATGGGCACCCACTGTCCTGACTCTCTCACAGGAAGCAATGAAGAATGACTGGTGTTTGAGAAAGACTGAGGCAGGATGGAAAATTAAATCTTGGGGCTCTAGATGCCAAGAAACAAAAAAATCCATGTTGTAGGTACCTGGGGAACTGGGTCTGCCAGAGAGAAAAAAAAGCAAGGGTTGAGAGAAAAAAGGAAACTTGGCTGCCCTTAAGAAAATGACTCTTTTATCCTCAGAAAACTCAGCATCTCAGTGGCCGCATGAGCTGGCACAAAAGAGATCCTTGAAGGTTCAACTGGATTTGGTCCAGGGTTACACACTGGAAAACCCAGGTGTTGCGATAGGACCCCAAACTCTAGGATATTTTTAATTTTATGAGATGAACCCTGACACAAAATGGCTGATAATCCTTCAGATTTCGACAGCGCTCCACACTCACAGAAAGGGTTCTGTCTCAGAGCCTCAGCAAATATCCTGATTTTTTTGATCAATCCTCAAAGATTTACCAGGAGGTAAGGTGAGATTCTTCCTTGAAATCTGCAGGATATTTTCCCAAAGATTTATGCAGTAAGTGATCTTTCTACATGACAGACCGACCGACAGACAGAGAAAGAAATAGATGGGGTAGGAGGAGGGAGGGAGAAGGAAACATAGAGAGAAGAGCCACAATGACCAGAACCTTGTAGAATATAACATCAAGTAGTCTGGCATCATGTGGTTAAACCCAGCCTGCTTTTAGGTGGGGCTTCTGATCCTTTTTTAAGTCTCATGTCCAAAAAGATACAAGTACAGAAAACCTTTAGGAAGTAAGACTAGCCATGCAGTTGTTGCAACTCATTTCTAAGAATGTCAACCTAGGAGGCCCAGTAGAAACCAAAAAATAATATTTTCTCACCTCTCCTGATACAGAGGATCAAATGATAATACATTTATTCTAATTAATATAAATTATAATTCATATTTTAATTTTAATTTTAATTCAACAACTATATATTAGGCATCCTTTAAGTGTCAGACACTAGCAATACAACAGCAAAAATGACACAATCCCTTCCTTCAGGGAACTTACATTCCACTGGGTAGAAACAACCCTTACACAGAACAATAAATTAAAAATGAGAAAAATCTATTTTTAAGGGGTGAAAATCACAAACAACTGATAGAATCAAAGCAAATTTCCATGCAATTACCTTGTATTCATTTTATATATATTTGTAGGAATATACGCCTTCTCTCCTAATTGAATGTATTTTCTTTGAGGGCAGAAATTAATCTATCTTTTCTTTTCATCCTCTAGTACAATTCCTGGTACATAAAAGATATTTAAAATATTTATTGATTGATTGGAGGATGGAATTTGGATAAATATGATTATTTCTGTTTTACAGATGAAACAACTGAGGCCCAGAAATATGAAACAAATCTCTCATCACCACAGAGCTAGTGAGCAAGTCAAATGCATTTCAACCTTTTCCACAGACAGAAAATAAGCATAAGAAATAAGCTATCAGTGAAGCAATAATTTGTGTTATAGATTGAATCACCATATTTTTGCCCAAACATGAATCAAAGTGGGAGAAACCAAATATTGCTTGAAAAGAGATTTGGTTTTCCCCCAGGCAGAGAATAATTTTCAAAATGGCAGTTCAAGTTTTCGAATCTATTTACAATTTCTCTAGCTCCCAAAGAGCTAGATTCAGGCTTGTTTCCAATTCCTCCCACCCCCATCACACCACACACACACACACACACACACACACACACACACATACTCCCCCACCCCCTTCTTCACTTTTAGTTTGCCCATTTCTTTAAGCTTCAGGTAAAACACTCCTAGCACAATCCCCTATTGCCGATAACCAAAGGCTCCTAGACAACAGGACCTTTGGAAGTAATATCTCAGTGTCTATTGGATAAGAATATCTGTTTTTCCAATAGTGAGGAGGTGAAGGAGTTGATTTCAGAAGGTCTAAATGAGTTTGACTAGAAAATAACTCTCCCTGTTTCTATTAGAATTCCAACTATTTACAGTTTGCTCATTTTTTTTTCTCTCCATCTTCTTTTCCAGCTTGTGTCTGGGGGCAAGATTTGCAAAACGGTAAGGCAGACTTTCCTTCATCTGTCATGGTGATACTACCAGTATCCCCAGTAGGCATCTCAGGGAAATAGATCACCAGTGATGTTCCACTGCAACCTTCCCTTCCCTTTACCTGTTACATTTCTGACCCAGAAAATGAGAACCCCAGAGAATATAGGAATCTTAACTACTCTGAGGGAAGGAATGAAATGTCTTAGGTGGAACTGAGTGCTTTGTTGTGGGGCATTGGGGTGGGCTCCTATCATACATACGTCTCTGTGTAAGCATACTTGTGATCATGTCCAGTTACTCCAGTATTTGAGTGTGTATTTGTGCATGGATGTATGCTATACCATTGGAGCTCTCCACTGGGTATTTGTAGATTTTTGCTTCCAGGCAAACTTCACTTTTCCTTTGTGCATGTTTTTATACCATAATAGGTATGTTTATACTTAAATGTTTGCATTGGGAGCACTCTATTATATGTGTTTTGTGTTAGTGTATTTGCAATCACATCTTGAATACTCCATTAAGGAAGCATATATATTTGGACATCTGCCAAATGCATATATAACATAGGATGAGTGAATTAACCTTCCTTGTCACACCAGAACTTCTCCACCCTCATCTTTCATTCAATCCAATTCAGTCAAAATGGTTGAATATCTCATGTGTGTATAATTAGAGCCACTGCAACCTCTGCTTTTGCTCTCTTGTTGACATTGCACTTTGCAAACAGCTATATTGTTCTCATTGTTCTTTTGTACATGGTCACTAAATAATTTTCCAATAATCCAAAGATGAGCCCAGCTTTTCATTTACAGCAAGGACAGAAGAGTAAGGTTTGGAAAGAGAATGAGAGGGATCCCTGAAACACAGGAGTAATATTTTGGGTTATTGATAGAAAAGTTTCCTAATGGTTTTCTTATTGGATTTTTTTTTTTGGCCAATGCCCCATCTTATAAGATTTTCACTTTGCTAATTTTTTTTAAATTATGAAAAAAGTGGTTATATAAAATTAGTCTGAGTAATGCTAATAAGTCTAAGACATGATGACTATTATATACAAAAACTTTTTAATGGGGTCCATAGAGAATGCACCTGTATTTCTTGTTAGTGTAAGAAATTAATGCTTCCTCAAGAGTTTTATAGTATATTTCGCCAAGCATGCTATGTGGATATGTATATGTTTGAGCATCTGAGTCCTTATGTTAATGCAGATTCAGATGTATGGAATTGTGTAGAAGACTATGTGGATTCATATTTATATTTAAGTATAAATTTTTGTATAGAAACAACTATTAATTTATTTTGTTTGGTTACAAAACTAGTATGTTTCAGAAGCAGAATTTAAACCTATATTTTTCCAATTCAAAGATTGGCTGTCTAGCCACTGTAACGTTCTCTTTCTGAGATACATTTTTAAATAAATTATAACAGTAAGAAACATCTTTTTCACCTTTTATTAAATCAGTTCCCAATTATCAGGTGGATTTTCCTGCCCCACCCCCCCAAAACACTTTTGCCTTTGCCAAAGACCAAGTGACTGTAGTAGAGTGTCCCGTGGTATCTAATGTCTTTCTTTGGGAGTAGGGCCAAGTTCCCAAATTAGATTAGTGGAATTATTTCAGCTGCCCATACTAGTACTCTTTTTTATTAGAACAGATAAGTAAGAAGTAACTGTATTCAGGGATAATATAAAACCAAACTACTTTTTAATACAACATTCATCATATGTGCCCATATATTTTATTAGTAGATCTGTCTTATTATAACTGAGAATGTGTTAACATAGGAATAATTATACCTAAACAGATTGTAGATCCTTGAAAAGTAAGAATTGTCTCCTCTGTATTATATTCCTAAATCCTAGTATAGTGTCTGGCACAGAATTAAGTATCTAACAAATGCTTATTGATTGATGGGATTGCTTAGGGTTAAGTCTCCAGTGAGTGATTACACAGAGAATGCTGTACAGAATAAAAAAATATGAATTTGAGGGGCAGCCAGATGGCACAGTGGATAGAGCACCACCCCTGAAGTCAGGAGGACCTGAGTTCAAATCTTGTCTCAGACACTAAATATTCCCTAGCTGTGTGACCCTGGGCAAGTCACTTAACCTCAATTGCCTCAGCAAAAAAAAAAAAAAAAGAATTTGATCTCCAATGTAAGGAACTAAGTTAAATGAATAGTAGAACTTCCTGAGAGCAAGGATCTTAGTAAATCTAGAAGATTATTTAATTCAAAGGTCTACAGATAGACCCTACATAATTAGTTTCCTTTCCAATCCTATATACTTTATTTTATGCATTTAAAAGTATTATTCTAAGGATGGGTGCATAGACTTTACCAGATTGCCAGAGGAATCCATGACACAGAAAGATTGAGTACCTCTGATCTCATTTAAACCCCTCCCTCCAGCCATTTTATAAATAAGAAAAATGAAGCCTAGGATGTAATTTGTACAATGTCAAGAGTTCTTCTCAATACCCTAAGAAAATATCAATGAGTTAAATCCAAGAAAAGGTTTTCAAGAAATATTGTGCAATGTTTTATCTTTGAGAACAGATTCTTTTCATATCTGAGATGGTTCATGTCTGGTCCTACCTAAAAGCAGAGGAATGAACTAGAAGACTTAGGGGTTTGCATCCCATTAGCTGTCTGAACATATATTTGTACAACCATGTTTTGAGTGTTTGTTTCTATGTGACCAAGAGTGTGTATATATACATACATTGTAGAATTTAAACTTGGATCCCTGGAAAAGGTCCTGACCTTTTTTTTTTCTTTCTTTTTCAGATAACAAGAAATATAGTGAGTTGATTATGATCTGCAGAACCTAGTTTTTTTCTATTCTTTCAGAGAGAGATTAAAGTGTATTTGTATCTATGAGATGAAAATATCATTGGAGGCTTTGGCAGTAAAAATATGCAGCAGCAATCAAGTATTATTACTACAAATACATTTATATAGTACTTTTATAATTTACATAGTACTTCTCATACATCATTTCATTTGATCCTCACCACAATCCTATGAGGTTACCTTGGGTGTTATTTATCCCCCATTAAAAGATGAAGAAATGGATTTCCAGAGAAACGCAAAGAATTTGCCCACATCTTCTCGAGACAAACTTGCCAAGTTCCCAACTTGAGTATGTAGCAGACTCAGAATTTGAACTCAGCTCTTCAACCAGAACTCTTCACTGTACTACAAATGCCTCCTCCATTCTATTCAATGAAATAAATAACAAGAATACCAAAGAGCTCAAGAAGAGTGAGGATTCCACTAAGGAAGATTCCTAGAGTTATTAAAATAATTTACAAACCTTAAAGGACAACATAAATGGACTTAGAATTATCAATATAATTAGCACTTACTTTGTCTAGAGTGTGATTTAGGGGGAAAAAAAGCAATAAACAGATTAAGGCAGAGAACCCTGAAGAACCTGTTAACCTTACATGTCTAATTGCCATTTCTCAGAATTGTAAATAGCATAGGGTGAACAGGACTTGGTTCCAGGGTGACCCCCATGGAGTGTAAGTGTATATAGTATGTTTCCTATCCTAGAGGATGATCCCCAATTTTCATTCCTGTATCTCACTTCACAGGGACCTATTGTACCCCTACATTCATTATGCAGGATGTTTTGTGGCCATTACACCTGTCTCCTAGGGCCTAACTTCCATGGTGGGTAGTACTGTACCAGCTGTCAGACTGTTCTCCATGCTGAAGCCATTACCTATCCCCCAATTGAATTGGCCCCAAACACCAGGATTTTTAGTTATGGCTATGCCATATCTGATGGGCTATAAATTGAGGAACACTGGGACAAGAGACTTTTTCTTTGCCACATCCTGCTTTAATTATCCCCTCATTCCCCAATGAGGTATCATATTATCCTTAAGCCTAATGGATCCCTGGCATCTTTCCCCCTTCTGCCTGATATCATACTGAATATTCATTAGTGTTCCCCAGTTTTGCACTGAGAAGGGAAATCTAAATAATGGTTAATTGAAGAGCCACCACCTTGATTTACTTGTGTTAGTAGAGTGTCTTAGATTTGACCCTTGTCTTTATTTCCCACCTTCCTTTTCTCTCTCCTCTTTTCCATTTTTCAGAATTTGGAGTCTCCATCTCAGGTACCGAAGTGACACTGACCTGCCCTGACGAAACTGATGAAATAATAGAATGGAAGAAAAATGATGAAATAATCAATGGTGTGGATACTAGAACCCTCACCCTAAAAGACTCAGAGACTGAATATAGTGGCCACTTCATTTGTAAAAGGAAATCTTCAGCACATGAAAAAGCTTATTTTCTCTACCTGAAAGTAAGAGGTAAAAAAAAAAAGGCCAGATTCTGGGGGAGAACCTCTCAAAGCCTTACCTGAAGCCCCTTGCTGCCTCTCTCTCTCTAATTCCACTAAATTCTCTAAATTTAAAAATGTGCTAGAGCCAGAACTGATTGTTAAATTATCATTATGAGTATTTACACCTCATAAATTGGCAAATATTACAAATAAAGGCTCCATTTATTGTTCTATTGATTATCTAGATTTAAGAAAGTAAGAGGAAAAATATTAATAATTCAGATTAAGCTTTAAAGTATGCTGAATGTATTTCCTTACACTCCTCCCCCTACCCTGGAAAGCTAGTTCTTAAACCAGCTTGACACTACCCCTTTTGCTTCTACAAAATGTCAGTCCTTTAGTGACTTAGAGAATTTCCAAAGTCCCTTATAGAGCTAAATTTCTGACCCTATCATAAATTATTTGTAAACTAGCAAGGAGGAACTTAGAGGTAGTAAGTAAGAGGCCTAACCTGTGCTGACTAGGTTCAAGTATCATTTAATAACTGTGACTGTGATCAAGTTTTGAGACTTAGAATAAAAAGGTTGGACCAGAAGACCCTTGAGATTCCTTTCAGATTTAACCCTCTGTGACTCTGGGTTCTATTTTTGTATGAACCTTTTTTAAATGCTCTCCTTAGTAAGCTCTTCTGTGTCACTGATACCCAGCTCCAAGGTACTTATTAATAATAAATATCACATTTTGAGAATGTGGATGAGAATTATTCTATGAGACATTCAGACGAGGTTCTAAATTTACTCTGAGTATAAGAGTTTTGGTTACAGCAAAGGAGCCACTATATGAAAATAATCACCCTTTCTTTTTTTTTCCTCTTCCTCATTCATTTTTCCTTTCCTTTCCCTTCATCTCTTCCTTTCTTCCTATCTCCCCAAGTCAGTATCCCCCTGACATCTTATTTTCCTCTTTGCCTTTATAGTATGTGATGGCTGCATGGAGGTGGAGGTGCTGACTGTGGCTGGGATCATCATTGCTGATGTCTTCATCACTCTGGGAGTATTGCTTCTGGTGTATTACTGGAGCAAATCACGGAAGGCTAAAGCCAAGCCTGCTGGTCGAGGGGGCAGTGCTGGTGGCAGAACGAGAGGTAAGAATTGTAGAGTAATGGTGGAGAGGAAAAGTAGTGTTTCAAACATAACCTGGCTAGCCTGGAGGGAACCACGAGAACAAAGATCTCTACAGAGTTTGGAACACAGATCCAGCATGACAGCAAGCATTAGGAAAGGGACTCAAATTGCTGATGTTTCTTTCTTTTCTTTTCTTTTCTTTTTTTTTCTTTTTTGCTGATATTTCTTTCTATTATGGAAGAGTGTGTGCTATCCTACAGAGATTCACTTCTCCAAATATCCAATAGTGCTCTAAAGCAGTTTAATTTTCCCCCCAGCTGGAGCAAGAAGTCTTTGAATAAAGGACTACTGGACTTAAAATCAAGAGAATTCCATCTGTCACATTGCTGTGTGATGCTAAATAATGGTTTCAACTCAGAACCACGTTTGCCTCACTCATAAAATGGAAAAATAATAACTGTTATTTTACAAGACTACTGTGAGGAGAAACTTAAAGCACTACATAAAAAAAAAGGTTTTCCCTTTCCTTTCCCAGTAAAATGAAGGTTAGAGGTACTAAGCAGAGGAAAATCCCAAAAGTTGGGGTAAAAGGTGAAGGGAATCTGAAAAGAGTGAAAAAAGAAAGGGAAACAGCAAGGGAAGTAAGGAGGGGAGGGAGAATGAGTGGGGCAATCACCTGTCACTGGCATGAGAACAATCTTATGGGTGATGAAGGCAGGAGTTCCTCCTTGAAAATAAATCCCAGAGGCAGCTAGGTGGTACAGTAGTTAGAGCATCAGCCCTGAAGTCAGGATAGACCTGAGTTCAAATTTGGCCTCAGACACTTAACACTTCCTGGCTGTGTGGCCCTGGACAAGTGGATTAATCCTTATTGCCTCAAGAAAAAATAATCCCTTTGATTCAGGCCAATTCTAATGCACTTGTGATAGAAAGAGCCATCTGCATTCAGAGAGAGGACCAGAGAGACTAAATGGGGAACACAACATAGTATTTTCTCTTTTATTGTTGTTGTTTGCTTGCTTTTTTTCCTTTATCATTTTTTTTCTTTTTGATCTGATTTTTCTTGTACAGCATGATAAATGTGAAATATGTTTAAAAGAATTGCCCATGTTTAACCTATGTTGGATTACTTGCTATCTAGGGAAGGGGGTAGGGAAAAGGGAGGGAGAAAAATTTGGAACACAAAGTTTTGCAAGGATGAATGTTGAAAACTGTCTTAGCTTTTTTATTTTCAAAACATATGTAATTATATTTTTTAAAAAAAGAAAATAAATCCCTTTCCCTTTCTCTACATTGTAGGAGCAAACAAGGAGAGGCCTCCACCTGTTCCCAATCCTGACTATGAGGTATTTGGAGAAAGCAGGTTCAGTCTTTGGGGTCTGGCAGAGGAGACAGGGAATGAAGTAAAGCCTGTGGGCTCAGAGTCCCTACTGCCTGTTGTTTAGCAGTAACTGCCCTTGCAACTAGAGAAAGCTTGATAGCTACCATCCTAGCTAAGAAATGGAAGAGTTCTCAGAATACATCCCTTAGTGACATCAGCTATTCTCCTTTTTTCATGGGAATTTCTGACCTCTTCCTTTATTGATAAAAAGTAAAGAAACAAGTTTAAGGGGTAAATATTAAGGAAACATACTGTTATGATGGACTTTTTCACAACACTAATATGGTAGACCTACAAATGACAAAGAGGCTTGATTGACTCTTAAGAATCCATCAATTGGGTCAGCTGGGACCAACTTAAATAAGAGATCTTAGGGACCTTAGGTCTTTTTTTTTTAAATAAAGAAAATGTCTCCCCTGACCTTTCTCTGTTCTTCACTAATATTTCCATCTCCATTCTACCCAGCCTATCCGCAAAGGTCAACGGGACCTGTATGCCGGCCTGAATCAAAGAGCCATCTGAGATCTCCTGAAGACTCTTGACTTTGACTATAGCTCCTCTTCTGGGATTTCTCCCATGTTCCCACTCCAGTATGGGGCATCCTAGAACTACAAGATCCAAAAAGAAATGGTTTTCTCTTCTAAACGTTGATTCTCCTTCTAGGAAAAATGACTCCTCTGTCCCCACTGTCTTATCCTCAGCTATTTTCTTCTTTTCCTCCACTCTAATTCCCTGACTATAGAACATAATTATTCCCTTAGTGTTGAAATTATATTTGCAAGATACAAATGGTGCTAGACACCATATTCAATCATGGACAGCAACCTTGGAAGATCAACCAAAAACTCTGGAACCTTGGAATCCTTGCTTGTCTTTTTTGTGGTCCAGTGTATTTATAGTCTGCTCTATTTTGTTTCCTTTATATTGCATTCCTTTTTTTCTATTGCCAAATTGTCCCAGTACCCCTATTTCCACCCCTTTCTCCATCCCTTGCTTGTGACTCTTCTGATGTTCTCTGAAGTTTATCATGTGTAATGGTCTCAAGTGTTCTCTCCCCCATTTGGAATCAGATGCCAGAGTCTTTTTGTCTAGTTAATCTTGCCTGCCCTCTCTATGAAATGTCTAGTCTTCATATAGACTGTGATAACCCAATAAAGTATATTTGAGTTGAAAGAGTTATTCTTCTTGGAGAAAGCCTCATTCAAAGATTTCTTTAGCCAGGCTTCCTTGAGTTTTCAGATTGTCATTGTCGTCATCATCATCATCATTATCATCATTTTCATTGATTATTGATTCAGACAACCTAGATTTAAATCCCATTTGATACTTTTTGTGGAATCCTGTGTATGATACAATCTCTTTGTAGTTTGATTTTCCCATATTTAAAATGAAGTCATTGAACATTTTGTCCTCTAAAGTCATTTAAGCTCTAAATATATGATGATGTTTCTATAGCACTTAAGAGTTTTATGTGATCTTTTCTTACCAAAATTAACGTTCCATTTTATAAAAAAGGACACTGAAGTCCTGAAAAGTTATATCTGAATTTCAGGCATTTGACAAGTCTCTCATAGTATTTTTGAGTATTGATTGGATGACACTATAGCCAGGTGAATTTAGCTGGATTTAGAATTGATAAAAAAAAAACTAACCTGATGTGAGATATCTTTAGCATCATGCATGAAAAATCTGCCTTTAGTTCTTTATCATGTCTCCATTTAGGTAGAAACCTAGATGTTATGTTTATCAAATTATAAACTGTATCAAAGTTTTGAGGAATAGCTAATGTAATAGATGACAGACTTTAGATCTAAAAAGACCTCAACAGGATAGAATATAATGAATTTTTAATTTAAGAGATATAAATGTAAAATATTATACATGGGTTCAAAAAATCAATTACACAAGTCCAAGATGGATGAAGGCATAGTCAGATATCTTATATGTAGTTCACCTTAAACAAAATCTGAGGGGCAGGTAGGTGGCACAGTGGATGGAGTACCAGCCCTGAAGACAGGAGGACCTGAGTTCAAATCTTGCCTTAGACACTTAAGACTTCTAGCTGTGTGATCCTGGGCAAGTCATTTAACCCCAATTGCTTCAGCAAAAAGCAAAAAACAAAAAAACTCAGAAGTTCTAATATACAAAAATTTCAATATGAGCCAACAGTGTGGACTAGCCTCCAAAAAAGTTGATGTGATTTTAGGCTAAATTAATAGAAGCACAGTATCTAGAATTAAAATAGCACTCCTGCTGATCAAACCATATAAGTTGTGAAATCGGAGCTGGAAGAAATCTTAAAGATTATTTACTCCAATTGCCCTAACTTAAAGAAAAGAAAAATGAGACCCAAAGAAGTTAAAGTCATTCACTTATGGTGGCACAAATAAAATATAACATAGCTTGGTTACAACTACGATTTTCTGACTCCAAATCAGTGCTTTTAACATACTTAGTTCTGGGTGTCACATTTCAGAAAGAACATTGACAAGCTTGAGATCATCCAAAGATGAATCACAGGGATGATCACAAGGACCCAAACCCATGCAATATAATGATTAGTTGAAGGAAATTATTTATATGGGAACTGAAGGAACTTAAGGGTAGAGCCAAAGGAACAGGTCATCTAGTCCAATTTCTCTATTTTATAGAGGAGAATTCTGAGCCCCAGAGAAGTTGGGGTTTGCTCAAAGTTGCACAGTGGCAGAGCTGGGATTTGAACACAAATCTCCTAGCTTTAAATCCACTTGTATCATCTTGATGTGATAGATATCTCCAACTATCTGAAGGGTTTTCAGGAGGAAGAGACCTACAACATGACCTTGGGCCCGGAAAAATAAGCTAGAAACAATGGGTGACACATGCAGAGTGGAAGATTTCAATTCCATTTAAGGAAAAGCTTTCTAATAGCACTATCCCAAAGTAAAATGGGCTCTCTCTTAAGTTAAGGAGCTCCCTCTTCCTGGAAGACTTATTGATAGGTGACAAGATAACCACTTTTGGAGATAAGGACACCTATTCAGTCACAGGTTTTAGTAGCTGAACTCTGAGACTACTTCCAGTTCTGAGGATTGATGAGTCTATTATGACTTGCTCAAAGCCCCAGAGTACAAAGTGGTAAAGCCTGTGCTCAAAGCCAACTCTTTCCCCACTCTCCCATTCAGTCTCTTCTCAGAAAACTCCCAGGTGTGTGTTATCACACCTGAAGGACAATTGGTTAGCTTTTTCAGGCTCTGTTTTTTAAAGGGGCAGGGTTTTAGGGACCAAAAGTTTCCTAGAGGTGAAAATAATACCTGAGGGAGGGAAGGAGTGCTCATCAATGAGGAAAGGAGAAGCTGAGGGATTCAGGTGACAGTCCCCAAGAGGACCGAAAGCCCAGGAAAAGGACAAGACAGAACAAGCACAAGGGAGGTGAAAAAGAGGGATGAGAGGAAAAAGGCAGAGGGACTCTGGAGTAAGAGGTTTTCACAAGACAAGAACAGGTGACAAATAGTTATTACAACACTCTTCACAAAGCTGTCACTGGTGACAACTAATCAGAGGCTCCAGAGGGGGTCTGGGCAGGAATAGTGCTCCTCTCAGCTCACCTCACAAAGCAGCAGTCTCAGAAGCTAAGCAAGGCTGAGGTTAGATGGGGCAGGATGTGGGCTGCTGATCTCTGGGAAAAAATAGGGTGTGAGAAAAGCAACAAGTGCAACAGCCAGCCCCTGAAGCAGAATACAGTGGAGGAAGTGGGTGTCCTCCCTCACTCTCCCCAGAATACACTACATTTTGCAAAAAGTGGGAGGATTAGTCTCTGTCGTTCTCTTCCTGTCCTGTCAAATTCTCTTCACTGACAGAACTATTCTACCCACAATAGAGTGGTTTATGACTGTGGCTACAGTTAGAAAGACCAGTGCCTGGTTAGTAGATGAGTGCTCCTTAATACTATACACACTTTTTCCATTATGGCTATTAATAATATTTGCCCCTAACCAATCATAACTGCATCTTTCAAAGGTTCAAGAGAAGCCTCTCCAAACCCGATGGCTAACTGCTGCTAACTACATAGGGTAATCAGTCCTCTGACATTATTTGCAGCTGTGTTTCAGGGCCTGTTAAAAACTTTCTTCTCATTTTAGCCCTCCTTGCAGACTTTGGTGGCTCAGTTTAGCAGCCTGAGAAGCACAATGGTAGTTATTTTAAAATGGGAAAACACAAAATTCCTGCCTGTGACAAAGCTATAATCTAGTGGAGAGACTGGATATATGAACCTGAAAAGAGAAGCAAATCAATCAATCAATCAATCAATAAGAGAAGAATATAATTCAAGAGATGGCACAAGTCAGTAGTAATAATAATAATAATAACACAAGACTTCTCAGAATAGGTACTTGGAATCAGAGGAGGAGCATAGATTCAGACCCAAATGAATGAAAAAGCATTTATACCATGTGTCAAGCCCTGAGCTAAGCACTGAGAATATTAATTTTTTTTTAAAAAAAGCTTTTTATTTACAAAACATATGCTTGGGTAATTTTTCAACATTGACCCTTGCAAAACCTTCTGTTCCAAATTTTTCCCTCCTTCTCCCCACCCCATTCCCTAGATGACAGGTAGTCCCATACATGTTAAATATGTTAAAATATATGATAACTCCAATATATATATATATACATATTTGTACAGTTATCTTGCTACACAAAAAAATCAGACCT
The DNA here is from genome assembly GCA_023553655.1 of Myrmecobius fasciatus. NCBI lineage: Eukaryota > Metazoa > Chordata > Mammalia > Dasyuromorphia > Myrmecobiidae > Myrmecobius > Myrmecobius fasciatus. Next base: position 192,948 of record JAJPUD010002427.1, read on the forward strand.
AGAAAGAAAAAAAAACCTGAGAAGGAAAACAAAATGTAAGCAAACATCAACAGAAAGCATGAAAATGCTATGTTGTAATCCACACTCAATTCCTTCAGGCCCCTTTTTGGATGTATATGACTATCTTCATCGCTGAACAGTAGGAACTGGTTTGAATCACATCATTGTTGAAGAGAACCATGTCCATCAGAATTGATCATCATATAGTCTTGTTGTTGCCATGAATAATGATCTCCTGGTTCTGCTCACTTCACTGAGCATCAGTTCATGCAAGTCTCTCCAGGCCTCTCTGCAATCATCCTGCTGGTCGTTTCTTACAGAACAATAATATTCCATAACATTCATATACCATAATTTATTTAGCCATTCTCCAATTGATGGGCATCCCTTCAGTTTCCAGTTTCTAGACACTACAAAAAGGGCTGCCACAAACATTCTTGCATATGTGGGGCCCTTTTCTTCCTTTAAGATCACTTTGGGATATAAGCCCAATAGAAACACTGCTGGGTCAAAGGGTATGCACAGTTTGATAACTTTTTGAGCATAGTTCCAAATTGCTCTCCAGAATGGTTGGATCCGTTCATAGTTCCACCAACAATGTATCAGTGTCCCAGTTTTCCCACATCCCCTCCAACATTTATAATCATCTTTTCCTGTCATCTTAGCCAATTTGACAGGTGTATAGTGGTACCTCAGAGTTGTCTTAATTTGCATTTCTCTGATCAACAGTGATTTGGAGCACCTTTCCATATGACTAGAAATAATTTCAATTTCTTCATCTGAAAATTGTGTGTTCATATCCTTTGACCATTTATCAATTGGAGAATGGCTTGAATTCTTATAAATTTAAGTTAATTCTCTATATATTTTAGAAATGAAGCCTTTATCAGAACCTTTGAGTGTAAAAATGTTTTCCTAGTTTATTGCTTTCCTTCTAATCTTGTCTGCATTAGTTTTGTTTGCACAAAAACCTTTTAACTTAATATAATCAAAATTATTTATTTTGTGATCAGTAATGATCTCTAGTTCTTCTTTGATATTGGAGTTAATTGTTCTTTAAATAGTTGGTAGAATTCACATGTAAATCCATCTGCTCCTGGGGATTTTTTTCTTAGGGAGTTGATTAATAGCTTGTTCTATTTCTTTTTCTAAAATGGAATTATTTAAGTAATTTATTTCCTCTTCTGTTAATCTGGGCAATCTATATTTTTGTAGGTATTCCTCCATTTCACTTAGGTTATCAAATTTATTGGCATAAAGTTGGGCAAAGTAACTCCTAATTATTGCTCTAATTTCTTCTTCATTGGTGGAAAGTTGTCTCTTTTCATTTTTGAGACTAATAATTTGATTTTCCTCTTTCCTTTTTCTAATAAAATTAACTAAAGGTTTATCTATTTTGTTGGTTTTTTTTCATAAAATCAACATTTAATTTTATTTATTAATTCAATAGTTTTTTTAACTTTCAATTTTATTAATCTCTCCTTTTATTTTTAGGATTTCAAGTTTGGAATTTGATTGGAAGTTTTTAATTTGTTCTTTTTTTTTTTTCTTGCTGAGGCAATTAGGGTTAAGTGACTTGCCCAGGGTCACAAAGCTAGGAAGTGTTAAGTGTCTGAGATCATATTTGAACTCAGGTCCTCCTGACCAGGGCTGGTGCTCTATCCACTGTGCCATCTAGCTGCCCCTAATTTGTTCTTTTTCTAGCTTTTTTACTTGCAAGCCCAATTCACTGATTTTCTCTTTTTCTATTTTATGCAAGTAAACATCTAGAGATATAAAATTTCCCCTTATTACTGCTTTGGCTGCATCCCACAAATTTTGGTATGTTGTCTCATTATTGTCATTCTCTTGGATGAAATTATTAATTGTGTGAATTGGGCTTGCAACTAAAAAAGCTAGAGAAAGAAAAAATTAAAAACCCCCAATCAAATACCAAACTTGAAATCCTAAAAATAAAAGGAGAGATTAATAAAATTGAAAGTAAAAAAACTATTGAATTAATAAATAAAACTAAAAGTTGGTTTTATGAAAAAAACAATAAAATAGATAAACCTCTAGTTAATTTGATTAGAAAAAGGAAAGGGGAAAATCAAATTGTTAGTCTCAAAAATGAAAAGGGAGAACTTTCCACCAATGAAGAGGAAATTAGAGCAATAATCAGGAGTTACTTTGCCCAACTGTATGCCAATAAATTTGATAACCCAAGTGAAATGGAGGAATATCTACAAAAATATAGATTGCCCAGATTAACAGAAGAGGAAATAAATTACTTAAATAGTCCCATTTTAGAAAAAGAAATAGAAAAAGTCATTCATCAACTCCATAAGAAAAAATCCCCAGGACCAGATGGATTTACATGTGAATTCTACCAAACATTTAAAGAATAATTAACTCCAATATTATATAAACTATTCGAAAAAATAGGGAATGAAGGACTCCTACCAAACTCCTTATGATACAGACATGGTACTGATACCTAAACCAGGTAAACAAAAACAGAGAAAGAAAATTATAGACCAATCTCCCTAATGAATATTGATGCAAAAATCTTAAATAAAATATTAGCAAAGAGATTACAGAAAATCATTCCCAGAATAATACACCATGACCAAGTAGGATTTATACCAGGAATGCAGGGATGGTTCAATATTAGGAAAACTATTAACATAATTGACTATATTAATAGCCAAATTAACAAAAAACATAGATGCAGAAAAAGCATTTGATAAAATCCAACATCCATTCCTATTAAAAACATTAGAGAGTATAGGAATTAATGGACTTTTCCTTAAAATAGTCAGTAGCATCTATTTAAAATCATCAGCTAGCATCATATGTAATGGTGATAAACTGGAACTATTCCCAGTAAGATCAGGAGTGAAAAAAGTTTGCCCACTATTATCATTACTATTCAATATTGTATTAGAAATGCTAGCTTTGGCAATAAG